>RJWH01001636.1:0-294681 GCA_004363575.1 Solenodon paradoxus
CCGCCTCCGGGGCGGAGCGCACAAAGGGGCAAAGTTTCCCGGCCCGCGCCGCCGCCACCACCGTCGCGGCCGCCGCCGCCGCCGCCTGGGGCGCGCACCTCCCGGAGCGCCTGGCCCGACCGAGCTCAGCGCGCGGAGCCCCCCGCCCGGGCCGAGGAGGGGACGGCGCAGGAGGAAGGAAGAGGCAGCGGCGGCCGCGGCGGCAGCAGCAGCAGTAATGAAGGCGTCCGCGGGACTCCCCGCCCCCCGCGCGCCGCGGCACGTGCTCGCCCGGGGACTCCCCCGCCCGGGAGGGCGCGCACGTGCGGCCCCGCCGAGCCCCACCGGCCCCGCCGGCGCCCCCTCCGCCGGGCCCGGGACCGTGAGAGGGGGAGTTCCCGCGGCGGGGGAGGAGACGGAGCGGGCCGCCGGCAAACGGGTGGGGGTTGGGCCCGGCGCGGCCGCCGCGCCTTTGCACCTGCAGTTCCTCCCCACCCCCGCGGTGGGCCCTCCCTGCACCCGGCTGCCCCCCTTGGGCTGGCCGCCTCCGCCCTCAGGCGCTCCTGCAGTCGGGGCGGACTAGGCGGGGCGCGCCCGGTGGGGCTCGCGGACCTCCCAGCCTAGGCCCTTTGCCGAGTCTGCTTCGGTGTCCCCACTTCCTGCCACTCCCTGTGGGCCCTCGTGGTATGGGACAGCCGCGGTGCCTCCAGCAATCCTGAGCTCCGGGTCCGGCTGACTCCCCTCTCCCGGCTCTAGCTGGCTCATTCCGAGGCAGGACAATGGGGACATCGCGCGTTTGCGTGTCGAGTCAGCCTGGTCGGCCAAGAGAGGGGTACCCGGGGGCAGAGGCCGCGGGCCAGCTGCGGGCCACCTTCTTGAGGGTCACTGCCGAGAGCCCTGCCCAGGCGGACCCCAGGCCCCTGCCATCGTGAGCCTACCCCGCGCGGCGCGCTCGACTCTTTCGCGTCGAAAACAAAGACTAATCCGATACCCCCGCCCTGCCTCCCAGAGGACGGGGAACGGTCGCGTCGCTGAGGGTAACCGAGGAGGACAGCGTTCAGGAGGTGTTCTGACAGCCTCCAAAGGGTCTTGGAGCAACCGAGCCCTAAAACACAGCACAGAAACTTTGAAGTCACCTCTGGGCAATTTGCCAGGCCAGGGACAAGGGGCAAGATACAAGAGTATTTCCAAGTTGCCAAACTGTCCGTTCTTTGCTTTTTCCCCTCACCTGTTGTGCAGGCCAAGTTGAAATTCCAGGTTAGGTTAATTCAGCTCCACCCATCTAGCCTGACTGCCAGGCTGGTGGTGCACGCAGATGCCTTGCACCTACCTGGGTTGCTGGGGAGAAGGGTGGGTCTCTAACACACACTTATACACACACTCGGGCAAGTCCTGGCAGGAACAGCCACGGGGCAGACTGGCCTGACCAGTTTGGGCGGCGCTCACAGAGCCAGGTACCAGGCAGGCGTCCCCGCCTGGCTGAAGCTAACCACTCAGCCAGAACTGGAAAAAGAGCATTCGGCCGGCTGTTTAGAAGAAGAAGAAAAAGTAACTGATCTCAAGTAGCACTGTCCAGAAAGCCCTAGGCGGTAGGAGCAGCCGGGTTCTGTCTGGAACGTCCTTCCTCGCAAGCCAGATTTTGACAGCCTGCTCCAGTAGCCAGGTTGTCAGCTGTGGGGTGCGTGATGAACATGGCTGCAATATCTACTTCCTACCCGGTCTTGGAAAGAACTGACTAGTTTCTGTTCAGGGATGTAAGTCTAGAACTGAGAAATCAATCGAGCGTTGTTTTCAATCAAACGGGAATACATGTGACTTGTCATTGTTTTTAATGGAATAAATGTTTTAAATAACTTTTAAATGCATATATATTAAAGAAAATGTGGGTGATACAGAGAAGATATCACCTAAATAAAACCACATTTAACCATTTGCTCTATTTCCTTCTAGCATTTTCTATTTGTAGGTGAGTTCGTTGTTTTTTATAACATGGTTGCACTTACACTGCATATGCAGTTTGCTGTCCTCTTTTCACTTAACGTGACACCATACACATTTCCCTATTCAGTTATAGAATTTCCACATAGAAAGTGTGATGAGATGAAGAAGGTGACTTAGAAGCAGTGAACTCTGGGTTCCAGATCTGGCTCTGCCACTTGCTAACAGAGAGACCTTGGACAAGGCATTCACCATCTCCAAGAGAATCTAAACGAAGTACTTAAAGGTTTAATAAACAGCAACTATTTTTTAATCCATAGAACAACCACCATTAAACCCATTTAACAGATAAGGATACAGAGATTTTTTAAATGCACCCAAGGTCACTCAGCTAGTAAAGGATAGACTGAGACTTTGAACCTGGCATCTTTCATTCTGTATTGTCTCTATTTTTAAGAGAGGAAGAAAGGAAGAGGAGGAGGAAGAATTGTTTAATTATTTTGGTTGTCCCCCCCACTGGCCCCAGACCATGGGCTTTACATGATCCACACTCCAGCTGCTGGCTTAGCACCTGAGCACAGTAGCATACCTCCTATATTGTCTTCATGAATGGAACCAGTAATTTACTGTGCCAATGTATCCTTCAGTAACCATCTGAGAGGGCCAGTTCACAAAATCCTCTGGCTTAACTAGGTGGGTATTAGTGCCATTCACCAAAACAGAAAGGAGGAAAGATGCCTAGGGCCATCTGTGTGCAGCTCAGAGGCAAGGTCTGGGCTGGAAACACAAACGTGCCCGTCAGGGAGCACATTGGGAAGCTTCCAGTGTGGAGGAGCTGGTAGGACGAGTGTGGACGTGGAGAGAGAGGGGAAAAAAAGGCAACTAGGATAGAGCACCAAGAAGAGGGACAGCAGCTGACGAGGGCCCTGCAAGGGGACAAAAGGAAATAGGAGGGAAATCAGACCAAGACCTGAGATCCAGCATTGGAGACCTCCCACCTGCTCTTCCCTCTGGAACCCTGCACTTCAGCTTGTTGCTCGAGCCTTCTGTCTGGGAAACCCTGTCGCACATCGCCCCTCCCAGCTCCCCTTTCCAACTGCCAAATTCCAGCTCATCCTACCTGTGTCCACATAAATGCCAGTCCTTCCATGAAACCTTTTCCAGTTCCTCAGAGATTCCAGAGCACTGTGACGCTCCACTGTAGTTTGATGCTCCCTACCTTCATAGGAATGGTTTGCACATTTCTTTCCGTTGCTATGAGCGCTTGTCTTTCCACCTCTCTAATCCTAAACCTAGCAGCCAATCAGTGTGTTGAATGAAGAAACCAGGTCAGTAGAACCTTATCAATGAAATATCCCCACAACACAGAGGATCCACTGGCTTCCAAGTTAATTCCTTGTCTACTTTCCTACTTTTTGTAAGAACCCTTCAAGCACCCCTGAGATAAAGCCTCCCCTGGTCTCCGGCGCCTGGTGCTGTGTAATTATTCCTTACTCAGACGACAGCTGGGGCAGGAGGGGAACTGCTAAGCGAACATCTCCCCACACTATCGCAGCGGCATCACGGTTTCGAAGCAGTGATTCGCCAAGTGTGGCCCCGGACACAACGTCACTAACACTTGGGGAACTTGGTGGAAAAGCACGCTCTTGGGCCCCACCCTAAACCCACTCAATCAGAAACTCCGGAGGTGGGGCTGTTTCAACAAATCCTTCAGGTAACGAATGCACGCTCAAGTTTGGGAGGCGCTGGACTAGAGGTAATGGGCAAGAAGCGTGTTCAGCACCCAGGCAGCGGCCAGAATCAGGCCCCAGGCGCTTAGAGGCGCTTAGACCCGGAGGAGGTTCGTTTTGTAAACCGTCAGGGCGGGCTCCACTCGCAGCGTTTTTTCAGACTGCTGCCCCAAGAGCTAGGGAGGGGAATCCCCTTCAAGAGGAACCAGCCTGTAGCAACACCGGCATTTCCCTGGATGGGGGTGGAGGTGGGGCTGGAGAATAAGGAGGGCTTCCGGCTCCCTCGGTGCACTGAAGTTGATTCCGCTCTGGGAGAAGGGCTGCGCGAGTCCGTTCACTGTGCGTGCAAGTGGTTCTTTGGGAAATCCTTGCGTGGAATCAACGCTGCGGCAATTTTCCTGAACCTGCAAATGACTGAATATGACTAACCTCCTCTGAGGTACTTGGACCCTGCTACTCCTCTTTAACTAATAAGCAATTTGTCCTATTTAAATAATGAACTTTGTACTCAGGGGCCTTTTACAGAAATGTAAATATTCACCAGTGTCCACACCTGAGCTTGGTTTTAAAGATGGAAGATATTGGGAAGTTTGATTTTGAATGTGTTTCTTCTTTGGTCATGTATTGGTTAAAAATATTATCAGTTAATATTTGCATAGAACTTTCCCCTTTCAAAGCTCTTCCACACACATTACCGTGCTGTCTGAACATAGTGGTAATACAGCCAATGTACACATATACCTTTTCTTTTCTTTCTCTGACAGTCATAGTTCTTGTTATTCTTATCATCAGCAGCAGCAGCATTAGCAGTAACAGCAGCAGCAGTTTACACATCAGGAAAACAGGATTCGGAAATAATCTGTCCAAGGTCATTTGCGACTAAGTGGCAGAATCAGGCCTACAATCCAGGACTTAACCTATCAGTGGTAGAGCTAACATGGGGCAGAAGCTGGCATTTTGCTCAGGGAAAGGGAGACTCAATAGTAGACATGTGTTGGGTACTGTGGCATGTGTGTATATCTAGACCATGTTTTTGACTAGCTCAGAAAATGCTGTCATGTTTTATAACTATTTCCGTGACTTCATTTGGAATTTAGGTTGAATCAATTAGATTGTATGACTTACAAGGACAATGTGAGGGTTCCCATCATAATGCGAAAGAGAGAAAGAACATGGAAGCCTTCCAACCTATGGGGTCTGGGAAGGAGGATGAGAACTTTGATTCAAGGACGCAGGTTGCTGAACGCCCACAAGGGATAAAGGCCTTGGTGCTTGTAAACCTGGATTTGCTGGGTATCAGTCAGGATCAGTAGGTTGTGCTACAATAACAAATAATCCTCAGGTCTCAGCGGCTCCACAAAATTTCATTTCTCAGTCATGAAATATGTCCACTGTGTGTCAGGAGATCTGTTTTCCATAGATACTCAGGAAACTGCTGCAACTGGAAATGTTGCCTCCTCACCCTGAAGGCAGGAAATAAGATGGGGCAAATTAAGCAGTGACTCTTAAAGCTTTGACCTGGAATTAACACAATTCTGAGAACAATTCTGCACTCAGTTCACTGGCCAAAGCAAGTCACAATGGGGCAGGGAAGTATAATGGGTGCAATACTCACAGGTGCCTGGAAGGAGAAGCAAAGACATTTGGCTAACAGCACTAATAACTAGCATACAGGGAGTGTGGGTGTGTATGTGTACAGCTGAGATATGTAAAAATGCAATTAGTTATGCCCATGTCCATGGTGCTTCTCCTTCCTGGGGACATTTATTTGAAGTTCCCCACACTAATGGGTTATTATTTCTTACCCTAGAGCAGAATTAGAGATCTAGACTAGGGAAAAGGAAATCTGAGTTGAGGGAACTCAGCATGGTGGAAGAGTGACAGTGGGGAAAATTAATTTGTAAAAATTAATTTTTTTAATATAGAAAGAAACCCAACAAAGGAAAGAACTATGTCACTAGGGGCCTATCTGCTAAAGGAAACTTCTAAAACAGAATAACCTTGACAAAAGCATTTCCTGCCTTCTTGTCATTTACTCCCACTCATCCTTCCTGGCTCAACTCAGGTGACACTTCAGGAAGCCTTTGATGGTCTCTTGAGACTGGTCTACCAATCACACATAAGAGTATCTAGGTAGGCGTGTCCTGGTGGCGTAGTGGTTTAGTCCACCTTGGTACAGTCTACATACATCCTGGGGTAAGCCCAGCAACTAAGTAAAATAAAATGTTTCTTCCTCCTCTCTTCTACCAGCCTCCTGGCTTGCCCGCATTCCTACCTGCACCTTTCCTTTCAAAAAAAAAAAAAAAAAAAAAAAATCTGTCCTATCCAATGTGTTGTGGACAGTGACCACACCCAGCTCAGTGCTGGCTGCAGTTTGGGGAATATATTATTAGAATAGGTTCTTTGAAAGAAGACACCAACTCAAAGGCTATTTGCTGAAACCCAGATCGAGGGGTAGGGACAGAGAGAAGTATTTGGAGGAAGATTTAAGGAGTCATATCAGCAGCATGGGAGTAATTGGATGGGGCATAGGGAGGGAGTTTTCTGGAAGAGCCAACAGTTTGGAGGCACTGTCAACAGGCTCAGAGGAGGAGCAAATGCTGGATCAAGTCAGTAAGGGCATGTGCTATTTGAGGCCCCCACAGGACATAGTGGCAGAGAGACCCAGGAAGCATTACATACAGGGGTGGGAGGTTCAAGTGGAGGAGATAGGCTGGGCTCAGATCCTACTGCTTGATTAAATTCAACATCAAATCCTCCAACAAGGTCAAGGCTCCCCTTCCTCAAATCCTTTTAGGGTGCGGGTCCAGCCCCATTTGTAGGAACAGTTTAGTGCAGGACTAATCCTCAAAGTCTCTTCCCACTTTACCATTGGCCCCCACCCCCACCCCCAACACACACATATCTCTTGCCCTCACAGTGACATTCTCTCTCTGGATTCCCGGGGGTCCACTTTTGCAGCTGTGGATGAATAATCCCCTCTCTTGGCCTCCTTCCCAACTGTAAAAACGGGACAAATGATGCTTCCTTTGCAGATTTCTTTGCAAAGGATCAAGTGGGCCACACTATGGCAAGGTCCTATCTCAGACCTTGGTATACAGTGGACCCTCAAACCATTCCTTCCTCCCATTGCTGCCCCGTCCTGATTCCTCTACTTCACGAAGAAACAGTCTTAGAATATTTTAACCACATGTAGCCATGACAACCAGAGTTCCAATATGCACAATAATTGATGAAGACATTATGTGTTACCAAAGGCAATGGAGACAGTGACGTCCAGGTGTCCGATGAGGGCTGGCGCTGAGCAGAAGTCAGTGAAGTGGGAGAGGCAGCTCTCTAAATGCCACCTTCCCTCCCAATTCATTCAGCCCTCGGGCCATCAGCTCCACTCTAAACTGTCCTGAACTTATCCCTTCTACCCCTCCCCTACTCTCCCTGCCAGCCTACCTCTCTTACCCTCACTCTGTGGTCTCACACCGTGGGTCACACATTGCCTTTGATTCAGACCTCCTGGGCCAGGTGTTGCACCCAGAGTGCTGGAAAGGAAAAGCCCTGGCACCAGAGCCATCCTGCAACTAATAAGGATAAGATATTTCTGAATCTTGCTACTCAAAACATCACCCATGGACTGGTAGCAAGAGTACCACTGAAGAATTTGTGGGAGGACAAAATCTCAGCAGCTCAAGCTTCTCAATCAGAACCTGCATTTGCACAGACATCCAGATGACTAATAGGCACCCTAAAGATCAAGAAGCTCTGCTTTTAGAAGTCTTCAAGCGCTAGGGATAGATGGGCTGTAGAGCAAGGCTCACTGGCATCCCCCACTGAGCCTGGACAGGCATTCTTGGAAAGATCTGCACTCACGGATTGAGTCATCTGAGGTCACTCTAGCATCGCTCCTATAGTCCCAACATTGTGCTATTTATTGGCTAAATCAGGCAGTGGGTTACCAGCAGATGTCTCAGTCTTCTTGCAATTCTTTAAGCTGTCCTAATAGTGACATGACTTGACCATGACCCACAGCCACATGACATTTGGCCTTTTTAAACTATAGTAAAACTTAAATTTGAACAGCCAGGCTTTGTAAAACAATCTAGTTATTTAAAGTAAAACGAAACTCTAAAAGACAAAATAAGGTGTTAAAGGCAGAGAGAGGAGGGAATGGACAGACTGACCACTCAACCAGGAACCTGCAGGGGGCTAAGGGCACCTATGAGACACTGGTGGGCACTCCATGGGGCTGCCCTGATCCATGGGCCAAGAGGAGCCTCACAGTTGCTGGGAAGAGGAGGAAGAGGACAATGAGGTTCAGGAAGCCTGGAAGCAACCTGTGAAGCCTGGGCAAAGAGCCTAAGCTTATAGTCTGGCTATTATCCAAAAGCCTGGAAACAACATACACTGGTGAGGATGTGGAGAAAAAGGAATACTTCTGAGCTGTTGGTGGGAGTGCAAATGGAAAGCAGTTTGGAGATTCCTCAAAAAAACTGAAGATGGAAATCCCATGTGATCCTGTCATTCCATTTCTGGGCATCTACCAAAAAAATACAAAAACACCCATCCGCAGAGATGTATGCATCCCCATGTTTATTGCAGCCCTATTCACAATGTCAAAGAACTGGGAATTACCTAAGTGCCCTACATCAGATGAATGGATGAAGAAGATGTGGTACATATATGCAATGGAATACTACACAGCCCTTAGAAGAGATGAATTTGAATCAACATGGATGGAATTAGAGGGGATGATGCTAAGTGAAACAAGTCAAAAGAAGAAAGATACCAGATGACCTCACTCACAGGTGGAATGTGAAGACAAACAAAGGACCAGCTGAAACATAGCCAAACCTGAAACATTTGCAACAGAAATGAGGTTACCAAAAGGGAATGGGGCAGGTGGGGGCAAATGGTGGTGGAGCCCCCTGGACAATGGGGGAAGAACATTTGGTGATTTGCTGGAGGGCATGGTGTGTTGAAATATATCTAAGAAATGGGGAATCTATATATAGGAAATGATTCTAATTTGTAGAATAATGTTTACAATAAAAAAGAAGGAACTTAAGCTTATAACCACATGCTGCTCTGTACAGAAATGTCAGTACAGTGAGTTTTGGGAAAATATCTCTGCAGCCCAGGGAGGAAGCTGTCCCTTGGACATGAGAACCTTCTTTGAAGGCAGGCAGGTAAATTCCTGTGTCAGAGGTGCTGGGTCTGTTTACTCTTCCTGTGGGCCCTTAGCTCCCACTTCAAAACTGAAAGAAAACCTCAGGATTAGGGGTGTCAGATTTAGCAAATAAAAACACAGGCCACCAGCTAAATTAGAATGTCAGAAACAACAAATCATTTTTTAGTAGCTGTGTATTACACATCAGAGCAAACTTACTCAAGATTAGCGTCCATCCCCAAGGCATGGGCGCCACGGAAATTTGGGCTGAAGGAAGGTCTCATGTGGGCCCCAGTGGCACCATCATAAGCACCATTGTTTTTTAATACAGAGCAAAAATTAGTTTTTTAGTTTGGGGGTGGGGCAATCTTTTATGAGAGGCTATGCCATACTCTTCGTAAAATGTTTTGTTCTGGACAGGTGGGAACTACAAACTTTTTTTTAAACATTTTCACATATTGGGTGAGGTAGTTTAAGGAATGAATACTACCAAAGTATGATAGTTTTGATAATTCTAAGTTGCATTCCTGTAGGATGGAATGTTTCCTAGCTTCAGACCAGCACAATCCTGCCTAACCAGAAAAATTGCTCTTATATAAGCTGGGATTCATTTATTGAGACCTGAGATGAAAATGTTGGTAACTACCTGATCAAGCAATCCAAAAATATTTCTAAGGATAAAATAATTAAATCCTCTGTATGTCAACAACCAGGAAAAATATTTACACAACAGAGGAACAGGATGCTATATACTTAGCATGTAAGAGAAAAGGTGAGGTGTGCCCAGGTGGAGTAGCAGTTAGGTGCAGGTCATATACATCCCAAGGACTCGAGTTCCTGTTTCAGGCTGGGGGTGGGAACAGCCAAGATGTACAACTAAATAAAGTAAATAACCTGCTTCTTCTTCCTTTCCCTGCCTGCCAGCCTACTTGTCTTCATTTCTACCTGCACCTTTCATTTAAAATAATAAATAAAAGGACTCTGCAGCACAATGATAAGCACTGTTAATGTCATGGACCATTATCTTTATTTTTTTTATTTTTTAATATTAAAAGTATTTTTGAAAAATATATAATATCATTGGAAAAGACCATTGGAAATAATCAGTATGTATTTTATTATCAAAATTTTGTAACTCACATGCACAAAGATTAGAAGAGACTACATCAAAATATTAGCAATGGATTTCTGCATGTTTTTTTTGTTTTCTTCTTTTTTTTTTTAATTAAAGGAAAGGTACAGGCAGGAATGAAGGTGACTAGGCAAGCAGGCAGGAAGAAAGAGGAGGAAGAAATACTATTATATTTTACTGTTCATCTTTGTTGTTACTCCTGGTCCTGGACATGAACGTGGGTCCTTGGGATGTACGTGGCTTGCACTGGCCAGAGCTGGCAGACTAAACCACTACTCCACCAGATGCACCCATACTTTTTTTCTAAAATTTCTACAACCAATATTATGCCTATAACTGAGAAATAGAAAATTATTTTTGAAAAGTGGTAAGTGGAACATCAAGGCTGAAAGCAGGTCTGAGAGAGATAGAGCGAGAAGCTAATCTTGACTACCAATAAAATGATGGGGACTGCACATTGAAGCCACCTGCAGAATTTAAGGAATGCTGATGTCCAGTCCCCACTCCCAGAGATTCTTGTTGAATAGACCTGGGTCGGGGCCCAGCATCATATTCTTAGCAACATTAGTCACACCCAGGTTGGGGCACTAATGTGTAACCAGGATGGGAACCACTGCTTATATGAGTATTTAGTAGTTTCTAAAGTTTATGTCACTGTCATCTGTTGGAGGAGGAATTGCAAGACCTCATTGTAAGTCCCCTAGTGACCTTCTCTAGCTGTCTGCTTCAGGTAAGTTGTTTAACGAAAACGCAGTTTGTCTCTCCGTAAAATAGGAAATTTAATGCCTACCATGAGTCGGAGTGTGGCTTCATGAAGAGGATAATGAGAGTGCTGTGTGAAATAGAAAGCATACAGAATGTGTTCTTTACTAGAACCTGGCAACTCAGATGCTAACGATTATCATTGATCTATGAAATATCCTTGGCAACACAGGAACCCATGAAAATAGGCAGGCTGGTTTCTAAGCGGTGTCTATCTTATAATTTGATTTGATTTTGGGGATCCCTGTCAGCAGGTGCTGTCAAACCTGGAGGCCTGGGGCAGTCCTAGCCAGAGGGCTGTCGGACACTGAACAGCAGCCAGGAGATCCGGGTTCAGACCATTTGGTCATCTTGCTTCGTCAGGTGGCTAGTCTCCAGAGGTCACCACCTTGTTCTCATGAAAACATGTCTTTGCACTTTAAAAAACACCCCTTAATGGGTACCTCCAAATAAATGTTCACCTCTAAATAGTCTCCTTGGGAGGGTGTGTGACATTGCTTAAAATGTCTTCAGAATTCCTCTTTTGAGCTTGCCTTTGTCTTGAGCTACAGTTTTCTAAGTATTTTCAATCAGTGAATTCATTCTCCATCCTTAGAAGAGGAGCTTAATTTTAGAAAGCAGAATTTCTTTCAGAATCAATCCTGATGATATTCAGACCGAGGTAAGATATTTTGTTTTTCACGTAAAGAGGTCACTTGTAAGGTATATGTGTATGTCTGCCTTGCTACCCAGTGTATTCCCATTGCCCCACGCAGAGCCTGGGACCCAGATGTTCAAAGTATTCTTGTTAAATGGTGAGCAGAGCCTGGCTCTCTGCTGAGACTCATAAAAGGTCTCCAAAGTTAAGCCTGGAAAGGTTTTTGAGCACAGCAGCCTATTTGGGATTAATAAATTCTAGTTTATATGCTGATTAGAAATCAGTTCCTTTCTTTGGTAAGTATGCTAAGTGTTTACATTATGCATCTGCCTAAGAAAACGTGGCAGTTCCTTCCCCTTACTGAGGCTAATAAAGGATTCAGTATCCTCAGGCAACACAGGGCAAATTCAGGTATTTTTGGAATTATTATTTATGCCAGCCCACCCCACAAAGCAGCCAAACATGGTATTAACAAGGACAGTGCCTGAGACGTAATTCACTCTTTCCACACAAGAATTTAAAGACAATGATAGTAAAACAGAGTTGCAAATTAGCCAAAGTCCACACTTCCTTGCTTTAATGCATATGAGGAGTTCAGAGTTAAGCAGCTCAGAATCAGGACAGATCAGCCTGAGAGACACAACTCTGGAGTTGTTTCAGCTCAGCTAAGCTGTGCATCTTGGGGAAAATATTTCGTACACCCCTCCCCCACCATGGCCTTTGTTCTTATCTATGTACCTCTATAGTCTATTCTACACTGAGAACACTGAAAGCTGACAAAGATGAGAACAGGTTACTAACAGCAGACACCTTCTCCCCTGTAATAGAGAGGAGAGCTAGCACCCTCTAAATAATGGGGAGACTTGGAGCAGCAGAAACTAGTCCAAGCTGAGACAAAGTCCCTGCTTTGAAGGAAAAAAGAGGGCCAAAGACAGAGCTCAACTGCTTCTGGTGAGGGAACCTTTGCCAGGAAGGGAGCACACAGGTCGTCTGAGGTCAAGTTCAAGGCACTCAGCCAGCTGCCAGCGGAAAGGAAGTTGCAATGAGTGCTTGCATGCCTGCTCTCAGCCCTCCACCTTCTGAACAGCAGTCCTGCACCAGCACTTTGCCAGGTGGCCCAAGGGACCACAGAGGCTCCTTCCAGATCCAGGAGTTGTGGCTCTGACCTCAGAGACAGTCCACACAGAAGTGCTGCAGAGAAACAGGGAGTAGGTAGCATGAGTAACGGAGGCTCAGCCAGCCTGTCCTTTCTTTGCCTTTCCAAGCATCCAAGTTATAAACATTGGAGCATTTTTTCATCCACTATTGCCCTCTCCTCCAGCCTTACCCCTGGACATGTGGGGCACTTTTTTTTTTTAGCTCTTCCCTTATTTATCTAAAGCCACTCTCACCTCAACTTTTGCTCTAAAAACCCTACTAGCATGTCATGCTCAGCTGGAATGCCATTCATCAAAGCGTCCATCGAATGCTCAGCTGGAAGCAGCACCTGTTACAATCTGTCCTGCATCACTTAGGGACTTGGTGTCTCTCTCCATTTGGAACCACATTGCCCTTTCTCTTCATCATCACATCATGTGCATTCCTTCCTTTGCTTGCACTACTCACCTGCCCGGGATGTCCTCACCATTCCACCTGCCAGCATACTTCTCGCCATGTCCTTCAAGGCTCAGCTATGCTCTGCACTTTCCAGCTCTCTCCCACTCTCCACCAGGCCAGA
This sequence comes from Solenodon paradoxus, assembly GCA_004363575.1. Classification (NCBI taxonomy): domain Eukaryota; kingdom Metazoa; phylum Chordata; class Mammalia; order Eulipotyphla; family Solenodontidae; genus Solenodon; species Solenodon paradoxus. Next base: position 13,057 of record RJWH01001636.1, read on the forward strand.
CCTACCAGCTTCTACTGTGTACCTAGAAGTTTGTCTAAAGTATTTTTAGTTCTTGGTATACCACAGCAAGTAGCTTCACTTTGCGATTTAAAGATGACAGCTCAGAGAGGCTAAGGAACTTGCCCAAATTTCACGGATGGTTAGTGGTGCAGCCAGGATTGGAACTTGCATTTTTCTGATCCCTAAACCCATAAATAGATTTGCCATCTATTCCGTATTACTTCCTCATTCCTAAGGCAGATATTTTGAGTATGAAACTAAGATCTTGAAGATCATTCTATTTGTTTTCAAAGCAAGAAACAGAGACAGCTGATGACTGGCCCTGGGTGACAGCTCCCCTCTACCTCCTTTCCTTGTTTCTTCCATGTGCCAGCTCTGGTGGCCTGGGAACTACCTATCAACTGAATGGAATTCCCAATACCAGGTAGCACCCCTTCGGGTCCCCATATGCAAGCTGTCTGACACAGGGCTCCACATTAGGCATGAAAGAAGTTTGCAACTAGTGCAGAGTCACGGGATGTTCAGCAGCATAGCCACTCTCTCTGTAAGAGAAGCCCCAATAATAGCGTCTGGCCCTTTATCTTGCTCATATAAAAGGAGTCTGAGGCCAGGCCAGGGCTGATGTTGCAGTTTCCCAAGTCAGGACCTGGGGCGGATTCTGTCTTCAGTTCCCCATCTCTGAGGCAGAATCAAAGGGCTCACTGACCAGCTACCATTTTTCTGTTTCCTCTAAGACTCTCACAATCACAGAATCCCATCTAGAGGTGCGGTGGCTGTTCAGACGCCAGCTGGGAGCTGGCCTGCAACATGCAAGTATGTAGCATTTTGCTGGCAAGGTCCCTAGCAAGGGCGTGCTGGATATTTCATTGCCTAGTGCAAGGGGCCTTCTCTAGCTCAGTTTTCTCCTTTTCCCCTTCTTTCCATTTGTCTAATGGAGCTCCTGTGCCAGGCACTGGAGATATGAAGAGCGTAAGACTTAATTCTGTGCTCTAGTAAAGAGACAAGGAAATAGATGATTGAATGCTGTGTGGCAATAAAATACACGCAAAAGGCACCCAACAGGAGCACAAAGCAGCTGAGAAGGGGGTCAGCAAAGTCTTACTGAAGAGAGTTGTTTGATGCTGAGACAGAGCTGAGAACTATTAGGAGAAAGTTGCTAGTGCCAGATGCTTGCGTGGATGTTGGGGATGAGGGAGGAGGAGTCAGATGCGCCTGGTCTTCTAGCTGCAGTGGTTGGAGGAAAGATAGAGAACCAGGGTCTTCTGGTGACCCAGTGCTTTCTTGCCTTGGGGAATACCCCAGCTTCAGAATAGACCATCACCACCCCAGGATTCCCCATTTCTATTATTCCCCCAAACCTGCACATGGGCTCTTTTCACTTCAGGGTTTTAATTCTAGTGTCACCAGAATATGAAGTTCACTTGACCATGGTCTAGTGAATCATATATAAGAACACAGTCTGTACTGTAAGCCTCCAGGCTAAACCAAGCTGGCATTTCACAAATGTTACTTGAGCTTGACAGTCCTTGGCAGGAACTTTGGCTCCAGAAGACCCACCTGTAGTGAGCATCTGCCACTTTATGGAGAACCAGTGAATCCCCCTCCTGTATAGGAAGACTTACCCGCCTTGGTTGGAGGTAGAGCCCACCTCCCACAGAGAAAATGGAAAATCAGATACTATCTTCTCAGATGTCCTCCCGGCAACTTGGCATGTCGAGGCATGTAGCCTAGACGCTGCAAGCAGATATACCCACCAGAGTCTCGGATCAGTGAGGAAATGTCTATGGCGGCGGCAGCAGCAGTTGTAGGGAGTCACATCTAATAGCAGCCATGGTGGACCCTCTGGACTGCAAATGACAGGGCTTGAGGCTTAAGCTCCATTAGGGTCACAGTAATCAGCTTCTGTTTGAAGTTCAGGTCCATGCCTGATCATCCGGCAGTTTACCAGGCCTGCAGGGTACATGACTAGGGAAAAGCAGGGACGAGACAGGAAAGTACAACTTTGCTCAGAGGACAGAGCTAGAACAGACAGTTCTTTCAGAGGGGCAGGTAAGGTATGGTACCAACCAAGAATAAACAAATACAAGTGCTTCCTCCTTCCCTAAAAATGCTTTATTAAAAATTAATATTTTTGAGGCAATTTTGCTTTATAAAATAATATAAATCCGTATGTACAGTTTTCCATTCCTCAGATACATGACCACACACCCTGCCCACCACCAAAATACTGAAAGTTCTTTACCTTTGGCCATTGGACTCCTCCACCACTGACCCCCACCTTCTCACCCTGTTCCCTACTGGTAACCTCAGTTCTATTAATATCCAAGGGTTGCTTTTTGTTTAGTCTGTTCCTTTGTTTTATTTTCATATATTAAAAAAAAAAAAAAAGAATGGCAAAGCCTAGGAGGGCAGAGATCTCTCCAGAGAACTTTCAAGTCTGATACTGATATGTTTGAAATAGTTTAATAAGCAGAGTGCCCAAGGGCACTAAGAGTGACTACTTCTGTGTGGGATGAGGGAAGAGATTCAAAGAGTAGACTCAGGACTGGCAGAATGAATACTTCTTCCATTACAAAGGGGTGGGGAGGAAGTGAGAGGAGGAGGAAGAAGCATTTCACTATGTGGGAAGCACAGAGGTATTCTGGAATTGTAGACAGTCATGTAGTTTATGGTATGAGTGGTAGGGACAGGTTACAAAAACATGTCAACTCTAACATGTCTACACAGGAAGGACGAAGAGGCAGTTATCTGGTGGCAAGGGCAGGGCAGGAGACCTGACTCAAAAACTGCTTTGGCACAACAATCACATATTTGAAGGACTCAAGTCACTGAGGTAGTTTAGAGAAGAGGTGATTACTGGTGGCAATAATGTGTTATGTGTGTGTAAGGGGAGCAGGCATTCCAGCCACCTCTAGGCCCAGTCAGGCTAGGGAGTCATGTGACTGCTATGAAAAAGGAGATGGAGTTAAAGGATGTGGGGAAGTCCACCACTATGTTCATTGCTCCTTCAACTCAAGAAATAGAAATTGAGGTGCAGCAATCTGAAAGGTTTCAGAAGGGACAGGCAGAATTTGGTGAGAAGGGCTGTGAGAAGACAGCAGGAGACGACTCCAAGGTTTCTAATGTGGTCAGCTGGCTGAATGGAGAAGCATGAGAAATGGGCTTGGTTGGCTGGGGTGAGGGTGGGCGTGCAGGTAGAATGAGAACACTCTTTCATACACACTGAGCATAATGACTATCCAGGTAGATATTCAGAGGTCAGCATGGCGCCAGCATTACAAGTCATCGCCCTTTCTGGAGTTTGCTTCGCAGTGACCTGGGAATGCTGGGTAAGCTGCAGATAGAACAAGATGAACTCTGAGTAGATACCTAAAGCGGATAAGGTAAAAAAAAATCAGCTCAGACTCAGCAAACGTTGCCTAGCCATTCATCAGGCTAGGAGGACAGAGGTTAGGCCAGCTACAAAGTTACCAAGTAACAATATCCCTCCCAAGGGCGCACTGCACTAATATGTTATAATGACCCACTTCTTTCTCAGAGAAACCTTGTTCTCTAAAATGATAGGCTGAAACTTTGCTGTTTGAAATTTTATAGTAAAAATGAAACATCTTCTCTTGCCAGGAGAATCGAAATCATTTTGACACAGAGTAGTAGTCTTGATTTCAACCTAGCTTCAGAGTTGCAGAGAAGGGGCTTCTGAACACAACTTCCACATTTATCTTAATGCTTTAGAAGGAAGTGAACCTGGGTCTCCTGCACCAGACATTGATTCCTGTACATGTGGTCTTACTTTGCTTTGAGCCTATCAACACTGGTTCATTTAAATTTTACCTGAATTCTACCCTTCCCCCAAATCCTACAGCTCTTTTCCTGTTGGGTTTGATGCTCTCTAGCTCCTCTGGAGTGTGACTCCTTCATCTCAATGAGTTAATAAATCTCATTTTGTCAAACTGCAGACTTGTTCCTGGTGATCTTAGACTGGTTGAGCTAGGACACGGGTAATGGGGAGAGGAGTATTCTTTATACTAGTTCCTCTGCTGCTGCAAGTGATTCACATTTTCCTTAACATTTCTATGTTTTTAAAAAAGTTCTTATCCAATAATGATATAGCATAAACCATGGTGTGAGATCTATAGAAGGTAGACCCCCAAAAGATACCCATACGCTCATCCCTGGAACCTGTGACTATTATCTTAAATACAGCAAAAGGGACTTGCAAATGTGGTTTAGACTAAAGACCCTGAGCTGTGGAGGGCATGTTGGATTACCCAGGTGGACACATGTAATCTTGCGGGCCCGTAAAATCAGAGAACCTTTCTTGATTGAGGTCAGAGAAGATGATGGGAAGATGAGAGATACAGCTTTACCTGTGCAGATAGAGGGAGGGGCACGGATCAAGCATTATGTACAGTCTCCAGATGACACAAAGGGTAAGAAAAGTTAACAGATTCTTTTCTAGAACCTTCAAAAGGAATATATCCCTGTTGATATCTAGATTTTAGCCTAATGAGACCCATGTTAGTTGTAACCTAAGAAATGTAAGCCAACAGATTTGTGTTGCTTTCAGACACATCCATGGTAATTTGATAAGGCGGCAGTAAAAAACGAATAAAAGATCATCTAGAGAAGTGAGTAAAGACAGAAATGAACCAAATGGTGCCTGGAGATGCCAATAGTTCAGGGATGAGGAGGAAAAGATGAACCAGGCAAGGAAACAGAAAAGAGGATACCACGCAGTGGAAATACAGAAGAGACCATCCAAAATTTCACCAAGAAGGTGAAATGGTCCGGAGATTTAAATTGTCTACTCTTTAAAGTGAGGACTGACACAGGTTAAACAAGCTTTCGGCTTCAAAGTGCATGTTATTTATTTGCTTTATTTTCCCCCTGATTCTAGCATTTGCATGTAACAGCCTCTGAGACATCACCTTCTCCCTTCATGTTAAAAGCCCAAGAGTTTGAGAACATTCACAACTTCAATCCACATGTTATAAGCTCATTAAAACAATGTTCTGGTTCCAGAACAGTCAGTGTTACCACACTGTAAGCTAGAAAGAAATGCAGTTATTTTTATGTGGGGGAAGGCCTAGACCAAGAGTGAGAGTGGCCACCCAGACTGGTGACAATTGCGGTCCTCATCTCATTAAACACCCCACTAGCCCAAACCTTCCCAGGGTACTTAAGGCCCCAGATGACTGACACTCCTCATTAATATATGTACTGTCTCTCTACAAACCATCCCAGCTACCAGCTGGAAGACAGCAAGTTATTTCATCCAGGGGAGACTACTGCTGACATGTAGAGAACATATTTATTCTAACAGGCAATATGTAAAAATGGAAAGAAATGCTGAATTTGTAGATTTTCTGGCTGTAAGAGAAGGTGAAGATGAGTCTATACTTAAATGATAAATTCACTAACCTCAACTGGTTTTGACAGTTGGGCCTAATGCCTCATTTTTCACATTAAGGTTTTGCTGTGTGAATTTTCCCACTGCCTGAATACTCTATCTCATTCATTCTTCAGAATTTAGAATGGTAGTCACTTCCTCAAGGGAACTGCCCCAAATTGCAATGGTTTCTTCTGTTATAGGACCCCAGAGTGCACCTGTTCTTCTTTTTAAACCCTCATCACACCTGAAATTACTTGTTCAGTGTATTACCTTCTCCATTAGATGACTAGCTCCGCAATGTAGGGACAAGATTTGCCTACTCTTATGTTCACTGTTACCGCCTTGGTCTCTGCGTGTGGCAGATACTCATAAATATTTGTTGATGAATGAATAAATGAACAAAGGGTAGAGACTTACTGCTTTTACTCTGGGCTTACAGGTGGTTTCTGTATTAATGGATCCTAGAAATGTAAATGCAAATTAAATATCAAAAGGTCAAACACCAAAGCTTAGGTACCAAACTACTGAGTTTCTACAACTTGCCAAGCACCATAGTTCACCCCTGCTCTTGTCCAAAGCCTGAAGCAGCAAATAAACATGAGAACAGGTGGGGCAGAGCTCAACAGGAATGCCGAGACAATTCATTTCACCAGTGTTAGGATGATTGGACAGGCACATGCAAACGAATGAATATGAACCCTTTCCTTACACCATGCCTAAGAACTAACTCGAAATGGATCATAGACCCTAAGAGTTAAAACTGTACAATTCTTAGAAGAAAGCCTAGGAGTAGATATTATGATCACAGATTAGTCAGTTTTCTCAGTCATGACACCAAAGGACAACAACAAAATAAACTGGACTTCATCAAAAATACAAACTGTTGTGCTTCGGATGCCTAGTGGAATAACAGTTAGGTCTGCCACCTCAGGCCAAGCACACAGTCCATGTACATCCCAAAGACCTGGGTTCATGTCTCAGGGCTGGGGGAACAACCAAGAATACAATCAAAATGTAAATAAATAAAAATGGTTCTTCCTCCTCTCTCCTCTCACTTGCTTGACTATGCGACTTCATTGTTGCCTGTACCTTTCCTTAAAACAAAACAAAAAACCAAACTTAGGTGCTTCAAGGATATAATACCATCTACAGAATGGGAAAAAGTATTTGTAAATCATATAATTGATAAGGACTTGTATCCAGAATATGTATTTTTCACAATGCAACAATAAAAGCTAAATAACCAAATGAAATATGGACATTTCCCCCCAAAAGCTATACAAATGACCAATAAGCACATGAAAACATGTTCAATATCATTAGCCACTAGGGGAATGTAACTCAAACCACAATGAGATACCACTTTCCAACTACTAGTCTAGCTATAATCAAAATAGCAGAGGTGTTGGAAACAATGTGGAGAAATTGCAACCTCTATACACTGCTGAGGGCTGTAAAACAGCCACTTGGGAGAGTCTAACAGCTCCTCAAAGAGTTAAAACACAGAGTTACCATTTGACCCAGTAATTTCATTCCTCAGTATATATCCGAGAAATTAAAACACCTCTACATAAAAACTGTCTATGAATTTTCCTAGCAACTGATTCCTAATGACCAAAAAGTGAAATCCACACGCCCATCAATGATGGAATGCATAAACATGTGGCCTGTTCATACAATGAAATATTTCGTTATAAAAAAGGATGAGGTACTGATGTCATAACATGGTGAATCGTGAAAATCTTGAAAGCAGCTAGCTATAAGAGGCCACATATTTTGTAATTCCATTTATATGAGATATCCTAAGTAGCAATTCCATGGAGGAAGAAAGTAGATTGCCTAGGCTGGGGTGGGGGTGGGTGGAGTTGAGGGGCGGTGTGAAATGGGGAGTGACAGCTAACTGGAACAGCATTTCTTCTGGGGGTGATACACACATTCTGGAATTGTTTGTGGGGATGGTTGCACCACCTGATGACTACAGTAAAAATCAAATTGTATACTTAAGTGGGTGAACTGTATGGTCTGTGAATAATATCCCAATAAAGCTGTTAATTTTTTTTAAGTAGGATAAAGAAATGCTGTATTTTTATTTCAAAACATCACACATTTGCTAGAAATCAATCTCACACTTATTTTTCCAAGCATTAAAAAAAAACATAGGTTTCTGTCTTTGGGGACACTCTGAGTCCTGAGCACATTCATTTTCTGTGTATTTGCACAGCTGTCAAGTGCTCAGTACAAGAATGCTGCTCCCAGTGAATCATGGACCTGCAGACTTCTTGCAATTCTAAAGGGCCATGTCATTTTCTCTCTTAACAATATAGTCATACATCACTTAATGATGGGATGCATTCTGAGAAATTTGTCACAAAGCAATTTCATCAATGCACAAACATCACAGAGGGTATGATATTCCCCAAACAGCATTTCTCCATTTTGCTGGCATAACAACTCAGGAGTGCACCTTGGAAGGAATCAGGTCATCCATGAGTTTCTATTGCCCCTATAGTACAATGGCAGTGCGAGTTACAATGTCACTAGGCAATAAAAGCCAAAATGTCATTCTGCAGCGTGACTGTAAGCTGGCCTTGAAGCTTCAGGAGGCACACCCTTGTAGAGTAGTGGTTAAGCCAGTCGTTTCCAAAGGAGCGCAGTCCACATACATCCTAAGGACCTGGGTTCATGTCCCAGATTAGGAAGGAACAACCAATGTGAATAACTAAATAAAATAAAGTGCTTCTTCCTCTTCTCCCTGCCTGCTCCTTGCTCCATTAAGGTCACCTGAATCTCAGGGGGTGCTGGAAGCAGCCCAGCATGCCAGGATAACCAAACCCTAAATGTCAGATGCTAAGCTTCTGGGCTGGCTTTTGATTTTTTTCTCCCCATCTCTCCCTTTCCTTTTTCTGTCCTGGTTCTTCAGTTTTCAAACAAAAATCTAAATCCCTCATCTCAAGAGTACTGGATGGAAAGACATAAAGGAGCTGTTTCCCGGAGTTCGGGTTCCAATCCTTTGCTCTGGGGCTCACCCTTGAGCACCTGCTGCCTGCCTGTTGCTGAGAGACTGTATTTCCTTCGTCATGCCCATGGCAGAGTTTAGACTGGATCCTGGGAGAGCCTGCCCTGGCACGTCAAAGGGAATCCTGGATGGTAAAGCATTCAAAAAGAAGAAAAGCTTTTTCTCAGATGAAAATTGCTAGAGCTCACATTAGGTACGAACAGATACAGGAAACAAACTATTGGATCAGCAAAATAAGCAAAACTTCAGGAAACTTTATTTAAAACATCCTTCAGATATAAAAGACAACGGCAACACTTGAGGACAACATAAACCATACACGTGTGTTTCAGGCACTCTCGGGATAAAAGGAGATGCGAGAGGGGATGGAAAGGCGGTGACTCGGTATTGCTCTAGCGTGAGAAAGAGAGCCCAGAACATGGCTACAGGTTCTTTACAAAGGTGTTTACCTGAGAGAAAGAGAAAATAAAAAGTTAAATCGCACATTTCAGTAGACTATTCAACAGTCCATTCACAATGCATATGCAGCCAACCATGAGGTCTTTGTGATGAAGGGACAAGAGGAAGAGAGGAAATGCGAGCTGCCCAGGGTCACAGCACCAAGTGGCAGAGCGGGGAACAGAATCCAGAAGTCACATTTCCATAGTTCCAGAATACCTTAGAGAAGGAAATTAGCTGGGAAGTACATATTATCAATTATTTAATAATTATTGGTCCAAAATACTTTAGAGAATAGGGATGGTATTTGTAACTTGTATAAGATCCCACAGGCTTTGCACATTTTGTGTGAAGCACAAAGCCCAGTAATTGAAAAGCAGAATAAAGGGAAACCACTAGCAAGTCAGAGTTTAGGTCCTCACCTTTTCCAGGAGTTCTTCTTGTTTGGTTACTTCTTCAGAAAAGTCATCATTGACATCCAACACCAGCACAGGAGTGTTCAGCAGAGCTTCAAAGTGGAGCCTAGAAGAAGCATGAGCATTCAGGGGATAGGAAAAAAAAATGCTGAGCCATGCTTCACATACTCTCCAAGTCTCAGTGATTCAGAAAACAGATCTAAAGTCACATGGCTTCTCAATGAAACTGTATGTAAAGAACAGTTAAAAAAAAAAAAAATTCAGTGAAGTTGGCTAGAATGAAGGAGGTTGAAATTTCTTTTTAGTCTTGAAGGTGATATACAGGGCTTGAGTCCCAGTGTTTAAATGGACAGCAAATCATGTCCAAAGGAGAAAAGGTAGAAACGAGGGATTGTCAACTTAGTAAAAATGGACAATTTCTCTAAGATTTTTTAGCCCTTTACCCTGAGTCAACTATATTACCACCTTCATCAATCATAATGATTAATCTGGCAGGAGGAGGGGAGACAGAAATCCAAACTAATAAAACATCTCCTGGAATATACACATTTTTATCCAATATTACATTTCTGAGTTGGATAATGCTTCACATTTCCAACCACTTCTAGTACATTCTGAACCTTCTTATGGGGCTGCATGTTGAACTTCTTGTGTTTTAATGACTATGTCTGTAGGAGGCAGGTCTCTCCTGTGGTTTTCTCTGCTTACTTGGTTGTCCTGTGAACAAGCCAGGCTTCATGTTGACCATGAAGCTGTTCAAGATACGACAACTCAATTCCTTTCTCCTCTTCCCTGGCCCTCTGGTGGAGTCTCTTCAAACAAACCTAAAAGACAATCCCCAGGCCCAGTGAGTTCATTTGTTATCTTGGCTGTTGCAACACAGTCTTGAGGGAATCAGGCACACTCATGATGTCTGTCCTGGTCATTACAAGCCACAACTTTGTTTCTGCTATTTGTCGTCTTGTTTAATCACAGGTTAATAGAAAATATCACCCACCATGAGGCCCTGGATTAGCCTTCTTTTTCCTCCTCCCAACCATATCTAGAGGTCACTAAATGTTTTTCCATTTCTTTTTAGTTGGTTCTCTCCTGGCCTTCTCTCTCAACCCTGCCCTAGTTAGGTCCTGATCACCTCTCACCTGGACTAAGATAAAAGCCCCCTGGTTCTCTGCTTTCTGGAAGCAGTGGAGTATATGGAAAGAAAATAGGTTAAGGCCGGAAAGGAGTCAATTCCTGTCTTCACTATGTATGAGCAGTGCCATCTTTGTGGGTTTCCAATTCCTCATCCTCCACCCACCCCTCATGCTGCTGTAAAGATTCACCGAGGTAAGTCATGTCAGGCTCCTGGCAAAGCTGTCTTCTCCTTCCAGTTGACTCCCTTAGTCCAGCCTTCGTCTCCTCGCTGCAATACTGCACAGGTTCCTGACTGCCTAGAGCCATAATCCCTGAATTTAAGGAAGTATCAGTGACTTCATATTTACAAAATGTTAAGTAACTTGAAATAGTTCTTTCATGACACTTATTCTGGAGCAGAATGTAAAATCTGCATAGGTTGAGGAAAAACAAAGAAGTGAAAAACAGTGAGGCTTGAGACGAACTCTCCTTTCCCCACCTTTCTAGAGTGTGCATATGTCTATTCTGCTGTCACTTGTGGAAAAGTCTGAAGCACATGGCTCAGAGAATATCAACTTCTCCTTTACCTGTCACACAGGCCATTCCTGGAGGCCGGCCACCTCCGATCTACACTCTCAACTTCCTTAGCTTCTTCCCCTGGACTCACTGCTTGCCATATTGCAACTCCTGCGGGCAAGACAAGCTCCTTCACACCTCAAAACTTTGGTTCAAATATTTATTTTCTCTGAATTGTCTTCCTTTCGCTGGAAAACAGTTCACTATTCAATGTCACTTGTCCTGGAAGAGATGGATTGATAGGTCAATTTAGGACTTTCCTCTTTCAAACACTTAAAAAAAAAATTCCCAAATGTATAATTTAATTAGAGAAGTAAAATAAAATATGCAAAATATCAAACTAAGTGCCCGACTGTGCAGTCCGGATCTTGAATGAGCAGCTCAGGTAAGGAAGGGGCAAGCTGGCTCCAGCAGCCCCAGAGTGTCCCCATGATGAGGCAGGGCTTCCCCTTCTCTGACCAGCATACTAAGAGCAACTCACAGAGGAACCAGTGCTATGCGGGGCCCGGGTAATCAGAACAGCAGGAGCCACTGGGCAGTATCAGACAAAGGGGTGCGCAACTGGGTGTTCTGAGGGCACAATCCCTGGGGCACACCCAGGAGGCCAGGTCCATCTTGTACAGACCCAAGCGCAGGGACAGGCAGACGGATTGCTGGTTGAAGACAAATACTTATCACATGTATTCACTTAACATCTTAATTTCTGAATTCATCTCTTTTTCTCTCCATTTACTTTGTTCTGCTGCTTCAATCTTTCCCATTTCTATCCCCCTTCACTCTGAATTTGACTTTTTCTTTCCTTCTTTCTTTCTTTGCGCCCCTGCATTCCCACCCTTACTGCTAATGGCTTCAAGGTCTCTCTCCTTGTTTCCCTCCTCCCCAAACCCAGAGCTTTATATCCCCGACTTCCAGCTACCCCGTTCTCACCCCACTGACAACCAGACAACCAATGAGACTAATTTTTGTGCACTTTCACAAATATCTTGCAATATGCTTTCTGACCTTCATGTATTTTGTTTAAAGGAAAGGTGCAGGCAGGAATGAAGGTGAGCAAGCAGGCAGACAAGCACAGACAGGAGGAAGAAGCAGCATTTTATTTTATTTTTGTTTAGTTGTTCATATTGGTTGTTTCCCCCGGGACACAGGACTCCAACCGAGGGGGATGTGGCTTGTTCCTTCTGAGGAGACTGACTTAACTGCTGCTCCACCAGGGCATGCTACCTCTACCAATTTTTTTTCAAGCACACACAGAAGTGTCCCCCTGTACACTCTGTTCTAATTTCTTTCTTTATTTTTAGAGGAAAGATACAGGCAGGAATGAAGGTGAGCAGAAACAGGCAGGCAGGAAGAGAGAGGAGGAGGAAGCACTTTATTTAGTTGTTCATCCAGTTTTTCACCCAGGCCCCAGGTCTTGAACCTGGCTCCTTGGGATGCGGTCTAAGCTCTTGGCTGAAGGCAGCTGACCAAACTACTACTCCACCAGGGCATGCCCTATTTTTATTTTTATTTATTTAACAATATGTCCTGGAGATTGTCACATATCAGTTTAGTTCTTTCTCTTGCTTTTTAATGGCTTCAGTTTTCCAGTGCATGGATAGAGCACAATATGTTCATATGTTCGGATCATCTGGTTTCTACTGACTGACCACTTAGGTTGTTTCTAATAATCTATTACAAACAATGCTCTTCTGCACTTGCCCATGTGGGAGGGTACTTGTGAGTCAATTCCAAAGAGCATGCATACTAGGTCAGAAGGTTTTTGGTCAAAAGGCATTTTCTAGTACATACTGCCAGACTGTTTCCTTAGAGGTTAAACAGTTTACATTCCTGCCAGCAAGGTGGCTTCGGGATTCTTTTCTTTCTCTTTCTCTCTTTCTCGCTCCATTAAAGGAAGGGTGCAGGCAGGAACAAAGGACAGCAGGCAGAAAGAAACAGCACTTATTTATTTTATTTCGTTGTTCATCTTAATTGTACCCATGGCCCTGGGACATGAACCAGGGTCCTTGTAATGTATGTGGACTGCATCAGCCAGAAGTTGCAGACTTCTTTGCCAGGCCTCCAGGGCACACGACTTCAGAATTTCTAAACAAAGCAAAGCTGCCTAATTTTCCTCTCTGAGAGAAAAATATTATCAGAATTAATGAAAAAACATATTTTTTAAATGTGTCTTTATGTTTTCAATTATACACAAGGGCAGAATAATTCTTTTTATAAAAGCTGTAATATTAATTCATTGTTTGTAGGCAAATATTGATTCTAAAGTCTCTCCTAATAAAAGGGGCAAATATTTCCCTTTTGACTATTAGATTGCTTAACAGCTTAACAGAGAAAACCCTTACCCCAGCCTAGCCAAACTCCTATTTTTAGCATTTGGCATGGTTCTTGTATTACTGATATGGTTAAAACAAGTGATCTTTAAAAACATGTAGTACAGGCATGCTTTGGTGACCAATGGACACAGTCCACATAAATCCCAAGGTTCCTGGTTCAAGTCCTGGGGGTCCAGAGAAATAACCAAGATGAACAACTAAATGAAATAAAGTGCTTCTTCCTTCTCTCCCAGACTGCCTGCTTACCTTCATTCCTGTCTGAAAAAAAAGACAAGAAAAAACATCCAGTGCAAACTATGTTTTAGTTTGGTCCCTCTTCATCTCAGGCCTCACAGGGAGGACACACCTAAGTGTGACTGGGAAAGGCAGTGCAGCTGCAAACAGCAGGGTCAGTAGACCCTTCAGTACATCTGCCTCCCAGGAAGAGCTGCTGCTTGGACAGCTTGGAGTCAGACAGCAACGCCAGGTTCAGGTACCATTTGTTCGCAGGCTTCCTGCCTCCATACTGCAAGCAGACCCTCGCAGGGCCTGGTTTGGTGGCACAGTGGTTGGCTGCACAACTCTTCCTGATCCACGGGTTGGGTAAGGATGCTGAGGTTCAGTCATTTCTCTTTTTTTAATTTTTTAATTTTTTTTTATTATTGGCTTGCTTTCTTTTTAGAATTCAGAGAAGAGTAGGAAGAAAGGAGTAAAAAATGCAATTTGTGTCCATTTCACATGTTCTAGTCTCAGTACTGCACCGGGCTCTGCACTGGAGGACTGGGCACTTGCAGATTTTACGTAGAGATGTTTTCAGTTTAGTTCTATTCTTCTCTTGGACATAGTTACCTCTGAATCTCACAGGAGAGGGCACAGGAGACTTTAGAGAAGGATATCAATATTCCTGGGTCTCTGGCTCGACTGACTATCAAAATAGCACCCAAGTCTCTACCCAATCTTAAAAAGAATAAGCTATTTTGTTACTTTTACCACTAAGTTGCAGTAATCCTTCAATTTCCGTCATTCTACCCTAGCTGAAATACTTCAATCATTATACTCTCCAAAAAGCTGTATCAGCCACACCTTATAATCACCACTACCAATGCACTGTCACTGTCCCCTTCTCACAAACCACTCCAAGTGCACAAAGATGTAAAAGAGACTTTGTTGCTTTCCTTGCTGGGTCCTAGTGGCCAGGTCCCAGAAACAAAGCCACTGTAGCTAGCCAAGCACCCTGTTTTTCCCCAGGAACAAGTTGCCACTTCCTTAAGCCACTACTGGCTTCATGGAACTGAGCCAATTATGTTATGTTGAAGTTCTGCTTCTCTTGGAAACGGTTAGGTCAACTTTCTGTTGTTGCTGTTTTTTTAAAGGGAAGTACAGGCAGGAATGAAGTCCACTAGGCAGGCAGGCAGCAGGAGAGAGGAGGAAGAAGAATCTTTATTTTATTTAGTTATTGACACGGTTGCTTCCCTTTGGGCCTGGGACTCAAAACGAGGAGTACGTCGCTTGTGCCTTTGGAGGCGACTGACCTAACCGCTGCTCCACAAGGGTGCACCTGTCAGCTTTTTCATTTCTTCTCCTAATGCTCAGCCCTTCAATGTACTGCCTCTTTTGGCTGTCTATCATGTGATTCCTACTTGCAAACTCTCACCTCTTTAAATTCTAACTACAATCTTAACTAAGTCCAAGTTCACACACCTTCACTACTCCTTGGCCCAAGCCAGGAGTTCTCCTAGGCACCAGGTCTTTCCTCTCATCCTTCAGCTACTTTTAAGTCATCCTTTTTGGATGACACCAATCCCCATCCCTAACATATAATTAACTTTCTTAATTTGCATCTTCTTTTCCTGTGATTCTACCCAAGGCAGTGGAGACTACTGAAAGAAGTAATATAAATGTGACCCAGCCAGTTAGCCTGTGATTAATGCATCTAATTTCAGTCAGGTTCTTTTCAGAGGTTTTTTTGCCCTTTGGACTCACTGAATCTCTAGTTTACTTTTACTTTAAACCTTAAGCCCTACTTATTGTTGTGGAATCTCCTTCTTTTCCTCTTATAATCTAGTTTCTGCCACACAATCTCCAGAAACCCTCAATATAAAGACCCTAAATATCAGGTCCCAGTCACTTTACAAGGCATCTTTCCTGGCTGCCACTTTCTCAAGGTGAGGCCTTTCTTCCCAGTCCTCTCCTCTTTAGCTCTTGTCTTTGTGAAGGAGGATCTCCTATAATGTCATTTTCTGACCCTGCTCAGACTGCTCTCAGGCTCCTCTTATTTACAAGACTCAAGTCTATCTCTGAAAGGCATGGCCTCTAGCCTGAAGGGATCTTTCACTCCTAAGGGTATACCCTCTATCTGGGAGCTGACTATATATTACATCTATGTCAAAGGCTGCAAGCAATACATCTCTCAAAAAACACCTCTTAGCTTGATTTGAGTCCCAACCGGGAGGGCCCTCAGAGATCACTAGTCTGAGCCATTGGATTTGACAGACAAGGACCCCATCAGGGAAAGGTTTCCAGGGGCTGCCTAAAGTCACTGCCAGTCAGCAGGGGCCAAGGACCACAGCTGTCTCCAGAGACTTTAGTGCTCCTGCCCAACTTCACCTTGTTGTGTACTAGGCTGGCTCCACAGTCTGAATTCCAGTCACAAACGCAACTTCTGTGGTCCCTCTTGCCTTACCAGTGCATCCTCAAGGTTCAAAAGGGGGCTATAAATTACAAAAAGGGAGCAGTGATGGGATGAGGTAAGGAAGCCCTCCTTCTCTTCTTCTTTTGTCCTGCTCAGGAAACCTGAAATCTCACTCAAGACTACCACAGATTCTGATAACCCACTCAGAGGGAAGGAAAAGCTGAGACTTTTCCTGGCTACAGGCTGAAATCTCACTCAAGACTACCACAGATTCTGATACCCACTCAGAGGGAAGGAAAAGCTGAAACTTTTCCTGGCTACAGGCTGTGTGGTCAAACCCTGGGTGATAAAGATAATGCCCAATTGCTCTATGCTGTTGGTGCATCAAGAGGGACCTTTCAATGCAGAGTCAGCTGTTCCAGCGCCGTTGCAGACAGCCAGTGGGAAATGGGTGCTGAATGCTAGAATGGAAGGGTACTGACCTATTGTTCTCTGTGCTCTGGATAAAACCTACTATCTAATCTCCCCAACTAGAATATTAGGGGCTTGGAGAATGTTGCCTCTTACATTTCATGAGTCTAAAGTGTAAGGGTTTCGGCTCTGCGTTACCTGGGGAGTAGCCTGGAGGTAGATGAAGCCATGAAACGTGAGCCGGGTGGCAAACTCTTGCAGCAGGAAAGAATGCCAATCCTGGTAGATATGCCATTCGATGTCATTGAGGGAACCATTTTCAAAAAGATTCTTTGCAAAGATAAACCTGGTTGAAAATGTAAATGCATAGTGGGAGGGTGGAGAAGAATGAGAAATGGAATGAAAAGTAAAAGAGAGTGAGAAGCAGAAAATCAATAACCAGCTTGTTCCATGTCTTTGGAGCATTTAACTGAGCTATTCATCAATCTTTAAGAAATCTGAATTTATTTTTTTTAAAAAGGAAGAAAGGGAGAGGGAAAAAAAAAGAAGCATTTTTATTTGTTTGCTCATTTTGGTGTCCAGCCCCAAGTCACAAACCCAGTCTGTAGGCTTTACATGGTCCACATGCCTGCTGGCTCAGCTGCCTGAGCCACAAGGGTGTGCCAAGAAATCTGAATTCCCAACCTATAGCTCCCTCTTTGCTGGACACTAAGATGGGAAATAGTATCTGGACCTTTGCTGTCAAAATCACAGCTCTCTAGAGATTAATCCACTGGAAGAAAAGGGACACTGAAGGAGAACATCACTGACAGCTAACAATGTTCCTGAGTGGAAACCAGTCAGAGCACACAGCAAATGGTGCATGTCAACCCACAGTTTTGAGATTTCCTTACTATTATTGTTCCATGTCCCCCAATCAAATAATCTAGAATAAAGCCACCTACTACATTTCATTTAAGGACTGAGGACTGCTGAGCCAACCTTCTGTATGGTTGAGAAATGGAGAAAGAACTGTGCTTCAGAAGTGTACTATGGAGCAGGAAATGCATTTCCTACTACCTGCAGTATTACCAAAAAAGCAGATTCTTCCTTCACACAGGAGCTCTTATTTACTTGCTTTCTCTGCTGCTGCAGTTCTAACAGATACAAGAAAGCAAATTCTAAAAATCAAACGAGTTTAACCCCTAGCTATAGGCAACTGGAGCAAACTAGAAGCCATCACTTCAGAAGGGTCAGTTCTTTCAAACCTCAGGCATCTTAACAAAAACCACAATTTACATCCTGAACAATGAACTCCAGTTTCTAAGGCAACACTCAGCAACTGGCCATTTCTGGGAAAAAGAAATTCAGAATCCTTGTGTACCAGTGACTCAGGGACAAATACATGGAAAGGCTACAGAGTTGTGATTAAGAGACTGGGTTTCAATCACATTCCTGCATCTGATCCTAGTTCCAAAATTCACTAAGAAGTCACCACGGGCAAGTCATCTCAGCCTGTTTCTCTCCCTCTGTACAAAGAGATAACAGTACAACCTGACTCAGAGTTGTGATGATTTATATAGTATTCCCAAGGTGCCTAGAGGAGTGACTGGCACATAGTATTCAAGATATCTTAGTTATAACTACTCCTTTACTGGGCTATGAAGAAACTAATTTTGGAGTTTCACAATTCAACCCATCCAATCTGGAATGGTCTAGCTGCAGGTAACAAAAAGAGGGGATGTTTGTACCTCAATTTCTGAATGCTATTTTCAGTTTCCTCACAACTTACAATTAAGATTTGAAAAAAAGAAAATAAACATCTGTTAACAAGCTCTTATAAAAGAGGCCCTGGCCATTCTTGAGGATGAGCACTTGTTTATTTTCTCCAAAGCTGGTGGTGATGGGGAAGAGGAAGAAGGGTATGGTGCCGAGCGCTAAGGAAGGACAACCCTGCAGTCTAAGTTCAGGGCTTTCAGAGGAGAAGGAGCTCAAGGACTTAGGCGTCAGGGTCCCTGCTCCAAAACCACATGTTGTTTCTTTGAACTCAAACAGAAAAGATTTAGATTTCTTACTTCCCCTTCCACTCCCTCTCCAAACACTCTAGCTCCTCCTTCAGAACATACATGGCACATGTGAGCTTGCGTGCAACCTCAGAGTTTCCTGTTAGACTAGAGTTGCCAAGAAGGCAGGGACTATACCTGTTTTGCTCACTGCTGCAGTCCCCAGGCAGCACGAAATGAATCTGTGCTGAGCAAACGAATGAATGAATTTACTTTTAAAAGAAAGAATAGTGTCTAAATCACCATCAAAATTAGAATTTGTAATTAGTTACCCATTCTGTCTCAAAAAATGCACCCTCTGATGAAAACATCTAGGATGTTTTAGCTGCCCACAGTGCAATCAATTCTCCTCTCTTCCTTTGTTAAGTTCTTGTAGTTTCTAAACAAAGTATTTCTATTTCTGAGGGGTCTCTAACCTGCCTACCTCACTAAAGGGCTACAAATCAAAAGACCCACACATGGTGAGTATGTTTTCAAGTAACCCAGGTGGTTATATGTAATTTATCTTCCTAGTTCAAGAGACATGGCTTGGGCAAGGGAGAAGAAAATAGGTAGTAGTGTACTCGAGAATTGAACAAAGAACCAAAATCTACAACCCAACCGTTTGTAATTCATGTACTTAGCACTGATAAAGAGTAGGCTTTCTCTTGAGGTACAGACAAGGAATGTGTAACCCATAGCATTTGGTGTTTTGTTTTGTTTTGTTTTGTTTTCAATGTATCTTGCATGATTTTTAGGTAATATTAAAAAAATCAAATGACATTTACAAATGTACATCTACTTTTTCTCTCTAGGAAGCCTTATGGGAACAGTAAAAAGCAGAAATGATTTGTCTAATTTGAAATTAAATGAGTAACCAACTTAGTGTCTTCAGAAATGAGTGAACCATGAAAATGTAGCATTTTCCATTTTGATAACTTAAAAGGGGCTTAAGACAAACCATCATGCTTTAAAGCACCCTTTCACACAGACACAGGTCATTCATGGCTTCTGCATAATATAAACCTCAGCAGAGTCCAGATGAAGACACCCTTACTTCATCTCCAAATGGCTTAACCACAAGTCACAGTGTGATCTCATGGCAGTCAGGAATCCTGGAGCCTGATGGACTCGCTCCTCTGAAACAGATGGGCTGATTTCCCAAGCTAGCTGCTAGCCTTCATTACAAGTGACTTCACATCTCACTCCCTCAGATGGTCAAGATGATGCCCTTCCCCTGGTCTGACATGGGCACTACTTGCACATCATGGCCTCTGGCCATCAATAAGCTCTGTTCCAAAACAAGGAGTCAAAAAAAGGTTACATCTACATCAGAAGCCAATTTCACAGATGTGCTATTTCTACTTAGAAACCTTTCTTAAAAAATGAAAAAGGAGGAACATATCTTTCACGTCATTTTAAGAACATAAATTTTAACTCTTTCTGCTTTCTTCTTCAAGGTGATAACCAAGCACTGATAACATTTGGTTTCCTAGAACATACACTGCAATTACTCTGTTCCTTTCACCATGTAACAGTCATAGTACATAGCCATCAGCTTGACTCTATGCCAGAAAACAGGGAAACAATCAGGGACAATATAGGAAACTAAACACATTCAAGTCATGAGAAACATACTTTCCTTTCTTGACACATGATAACTCTGTGGAATTTTAAATCTGAACAAATATGTATAGTATTGTGTTTAAAAAGAAGATAATTTTTCAAAGTACAATTTTCAATGACCAGAATGGTGCAGGGACTGAGAAAGAAAAAACTTATGCAGCAAGAAACCTAGGACTTGTGCTCACTGGAGAGTACAGGGTCTTACCTGTCACTATACACAGATCTCTCAAAGATCTGCACTGCCTTCTTGGCCTGTAAAAGCTTCTCATGGAAGGGCTCCAGCTGTGCTTTCAGGCGGCTCATAAATGAAAACATCTGGAATGTGTAGGACCATCTTGTTGGTTCCTGGTACATCATATTCAGCAAGTTTCCAATACTTTGGGTGATGCAGGCCTAGAGAGAAATTACAAAAGAGGAGACTTTCCTAGAAGGCATATTTACTTTACGGTGTTTACACCCACCTCCACTCAGCATTTTTCTTTTTGAAGAAGCACTTTATTTTACTATCATTTAATTGTTCATGCTGGTTATTTCCCCCTGGACCAGGACTCAAATCCAGGGACATGAGGCCTGCACTCCATCGGAGGTGACTGACCTAACCACTATTCCAACAAGTCATACAAGAAGACCTTATTCTTAATGGGGCATCTGTGGATAGGCTTAATGGGGTCTGTGAATCCCGCTACAGTAGTTTTCAAAACGTATGTTGATACATGTTTTTCGGGGGTTAGGAGAGGGTGTCTCTCACTTAACTATTTTTTAAAACTTTTTTAGTATTTTATTGCAGTAACCGTTTTACAAATTAAAATGAACTCATATGTGTAGGTTCACCCTATGTGCAGTCTTCCCATTCCTCAGATCTATGTCAAAATCCCCAGCACTTTAGCACTTTTAATAATCAATGAGAGAAGTGATTACAAAAGTTTCTTTCCACTAAAAAAAGATACAGTCACATTCTCTAGCTTGGTCAAAGCTACATAATCAAGGATCAGATTTTCCTATTTTATTTCACAAAAATCTGATAGAAGAAGATGGTATACTACCTTTAACATGCCAGAGAAGCACAGAACAACCACACATAAAATTCATATTCACTATGGGTGGGTTTATGGAGTCTGAGGAAGCATTAATAATCAAAACCACCTAAAACTTTACCTGAAATGAAATCTTCCCATTTAATATTATGTTGCCTCTTTTAAGCTTCCAATTGTGGCTATTTCTTTGTAGACCTTCAACCCAGGCAAGAAAGCAACTGACTACTTGAAAATCTGACCCATCAAGCAAAGAGGATTCTCTATCACAGAGGAGCCAC
The DNA here is from genome assembly GCA_004363575.1 of Solenodon paradoxus. Classification (NCBI taxonomy): domain Eukaryota; kingdom Metazoa; phylum Chordata; class Mammalia; order Eulipotyphla; family Solenodontidae; genus Solenodon; species Solenodon paradoxus. The sequence goes on from RJWH01001636.1 coordinate 34,319, forward strand.
AATTTGTTTAAAAAAAAACAAAACAAAAAAACACCTCTCTTCTCTATTCTAGAGACTTGATGAAAGGGATCTGGAGACCCATTTACTTGGTATGTGCAGGTGGGAACATGTGTGGGACACTCAGGAGCCCTGGATTCTTTCCTGGGATCTGCCACTGACTCAGTGTAAAAGTGAGTTTTACACAAAGCACTTTGGATCAGCATTCACTCAGTCACCACCATGAACTGAAGAACTGTGTGGATGAGGTGCTACATGGGCTAGATGCTGTAAGGGGTATAAAAAACAAAACTAAGATTGATTTCAATGTTCATTATGATATGTCATCTCATTTAATCTTCAGGTTACCTTCATGAGGTAGATACTATGGTAGGTACTTTCCTGAGGGGAAATCCACTCAGGTTAAGTTACTGGTTCAAGGACTTGTGACAGTATTGAGTACTGAATGGGACCTCAAAACCTGGCTTCCTCTAACTTCATTGTGATACTTCTCAAAGTGAAAGAGAACATGATTTCTAAACTCGAGGAGCTTACAATTCAAAAGGGAAGAGAGTGACAAAGACATAAAAAGAGCTAGAATAAAAGAATATGAGATGAAGGGGCAATCACATATGAAGAGAATCTGAGGAAGTCTCTGGGAAAAAGTGGCATTAAGTTGGGAGGTAAATGACATGTGGAATTTCCACATATGGAAGTGGGGATTAAGAAGGGAGCATCATTTCAGGTGTAGACAAAGATACTGTCTGGGAGGTGCGGGGGAATGTTAGAAAACCATACGTACTCCAGTTTGGCTAAATATCACTCCAAAGATGGGTCCAGACCTTTGGCAGATTTCAAGCAGGACAATGCAGGTAATGCAGAGTAGATCACAGAACAGTTTCCTTTTCCCTATGCCCCAAACCACAAACAATACCAGACTCAGAAATGGCCCTGGCTAAGAACTGGAGACAGAAACAAGGGTACAAATTTCAAACTACTCCAGTCTTTGATGTCACTAGAGGTTATAGGCAGCCCTCGGTGAGCAGCGGTTCACAGACTACATGATATGTTGGTAGATGCAGCGAGTTGACTGGGTGGGGGGCTATTCTGACCACAGGCTTTGGGTGACCAATGGGAAATTGTTCTGGAACAAAAACCATACAAGGCCTACACAAAACATGCAAACATCTCTGTAAACATATAAACACACCAAGGGACAATCTTGGACATAAAAAATATTCAGCAATTCAAAAGGAAAGGAACTGGCGAACCCCTGTGGCTCAGGTGGCTAAAGTGCAGGCCAGCAGGCCATGTTAACAACTCCCCCACTAGGATTTGAGACAGGGTGGGGGGGTGGGGGGGGTGAGGGTGGAGGAGGTGTAAATAAAAAAATGTTTAAAATAAAAAGAAGAGAACCAATCTGTATACTCAGGACAAGTAGCCTCCTGAGAGACAAGAACTATTGCCCCAAACAAGAAAATAGGAAAATATCAATGAGATTCAAGAGATTGCTACACTGATAAAACGAGAACCAGCTATGATAAAAGAGGAGCAATATGAAAAAAACAAAAAAGCAGCATTTTTAGAGGTAAAAAATGCAACTGCCAAAATAAAACACCCCATGAAGAGAGTAACTAGCAGATTGCATTCTGTAGTAAGCCTAAAGGACATCAACAACATTAACATTATCAGCTCAAGAGAGCCTTAAATTAAGAGAAAGTAGAAAAGCAGAAAATTATGAAAGAAAGAAAAGACTAGGAAATGAAACTAGACTATAATCTAAACAAATGAAAAGGCTAGGAGAGCTAACATACATTGTAATATAGTGGTAGAGAAATTTTTCCTTTTTTCTTCTTTCCTATAGAACACACATCAAGATGTATGTGTGCCACAGCCGTTAACAGAGGTTGTATCAAACATCTTTCCAAAGGGGTTAAAAAGACCTGCAACTTCATTGCTCTCTTAGCTCTGACAAAGCTACCTAACCAAGAAAAGGAGTTTCCTCCTCATGAGACAGGAGTTCAATATTGAGAAGTGAAATGTCACTCCTACCAACAAGAGGGAAGCAAAAGGAAGACCACCACTCAGGAGTTTGTGTCTACCTCTCATCAAGTTTCACCATTACTGAAAATTACTATCTCACAGAAACATATAGTATATAGGCATTTTAGAACAGGAGCAAAGTTTAAAAACACAGTACAACTAGGAATCACAGTCAGAGGGAAATGATGAGATGAAAAAGAAGCTAAGATCAAAGGAAAAAATTAAAGAAAACCTCTAAGATGTGATACTCCCACTCAAGAATTTCAACTGGTGCTATCCTGGCAAAATATCAACAATCTGTGAAAACAAAACAAAAACCTAATGAGGAGGAAAAAACATGAGTTACTTATTTCAAAAAATTATAAAATACCAGAACCACATAATACTTCTCTACAGCAGAAATGACCTTTTATATTAAAGAGCAAAAGAAAAACAGTTTTAGACAAGCAATCACTCAGGAAATATGTCACATACCCTTTCTGAAAAAAAAAAAAAAAAAAAAAAAAAAAAAAAAAAAAAAAAAAAAAAAAAAAAGGATCAAAACAAAGAATTAAGAAATGGGAAGATGTGGTAATGGAAAAGCAGCAGTAAGTAAGTGATCAACTAGTGGAACAGAGAGATGTATTACATACCTATTATTAACTTTATTGTTAAAAGAGAAATTTCACAATGCAAAACTATTCAGAATCTATAACATTTCAGATGATTTCACTACACCTGGGAGTTGGCGCCTGGAGGGAAAGGCAATAAAAATGTGTTAATTTTTATTTTCTTTCACAGAGACTCCATTAACATGGATAGATAGCTAGAATAAAAACATACATATTTAAACATATTTCCACTGATAGGATAAAAATAGTAAGTTTTCCATATAAACGAAGTGGGGAAAATAAAATAAAAATTTAAATACAACAAACAGACAAAGCAGATGAAAGCACAAAGTGAGGTAGTGGGTCAAGATAAAACATAATCATACTAAAGGAGACCATTTCTCAGGAAAAACAAACCCTGAGATAGAGTGAAATGAAAATTCTGTTCATAGGAGAAACAAAAAGTAAGATGATGTAGACTGGTTGAAAGCAAAAGGACAGCAAAATCCTGCAAGTAGATGCAAACAAAATAAAAAGAAAACAGATGTGGCAAAACTGTATCAAGAAAGAAAGTATTAAATGCTTCGAGAGGAATTTTTAAAGCTGAAGACTCTACAAATAAGTCATGAACTTTTTTACATGGAATAATAAAACACTGAAATATATAAATACTGAGCAAACTCAGCTAGAAATACAAGGAGAAAAGGACAAAACACAACACAAATACAAAACTTTCATACACAAAATATAATCCAAAAATGAGAACTTGGATAGGACTCTAAATCATTTTTTTCACATATCTGAAACAGGGATACAGCTTGTAATAGTTATTACATTAAACTTAACAGGTGTTTTAATTATCCCTTAGAAGTGCTATTAATTGATGAGTCAAGATCAATGACACCCTAGAATTTATAAACCTCACATCAAATTCCATTCCTTACACATAACACATATTCTTCTTGGTGTGAAGCATGTAAAGCCCAAGGACCCAGGTTTGCCACCTGGTCTTGTGACCTGAGTTCGCAGGGTGAAAACTAAAATAACCAACTAAATAAAAATGCTTCTTTCTCCTCCTCCTTCCTTCCTTTCTTTAAATAAAAAAGTTCACTTACCAAAATGATAGCACATAGGCCATGAGGAAAACAATAGCAAGGTGCCCCAATTCAAAATTATATAAGCCACACTGAACACAACAAAATAAAATTAAAGATCAATAACAAAATAATGCACATATAAAATCTACCAAAAATGTAAAATGCATTACAAATAAATCTTGGGCAAAGAATGAAAAGAAATTACAATTGCAAAATCTCTAGAAATTTCATTTAAGACCTTATGAATCAAAATGTAGAAATAAGGCCAAAGTTTATCCCATGAAGAAAACTCAGAGTTGTCATCTTTTTATTATTAAGGCAGAAAACATAGACAAACCAACCATTCAACCCACTGAGCTTTAAAAATGCAAAGAAATGAGTACATTAATGGCAAATATTAATATTTCATAATGTAAGTCCCTACAGAATTAAAAGATGAAGTCCATTAAGCAAGTCTTCTTAAAAAGGACAGATAATCAGTCATCAAATCTATTCCCTTTAAAAATATTCACAAAAATAATATCAAACAAAATATATCATAATTCTGGATACAAAGAGTTTAAAGTATAAAAGAATACAAGTATTAATTTCACACTATTAAATTTGAAAATCTCAATAAAAGGCCAATTTTCTAGGTAAACAAACTTTTCAAAATTGACTCAAGAAGGGAACAACAACCCTGAACAATAATTAAGGAAGACACAGTTGTTCTAAATTATTCCCCCAAACAACACTGAATCTATATAATTTACAAGTGATTTCTAAAGTAACTTCAGGGAATAAAATCCTATGCTAAAAACAATGCAGTTTCTCAAGGTGTTTTCATAAACCCTGACAGTAAAACCTGTCAACGACTGTATGCAAAAATAGTAATGTCAATTATATTTATAAACACAAATGCACAATTCCAAATAACACATTAGAAAATTAATGGAACAGTACACCATGAGCAAAAAGGATTCATTCAAGGACTATGAAGATGGCACCATTATCAAATTTATGGTTAATACTTACAGATTAAAACTTAACAAAACCCATGCTTATCTCACTAGATTCTAAAGAAACTTCTGGTGAAAATCCAACATTTCCCCTGAAAAAAAGCTAATATCCTAGTAATAAAAGGGAAGCTCCTCCATGTGGTATACCGAAATGAGTAACAATCATAGAACTTAACAGTGAGAGATCAGAGGTAGTTTCATTAAAGAAAAAGGCGACTACCATCACTATTATTTAATACTGTTAAATGAAAGAAAACAACAGAAATGAGCCATGAATGCTGAAAAACTCTTATAGATTATTATTTAGAGAAAGCTATTAACTCCTAAAATCTCAAGTAAATAAAGCAAAAAATAGTAACATGAAAAGTGTCACATAAGACAAATACAACAATCAACTATTTTCTTTTAACACCACAAAGACTAGTTTGAAAAGATGATGGGAAAGTAGATCCATGTCATCATAACAATAATATAAAGTCACTCAGGAATAAACTAAATAAGAATACTACAAGTAGATAGTAACTATTTGCAAAAAGTTACTCAGATTTTTAAAGCCATATACAGAGAACAACAATAAAAGCAAGAGCTATATAGGTGGATGTCTTTATAATCTTGATCTGAGAGCTCTTTTTACATTAACATCAGAAGCAGTAACTGTGATGAAGACAGATTTGACTATACAAAAAACTTAAAAAGTATTATATTATGAAATATACCATATATAAAGACAAAAGAAAAAAAATGACAAATAGGGGAAAGTGCTAATAGGGGAAAGTGCTAGCAATATATGAGTTAAGATATTTAATATATAAGTTCTTGTGAAGACCATTACAAAAGCCTGATGATGTAAATAGAAAAAAAAAAAAAAAGATCTGAATAGGCAATTCACTAAAGAACACTAATAAATGGCTAAAAAACATAAAAGATGCTTAATCTATTGATAATCAAAGAAATGTAACATTTTTTTAAATCATAAAAATTTTCATGCCTCATATTAGCAGGGATAAAAAAGAGTAAAACCCAGTATTGCTGACAGTATAAAAAACTTGGTACTTTTCTGAAGGAAAATTTTATAAAATATAACAAAAGTATCAAGAAGATACATGATTTTTGAACATCAAAATTCCAGTTCTCGATTATTCTATTTATCATAGGAAAAAGTATACAAAATTTTGTATTAGTGTAATGAATTTAGTATATATTCAGTGTAATAAAAAGGAAAAATATAATGCAGCTGCAAGGATATTAAACAATGTAACATAGTTTATAATAGGGAGAAATTAGAAAACTAAAGACTAGACAACAAAATGATCATATACCATATTATGCAGTATATTACAATCACTAAAGACTATAAAAGGAAGTCCTCATATGTCAAGTAACACAGTGACAATCACAATTTTTTAAAAAAGTAAATGCATATGTCTTATACATTTATGTAAATATATGTAAATATATACATGCTCTCTTTGTAGAAAGAAATCAAAAAGGACAAAAATGTTAGCTACTTTTTACCTCTGGATAATGGGATTATGAGAATCTTATGGGAATCTCTATTACTGGTAATAAATTATGCAAACATCTAGTGGTTAAACAAAAACATTATCTCAGTTTTTGGGATGAGGGATTTTGGGACACAGTTTAGTTGGGTGTTTCTGCCTCAGGATTTCTCATGAGGTTTCAGTCAGGACTTGGGACTGAAGGACCCACTTTCGAGCAAGACTGACTTATATAGTTGTTGGCAGGAGGACTTGAATATACTGAACTTGCTGTATACTGAACAAGCATGTGGGCCTCTTCACTGTCAGAGATGCTTCAAGACTTGACAGCCTGTAGCCCTCAGAGCAAAAAGTAATCAAAAGACAACAAGATGGAAGATAAAATGTCTTTCATCACCACCTGAAAAAAAAATCACACTGCAATTCCTGCTACATTCTATTCATTATTAGTCACTACGTATATAGCCCATACTCAAGGGGAGAATCAAAATCCACATTTTGAAAGAAAGTGCACCAAACACTTTGTGGACATACTTTTAAATTCCCAAAATAGTGACCTGTAGTATAGTCAGAAAAAGATACATAATTTACTTTCTAAATGGAAAAGTTAATTTCACAAACATTTATACACATACATAGACATAAAAAGACAATTTAAAAAACAAATATCCTTAAGCATTATGTATGTGCCCGAAAGAATAACACATTCTGAGTTGGAATAGCAGAAAAACAGCACACAGAACAGTTAAATGACATTCTGTACCACTTAAGACTATATCCAGTATATTCTGATGAGCTGAGTACTACTTTTAGTAAATTCGAAGTAGAAAACTAACAAATGGGAGCTTATCATCTATAGACAGTTCCTTCAAAATGAGGAACAGTCTGGAGGAAAGGAGTGTTTGAGAGAAAAACTAAAGGGAAAAAGATAAGGCAAATCTTTGCTTTCAACTATATGAAGGGCTGCCATGTTGATAAGACTTAAATGACAAAATTTGAGTCAGTGAGTCAGTCACAGGGATGGAAAGTGGCTCATATGAGAACTCACTAACCATCAATATTGTTAAAAAACAGACGAACCACTCAGTGACTGCTCTCGGTGGCTCCCTGAGTCAATGGAGACTGAGGCATGGTGCTGCCACTCTGCTACCTCTAAGGTTCATGTCCAAACCGGTCCTTACTCACTCACACGGATGTGGCTGGAATTGAAAATAACCCTCTGACCTCCCCCAAAGCAGTAACACTGATTCTAGGGCCTAAGCCAGGAGGTATAAGTGAAAGGCAAAGTGCTTGGCATAGTATAGTGTCTGGCACATGGTGGTGTATTTTATAAATGTTAGTTATTATTTCTGTATTGACTCAAAGAGTCACTTCCAATCCCTTCCAATTTCTAAGACTCCATAATAAGTTAAAATCACTATAATTAACTATTAAACATGATGGTCAGCTTTAGTTAATGATAATATAAATATTTAAGGTAGGAATGACAAAATCAATTTCAAAGCTAGGATGGCTGGATGATGTACTTTGGGAAAACTCAAAGAACAGAAGAAGTCACTTATGTAGACACATAAAAACCACAAAAATCCAAACAACATATTCCAACAAGTCATATTCTCTTCAGTGTATGTGGTTTGAAGGTATTTTAAAAGGGAGACTCAAAGTGGGCTACTTTACCTACTCACAGCAAATTATATTATTATAATTAAGTTTATTTACCCATGCCAGCCAACTACCCACCACAAGTGAAAACTTACTTTTTGGGTGCCAGCAGCCTGGACATTCTGCCATGTTGCTACAGGTTCTGTAACTACGTGCCATTCTGGGTAAGTTTTCGTGAGTAACTTCACAAAGGTGGACTTCCCCACAGCTGCAATGCAAACAGCATGTGTTGGGATACTTCCCGATCACAGTTGAAGGGTAGGTAGGCTATTATACTCTTCCACAAATGCCCAACTCAAGGGAACAAGTGCCAGTCTTTCCGATTTCAAACTCAGTCATATCACTGTCAGACTGATGATGGGTCAGGCAATGCCAACTAGAGTCACCACAATGAATATAAGCAATAAGGAGGGGAATACCCTTACGACTTGATTTGCAATTTTAATGTCCTAACCTCCCAAGGGTTTCACAACAGTTGAAAACTTAATAGTCTGTCAAAAACAGACGAAATCAACTACTTAAGTTTAAGGCTTGAATCATCGTCCTATTTACCCTATGACCATGTGAAAACTGCAAGCTTTTCAAGGTAGAAAAATGAAGATTTTGGCCCTCATTCATTCATTCAACAAATCTAACCGATATTCATGGAGTACTTAATATATGCTCAGGACTGTTTGACACTGGGGGTACAATTGTAAACAAAACACAGAAGGGGTTTTTACTTCACAGAGTGCATAAGGAGATATTAAACAAACACATAAGCAATTAATAACAAACTACGTGAAGCGCCAGTAAAGAAAAAAGCAAGATGGCACTAATATAGTTCAGGAAGTCAGGAAAGGCTCTTCTGAAAAACTGCTATCTGAGGTAAGACGTGAAAGATGAGGTGTTAGCCAGGTCATGGGTAGAGGAGGGTATTCCAGAGGGAGCATCATGAACAATGGCCAGAAAAAGAGAACTTGGCACACCAAAGAGAAGATGGTGCCTAGAAAAAGGCAATGTATTTCAAGAATGATCAAAAGGGAGAAGAGTGGTTTAAGATGAATGTAGCACAGACTGGGACTAGGTCACCCAGAGCTTTGAAGTCATAGTAAGAAGTCTGAATTCTTCTCTAAGAGCAATGGGAAGCCAAAGATGGTGGAGCTTCTGGGTTTGGTTTTTTGTTTTGTTTTGTTTTAAGGAAAGGTGCAGGCAGGAATGAAGGCGAATAGGTAGGCAGGCAGGAAGAGGGGGAAAAAGCATTTTATTTTATTTTAATTTAGTTGTTCACACTGGTTGTTTCTTCCCTGACCGAAGACTTGAACCCAGGGGTATATGGTTTGCTCCTCCAGAGGTGACTGACCTAACAGCTGCTCCACCAGGGTGCACCTAATGGGTTTTAAGGACGGAAATGTCAAGTTTCCATCTCATTTTTAAATGAGCCCCAACTCTTAAGAATGGACCAATGAAGTAGTAGACAGACCAGTTAGACAGTAATAGTAGCTTGAACCAAAATGATGACAGAGGAAACAGTTGCTTTGAGAAATATTTTGGAGATGAAATCAACCTAGCATCAAAATATTCATGCTATCTTTTCCCACTGACACCAATGTCTGGTCCATACTTCCTGAGCTCCAGACTTAACTATCTATGAGCCTTTCAGACATGTTCACTTAGATATGCCACAGACACTTTAGAGTCAATTTACTCTGTAAATGTACTCATCATCCTCCCCACCAAAATGAGCTTCCCCTTGTATCCAGACCTCAGAGTATGGTAGCACCAAGCACTCAGTCAGCTTCCTCTTCTGCTAAACCTCAAGTGGCACCAAGCCCTTTTGCACCTACTTTTAAAATTTCCCCAGTTGTCCTTTTCTCTCCATTCCCACCTCCATTCTCAAATCCAGGTTTTTATTATCTCTTGCCTCTCCAACTCTAGCCTTTGCCCTCTTCCACACATCATTCATACTGTAGACATACTGAACACAGTAACACTGCCTGAAACCCTTTATCAGCCCTCTATTGCTTTCAAGACAAACTCCAACCCTTTAGCACCATCTAAAAGACACATCAATATCTGGCCTCTGCACATAACTCTCTGGCCTGAGCTTCCCTTCAGACATCCTGAGTTCCTGCTAAACCAAATTCCTTGCAACCCCAATCATGCCAGTTTTCTCCTGTGAATGTGACTTCCCATATGCTTCCATTTCCTGGAGCACCTCCTTTCCTCACCTGGACAACTCCTACTCAGTCTCAATCTCAGAAGTACACTGTGCTTGGCTGTACTTCCTTGTGAAGCCTTTCCACACCCTGACACATTTAAGTTGTATCAGCTAATCTTCCTTTATGCCTGGCCTGGCATTCCGGATAAGACTCCATTATTGCCATTGAAATTCTGTTTCTCCAAGTAAAAGAGGGGCTCCTCCAGAGTAGGAACCAAAGCCCAACCTCCAGACCTGGTTGAATGAATAAAACTCATGATATGTTATTCACTTGTTTCCTCTGAAGCCCAATTTGTTAAAAAAAAAAAAAAATTTTTTTTAAAGAATCTTAAGAGTTATGTTTGGAGCTCAATGTATTCTATCAGAGATCACCTTTCTCAAGTGAGTTCTACCCTCAGGAGGAACCCAGATGGAACCAAGAGAAGGAAGAGAGGTACCTACCCATTCAATTCTATCCATCATTCATGGTTACTGACTAGGAGTGAGGAAATGTCTCCGCAGAAAAGCCCACACATCCAATATGTGACATTTATCACACACCACTCCAAGTTCTCTCTGACACACAGGGTAAGAACAAACAATATGAATCTGTGCGTTTTGTACAGTCATACTCATCTCTCAGTCCCACCTCCACCCAACTCGTGTACCTTTGCACATTTGCTCAGCCTCTGCTCTTCCCACACTTCAGTGAATCAACGCCTTCTCCTGCTCTTGTGGGCCAATGTCTAATCCTCCTGCTGCCAACTATGAGGTTCCATCTCTTCCATGAAGCTCAAGATAGCTCTAGCTCACAATGAAGTCCTTCCATATTAAGCAATTGAATCAAACGAGGAATATTTACTAACCGCCTATATTTGACATTTATTAGTTTTGATAGTTTGATTTGGTTTCCTAACAGGATCTGAATCTCTGGGGTTGGGCCCCAGGAATCCACATTTTAAAGCAAGCCCCCAAGTGATTCTAATGCATACTTATCTTTGAGATTGCCTATTTAGAACAATCTGATCAAAATAATTAGTTTTTGTTTTTTAAAATATAGTTGTCAAAACCACACACCAGATTACTAAATAAAACACTCTAGTTTTGTCATGGAGTACCTAACAAAATGGCAGAAATTACAAACAGGTGGAGTTTATGCATTATCAATTACCAGCCTGCCCTGAGTAGTTCCTCGTTTAAAATATTTTTTCAACATTTAGCTAGAAGGCTGACTAAGTCTAAAACATGGTCTTAGCCATCAGCTTGAAAAACTATTTTAATTAATATGAAAAGGTGAAAGTGCTTTGTTAGATAGATGGGACTAAATGTTTTAATTACTTAATTTTTTTTTTAAGTTAAAAAAAATTACCTAAGAAACTATTGCAGCCAGAAAGGAAGGGCCCTGAGGGCTAGGAAGTGCCAATTTCACCTATGAGATCAGACAGGATTAGTTCATCTAAGGCCACTCAGGACTTTGAAAACGACTCATGACATTTAAACAAAAAAAAACAGAATGCCAACAAATTAGATATAATGGGAAATACATATTTCCAATTTACTGGAACAATCACATCAGGGCAGCATCCCCACCCTGCACCAACTCCCATTCCAAAACTTCTGGAAAGCTAGTTTAGTAATCAAAAGCTGACTTCGGTCAAGAATGACAGCAAATGGAGGTAGAAGGCCCTAAAGGCTGTGCCATGCCTCTTGCAGGATTCCTTAAACTGCATTCCAATGGAGCTTGGCTGTGCCAGGCACTACCCACACATGCAAAATAATTATTTTAAAAATAATTCAAAGTTGTTATTTTAAAGAAAAGGTGCAGAGAGGAATGCAGGCAGGCAGGCAGAGTGACGAGGAGGAAACTATTTGATATAGTTGTTCATCTTGGTTGTTCCCCCCAGTCCTAGGTCTTGAACCTGGGCCTTGCTATGTCCATGAACTGCGCCCACAGTGTACTAGATCACTAGGCTACCAGGGCGCGCCCAAAGTTATTTATCTTTATAAAAATCAGACATAGCATAACCTTTCAGTGTTGTGATTCCTGATCATAACAGCTCTTTTCTTCCTGCTTGGGTTTTGATTGTTGTTGTTTTAAGACAAACGTTTTAAAGTGTTCCCAGGGGCTTTCTTAAGAGTGGTGTTGTCTGGTTCTGCACTGCTTTGCTGACTTCCTCCTAGTGACTAGAATATCTGAGTCCACCAAAAGCCTCTCTTCTTCAGACAACACTGCACAAAACAAAAAATTCTTCGTCTGTTCTCTATGCAGAGCACCAGCCTCTGATGATGTCATTATCACAATGTAGAGCCCAACTTAGTTATCTTTCAATATACTTTTAATATCATGAAATCTGAGTTACGAGATCTCAAAAGCAGCATCGTCTTCCCTTAGAGCCTCAGCTATCACTGTATTATCTATGCTACACATTGAAAAAAGGATGGACAGTACTTTCTTAGAGTATATTACTTCAACATGTTGATTTTTATTACCACCAGGATGGTCATTCCACAAGCTGGACCAAAGAGTTCTGAGGCTGATGTTCATTCTTTCCTAAACCTAAATGCTTTTTTCCTCTCACAAACTTTTCTATAAACTACTAAGCCTGCTATAGTTACATTCTACTAAAATCACATTGGAAGACTGCATCTGATGTAACATCCAAAACAATACATTATAAACAGTTGTATTTTATGGGAGCATTTTAAATATATTATCATTTCCAGGCATTTTTATTTCCTGAAACGAGATGAAAAACAGGGAGTTCAAGTCTGAAAACATTTACCAAAAAGCAAACAAAAGTAGTAAATATAAAACTGTATCTTTTTAAACAAAACATATTCTTCCAAAACAATTTTTTTAAGGCAAAGGTGCAGGCTCCGGAATGAAGGCAAGTAGGCAGACAGGTAGGAGGAGAGAAAATGGACTTTATTTTTATTTAGTTGTACATCTTGGTAGTTCTCCCAGGCCTGGAACATGAGCCTAGGTCCCTGGAATGTATGTGGCCTACACTCAGCCAGAGGCAGTTGACTAAACCACTACACCACCAGGACATGCCTCCCCGCCCAATTTTTTTGAAAGACTTTATTTCAGGAACAGCATTTGATGCTGCATTCATTCACTCATTTGTTCAATAAACAGATGCTTATGGGGTAGTTACTAAGTGGTAGATACTATAACTAACATGATTAACTAGGCTGAAATCCCATCCCAAGGAATTTATGTTCCAATACTGAGGTTAAGTGTCCAGGGTCAGATAGGCTCTGAGTCTAAAGGCATTCTGAGCAAACAACAAAAATTGTTCAGCAGGTTTAACAATAATACATTTTTGTTCTGATTCTCTTTATTTTCTTTTCATGGAAAACTGTTTACCAAAAAAACAGTTCCTCACAACTTCCAGATTATCCTCCAAACTCATCTGTCCGGCACATGAGAGCTTAGCTGATCTGGAATGCCCTCCTCCCACACTATGCCCACCAATTACTCATTCTTTCACAGTGGTTTTCTCACTAACAGAAGCCTCCTTGAACTCTCTCCAGCTCCACTTCAGCCCTCAGCAGAGTTAATTGCTGCCTGCTCTGATTTACCAAGGTATTACAGTGTAATTACTTGTTGACTCATCGCTCTCTCCAGCTAAACTTGGGTGCTCACTTTTTGCAAACATGCACTGAACTTATTTCCTTTGCATCCTGATTATCTAGCCAGGTACTAAGAATGGAGATGGATGGATGAAATGAGGTGAATCACAGAAACAAGGAATCCAATATACGATGTTTGGCATAAATAGGTCTTTTCCCCTTAGGAGTCTTTGCCCAATCGTTTATACACAATTAAAAGTCAAAGATGCCTATTAGGGATGTTAAGTCACTAACTTTAAATGCTGGAAGCATATTATTAGGGAAACTACTGCTTTATGTACAAGTCTCTAGACTGCAAAAGTGTAAAACAGTTTTCTCTGATAAAGGTCTTTGAAAATCAAAGCGAGAATGGTCTGAGACAAAGTATTGACTACTTCATACAGCAACCCTTTCTTCAATTTAGATTTTCAATCAAAATAACTGGCTTTGGAAAGTGATAATACACTTTAGTGATAAATACATTTCAAAGACAGGCATGTTACTTTTCAGATTTTAGGGATTCTAAGTACCAAAGTTTTTTACTTTTAACCACATGGGGCACATGACTCCACAACCCATGCTAGGTACCATTAGCTGCTACTTCACGGATCCTTACATTCCTTATACGCTGTCCCAACTGCAACATCAGATTAACAAGATTCAGAACAGCAGAACTGTACATAAAGCTCCTCTGAACAAATCTAACTTCTGTGGGGAGGGGTTCATCTTCTGTTCAGGTTTCCTGAAGAGGCATTTCCATTCTGACTCTTTGGGGATGTGACTGAGACTAGAGAACTCTTGATGTGATTGTTAAAGCAGCTTACTGCTGCCCCTGTGAGTACTGATGACTGACTTCTACATGCATATCACAGCACAGGAGTCACACATCTGGTAAACGCGGAGTGAGTACAATGGGTCAGGCAAGGGCTAGGTGCTCGTGATACAAAGATGAACAAGATGAGAAGTAGCCAAGGCAGGAAAGGTATTGACTATGCAGTCTCAAGAGAACTCAAGTGCCGAGCAGTTATGGGTACACAATGTTACACAAGCACAGAGGAGGCAGTGACTCATTCTGCCTGGGGAGAGTCATCAGTGTGTAGGGTGATGAAGTGTAATAGGACATAAAACTAGAAAGAGTCAGATCAAGGCCCCCCCCAGTCCACTTCTCATTAGTCACACTTTAATTGGGCGACATCATTCACTTCCAAGGCTTCAACAACAACTCTCACATTTCAACAACTTCCTTATCTGAACTCTCAGTTATTTCTCCTTTAATTCTTCCTCTGGCCCAAGGTCTCAACACAGGTCCTTGGGCTTTGCACGGTCTGCAGCCTACCCACTTTAGCCACCTGTGCTCTAGCTGTTTCTCTCTTGACGTCAGCACATACTCTAATCATCTGCAGAACAGTGATCTTACAGGCTCCTCATATTTATCACAATTCCCTCCCTAGACATCTTCGTTTACTCCCATTCTTAGTTTTCAGTCAGTGTCCAAGTTGTGAATCTTACTGTCATCCTCCTACACCCAACTTAAACCTCACTTCCAAGCGGCCACTGAGTCCTGTCCTATCAATTCCACTTCCAAAATCTCTCAAACCATCATTTCTTTTTTTTTTTTTTTTTAAACTATGTAAAAAGTATTCATTGTGGTGCATCCTGGTGGAGTAAGTTTGGCACAGTCCACATAGATCCCAAGGTGCTGGGTTTACATACCAGGGCCTAGAGGAACAACCAAGATGAACAATAAAATTCCTTCTTCCTCCTCTCTCTTCTGCCTACCTACTCATCTTCCTCCCTGCCTGTACCTTTCTTTAAAAACAAACAGTATTCAATGTAAATAGTTAAATGTTACCCCTTTATTACAGCAAAACTGTGTAAAAATATAACTATGTTTCTCCTTAGAATTACTCATGAAACCTACTGCCATTTGAAGGCATAGAGCATTTTAGAAAGAAGAGCACATCATTTTTTAACACAGCTTTTTAGAAAGAAAAGCACATTATTTTTTAAAAAGCAAAATTGTGACTTAAAACAAATAAGCAGATGTTTTACAAAGCATGTAATATGAAGCTATTTTAATAGACAAAAAGATAACCTGACTATGAACAGAGAAAAAATTAATTTCTTGAAAAGTATGCACTATAACCATTTAAGACTAACTTACTACAACTAGTAGGGGAGACAACACAAACAGAAGTAGCCTTTTTAATAAGGCAGCTGATAGGCATCTAATATGAAAGGCAAGTAAATAGCTTTTTTGAAACTTTATTTAAATTTTTTCTTAATGCCCCATGGCTTTCTATCACAGAAGATAAGTGTTATTTTTCTTGACCATCAGATGAATATTTTTCTGTTGAATTATGTCCACTCTATTTGATACAATAACATAACCAGATGTAAATGTGACTAACTGGAATGTCACATGTTCCCTGTGGTCTGATCTACCACAGTCCCAATCTGTGTCTCACAGGATGGTTCCCTAGAAGCAGAGGAACAGTATTCCATTTTTTAATGGCTAGGAATAAATAATATTTATTTTATCTTTTAGACTATAATCTTAAGAATTAGGAAACTTGCTAATGATCAGGAATGGCGTTAACTTGGTCTACTAAGAGCCAATAACATAGGCACAGCACAGCGCGCGCGCACGCGCACACACACACACACACACCTGCAGTCATACTCAAACAACACTGCTCAAACAATAGTTCATTTGGATTAGGCAAGTTACTCTCCACAAGTCTTTCATTGCCAAACCACCATTTCTTCTGTCCCTCCATTTCTTTTTTTCAAGCCTGCATCTTCCCTCCCTCCAACTACTACAAAAGCCACAAAACTAGCCTTTCCACTCCAAAATCTGTTCCTATTCACTTATTCACCAAACTGGATGCAAGGCACTAGGGTATGACAGTAAGACATACAAAGAAACTGCCTGCTTTCTGAAGCTTGCTTTCTATTTGCTCATTATGGCCAATTTCCTTTTTTAAAATTAATCTGCTCATGGCACATACTAGCTTCAAGTCTTCAGTTACTCTTCCATTGCCTACAGAAGCAGCTCCTAGCATGGCCCACAGGCTGTTCAACATCTGGCAAACCATATCCTTCCAACCTCTCACAGTTCTTTAAACTTCAGGCAAAACCAGCTCCTTCTGTTATTAAAACTGCTTGTGTATTTCAGGCTTTGCCTTGGCGAATGTTATTTACTGTGTCTGGAACGTTCTTTTTTTTCCTTCTTTCCCTTGGGAATCCCCACCCCAGGGATTCCAAATTTCCATGCCCAAACATGACACTCATCAAAAGGAATATAAGTTGTGTTTAGAGATCTATTCTTCCCACTTGGCTGCAAGCTCCTTAAGTCAGGAGCTGTATGGCATACAAGTCTATCTTCAAAGTTGGCACTGAGCTTTGATTGCATGAGAAAGCAAGGAAGAAGCATAGGCATCAAGAAAGGCTAAGAGGCAAAAGTCAGGAGAATTGGGAGAGGCAACTCAAAGCTCATCTGATGACTTGGCCTAAGTGTTTGTGAAGTACTTTGGTAGTCTCTGGGCTCTGAGGACAGTTTCCTTTAGGGGTACGTTTCCCAAAACACAAGAAAGAACATCTTTAAATATGAGGGAAGTAGCGGACCCCTCCGTCTATATTCCTTTTGATGCTTCTGATTTGGCTGGAGAAACACACATAGCTGTGGTGATTGGTCTCACTTTAAATTCAAGTCCTCTAAGTCCAAATGGGTGCTTAATGTTGCCCAGCATTTCTATACTTCGCTTGCTCACCCATGGGACTGTTTCATGTCTTTCCTCTCTCCTCACACTCACTCTGAGAACCTTTCTTCCTATTTCATGGAGAAATGGATGTAACCAAAAGACCTTCAAGTTCCCATCACACCTCGAGTCAGATTCATTTATTTTGCTTTCCTCCCCATTTTAGGGATAAACTATACTTCTAATTAAGATCAACTTCCCTTCAGTTGGGCAACAGATTTCATTCCTGCTTGCTTACTAAAATTACTCCAGCAATTCTACCCTCTTTCCTGTCTCGCCAGTTTCCCCACTTTCAACTAGACCATTTCTACCAGGTTTCAACATGATCTTATTACTCTTCCAAAAAGGAAATAACATAAACCTACTGCTATTTTCTCATTTTAGTTACCGTCCCATATATCCCCTCTCTGCAAAAACTTCCAAACAGTTATCTTAAGCCACTCTCTCCAACTCACCTCCCATTCTCCTTGAATTTATGCCAACCAGACCTCCATCCCTATTGCTCCTAGAAATTAAGTTCAGCAAAGAGCTCCATTACTCAAATCATGTTACCCACTTGATCATTCCCTCCCCCTGAACGTCTTCATTAGGCTTCCAGGATATCATTCTTTTGGCTTTTCTCAGTGGTCATTCCTTCTCAGACTTTTTATGCTGGTTCCAACTCACCTACCCAATCTTTTTAACATGTGCACACCCCAGGGCTTAATTCTTTCCATCAACAGTCTCTGGGCTTTGATTACCATCTACATTCATAACCAGCCTAGGAGACTCCGAACTTGACTCACAAATCCAACAGTCTACTCAACACCTCCACTTAAATATCTAATAACCATGGAAAAACCTAGCATGTCTAAATCCAAAATCTTTAAAGCTGCTCCTGGCCCCTAGTCTGTTCTTCCCATTCTTCTCCATTTAAGATCAGAATTTCATCTTCTAAGGTGCCAAAATTGTCAGCCCCTCTCTTTATCCCATACTCCCTGTCTATCTGTTACCAAATCCAGCTGGTCCAGCCTCAAAATGCAATTGGATTATATTTTATATCAGCTTCTGACCAGCTCCTCTGTCACCACTCTGGTCTTACTCCTTTTAACTCATTATTGCTATAACCTTCTGTCACCTTCTACTTTCAACATACACACATATCTCATTTTATTGCGTTTTGAATTATCAGGCTTCATAGTTTTTTCAGTTGGTTGTTTTCCAAACTGAAGGTTTATGGCAACCCTGCAGCCAGGAAGTCTATCAGCATCATTTTTCCAAAAGCTTGTGTTCACTTCCTGTCAGTGTCACCACTGGTTCTTTTAGAGAGAATGCTACAGCAGTTAGTAGACTGCAGTATAATGTAAACACAAACTTTATAAGCACTAGAAACCAAAAAAAAAAAAAAAAGCGTGACTAATTTATTGCTATGTCCACGTGCTAGAGGTCATCGGGAACCAAATCCACAGTATCTCTGAAGCGTGCTTATGTCGCAGTAATCTTTTATAATCAAAGTCAAACAATGTTGCCTGACTGCACAAATCTCCCAACGGTTTTCCATCTGAGTAAAACTCCTACAAGAGCTATACAATCTCCCCCGGTCTCCTTCGTCACTCCTCTCCAGCCACACAGTTCCCCTCCTATTCCTGAAACATTTCCCACTGCAGGCCTTCTCTGCTTGGACCAGTCTTCTCCCAGTTACTCGCCTGGGTCACTCCCTCACCATCTTCAGGTTTTTGCTCAACTGTCCCCTCAGGAAGACTGGCCTTGACTATCCTATTGTAAATGGCCAATTTCCTCAATGCCTCATTCCATTTTTTCCCACTGCACTCATTATTATCTAATATACTGTTTGCTTGTCTTAATTTGTGTTGTTTATTTTCTGTGTCTCCCTACTACAGTTCCACCAGAGTAGACATTTTTATTTGTGTCTCAATGTTAAATCTTCAGGGCCAAGAACAGTGCTGGCCTATGGAAGTGGCTCCAAGAGTTATTTGTTGAATGAATAAAATGAGGAATTCTGAGTTTGCTGTTAGTATGTCTTCAGTACTCAACACGTGCTCATGCCCTTTTAGGGCTCAGCATCGTAGCGGGTAAATGCATCGTCAGAATCGTTAAATTGGCATGTTTTGTCTTTTGTACTTTTAACTTAAAACATTGGGTCTTTACTTACTCTTTTAACAGTTACTTTTAGCTTAATAAATGCTTTTAAGTTTAAATTCTGAGTTCCTTCTAAGAAAAAGGTGAAATCACAGTGGGTCCAGCACGAAAACACGAGAAACATAGTTAAAGTGGAATCTGAAGGACTGAACTCTCTTAGGGTAGGAGTTACCAGATAAAATAACGAACACTGAGTTACACTTGAACTTTATAAAAACAATGAATTACTGTCTTACTGTTTTCCTCAAAAATTACATAGGACACACATTGAAAAATTACTTATAGGAAATCTTATTTTAAAAGGGCATCTTTTTTTTTCTTCTTCTTCTAAATCAGGGAACCTTATCTTAGGATAAAAAAGAAACCGCACCCTGCTCCTTGACGTTTTCATTCGTATCTGTCAGAACTAGCAGAACTCCTACAGACTGCGTGGCTCTTGCGCCCCCAAAATGTAATCCTGTGGGCGCGTACTGACGCCTGACTTCCCAAACACCAGAGGCAAAGGTCAAACAGTGCACCGTGGGAGGGAACAGGCCTTTGCAGATCAGAACGAGCAGCCTCGCAGCAGCAGACGGGCCCGGTTCCCTTCCGCAGCCTCTCCCGCACCTACTCGGCGCAAGTCAAGGCTGAGCAGCCACTTTCCGGCCCTTACCAATGTTGCCTTCGATGGAGAGCCTTCGGGGCCCGCGCTCCGCGTGCACACCCCTGGAGGGGGGCACGCCCTGGAGTGGGCTCTGAGCCATGGAATTGGAAGGTGCTCGTAACAGCCTTAGAAAAAGTCGAGGCGCGGTCATCCCACCCACGACTCACGCAGTTAGCACTTCCGGCGAGAGCACTTCCGCCCCCGGTCCCACCGTCAGCTCTCCGACGCGCATCTGACGTCAGGAGGCCGTCAGACAGGAAGTGAGTATGGTTGAACGGACGGGGGTGGGGGGGTTAAAGGGACCACTTTGTTCTCGCGATGTTTGTAGAGAGGCTTTGCGAGAGCGAGGGCCTTTTTCGTTAAGTGGGTGTTGGGGTTTGCTGATGACTGAAGTTGCCGCTGAGCAGTTAACTTCTCCGTTTTGTTCATTGGACACATAATTCTTAAAGGGAAGGTGCAGGCAGGAAGGGAGGTGAACAGAGACAAGCAGGAAGAAATAGGAGGAAGAAGCATTTTATTTATTCACCCCAGGGGCATGTGGCCTACGTTTCTTCGGAGGCGACTGACCTAACCGCTGCTTCGCCAGTGCGCGCCAGGACAATTTGTAAAAGAAGTCAATTCCATATCACCTTTGCGTTTTTGTCAAACTTTCAATTTTATAACTAAACACAAAATGTAATTTAAATGAGTTTTTTTTTGTCCTGGTGTTACCAAGTTTTTATTGTAACTGGAAAAGGCACAATCTGCCTATTTACACAATTCCCCCATTCCTCAGCGCCCGAACTGACACATTATTGAGTAAATTAAATTCGTTCAATTGCGCCCACCCACCTCTTCCTTTGTCTCTCATTAAATAAACATTCCCTCAATCAGTTTGCAAACAGCCAACAACCCCACTAAGAAATAGCTGGTGGAGTTTTGGGAAAGTGACTGGAACCCATTTAAACCAGAGTCCCCATGTCCAAGAGTGGGGAATCTGAATGGGATTTGTGAAAGAATGAGAAGAGACAGGGTGGAGAGACTTGCTGGTGTATGAAACGTGGCCTGCTGTGTTGAACTGTGCTCTACAGAGGGCCAGCGAAGGTTCTGAGCTGTTGCCAACAGATGAGCCCTGACTGGCTTTGTCCTGCCACACCCCATCCTCATAAGACATTAGAACTAATGATTTATGAATTATGAATTGCCAGATTGCTTCCACTTTCTACCCTTAAAACTTCGAGTCAAACCAGGAGTCTCCAGAACTCCCTTGAGACCAAGCTGAAGCCACTCTCTTTGGGACTCCTATCTGAGAGGTCCCCTGCTGGGCTTCCACCCTTTTTTTTGCTGTCTTTCCCTCTCTGCTTTTGAGCTTCTCCCCAGAGCACTTCCTTAATAAATTACTTGCATGTGAATCATCATTTCAGGGTCTGCTTCTTGGAAACTGTCCTTAGACACACATCCTCTAGGGGTTTTTTGAAAGCATACTTCTCTAACAATGTCTGAAATTGAGGCCCCTTTCCTTCACTGTGCTCCACTGTCTCCAGATAGGTGTACATCGGGGAGTTCATAGACCAGGTGGGATCTACTCAGAGCATCAAGGTTGGAACTTAGCTAAATGCAGAGAGTAAAATGTATGTTAGGCAGAAGTGAGGACCTAGTTCTGCCATTAACTAGGTGGGTGACCTAGATAACTAATAAATTAGCTATAAATGATATTTGTAACTGCTTCAAAGGATTGTGGTGAGGATCAAGTGAGGAAGTCTACATAAAGCTCTTAACATAGTGTCTGGCATATTATAAGCATTTAATAAATGTTAATCAATGTTATTATCCCTTACTTCTCATAGCACTTTGTGTGTGCTTCTATTTTACTCCAAATCATTGTCTTGTGTGTGTGTCTATCTCCCCCTTTATGCAGTGAGACCCTGATTCCCAGGAAATGTCTTTGTTGGGTACATAAAGTCCACGTGACCTTACCCAGCAATTCTAGAGGCCTAAACCTCCGTAAATACTATAAAATTAGAATTGACCAAGGACAGGGAGTTGGGAGGAGCTAGCTTCTTGCTTTTGGAGGCAAAATAGAACCTAATCCCCAGATGACAAAGAACCTCATAGAGATCTTCAAGCTACTATGACCTTGCTTCACTTAGTTCAATAACAGAGTGTTTGAATCACTCATATCTCCCATTGTATAAGCCTTCTACTTCTCTTTCTTTCATGTTTTCTGTGTATCACCCTTGAGTACAAGGACTTGCATCTCTGATACAAGGGGCTCTGCAACCCTTGTTTATATCCCCTCAACTCCCCTTCACTCTTCTAGTCCTCATTCTACAAGGACATAGTGAAGGACAAGGAAACAAGATCGTATAGTAGAAGTACTAGCTTTGGGGTCAGCTACTTGGATTTTAACCTTGGTTTTGTATGATCTTCAACAGGTCCTTAACTTCTCTGAGCCTCAATTTCCTCATCTGTAATATGAAGATAATAATAGTACCTACCTCATGAGTCATCGTGTGGCTGGGAAACAGGATGTGGAAAGCCCTTATCACAGTTGTGAGACACAGCCCAGGGGGAAACAAAAAGAAGCCTCACACAGAGAAGCAAAGCTTGTAAGTTTTAATGTTTCATGATTGATAACAGAGCAGTCTCAAGGAGATCCCCCAGAGACTCTGTTCTGACTTTAGAAGCACTTTCTATGGACAATGGAGGGACCTGCCTCATCATACTCGGGCTTGCTGATCCACATCTGCTGGAAGGTGGAGAGAGAAGCCAGAATGGAGCCTCCTATCCAGACTGAGTACTTCCGCTCAGGGGGAGCAATAATCTGCAAAGAGTAAATGAAATGTGGTGAATCATGGTCAAGGAATAAGGAACGGGTTGCAGGAATCATCTCACCACATAGCCAGGCTATCCTGGAGGACAGCCTCCATGGATGGGGATGGGAAACGGGTTAATGCTTGTGGTAGATTGGATTATTGT
Source organism: Solenodon paradoxus (assembly GCA_004363575.1). Classification (NCBI taxonomy): domain Eukaryota; kingdom Metazoa; phylum Chordata; class Mammalia; order Eulipotyphla; family Solenodontidae; genus Solenodon; species Solenodon paradoxus. The sequence goes on from RJWH01001636.1 coordinate 57,479, forward strand.
TCAAATCTTCACGCCCCACCACCCCTATCACCGCCCTGACCACCCCATTCCTTTGCCCTTCCATGAGAAGAATGCACTGTTCCACCCTGTAACTTCGGGCTGGGCCCTGTATTTGCTATGGCCAATGGGATATTAGTAGATACGATACAATCAGAGGCTTTGGCTTATACTTCAGGCATGCAGTTGGACATGCTGTCTTGCACCTTTGCCAACTTCATGAGAAGTACTTCCCTTAAGAAGCTACTGGCCCTTCAGCCAGAACCCTGTAACGTCAAATGCAGACCTGATCTGTGCTGGCTGGTTGTACACAGCTGACTAGCTAAGCCTGGCTGACTTCAGCTAACTCCCAGCTGACCTGAAGATGCAAGAGCAATACATGCTTATTGTTAATGTGCTCTGAGGTTCCCTAGTTGCTTGTTACTCAGCAATAACTAATCAATACAAACATCTATTGGGGAAATACTATCCTGTCTTGCCTGGAGTTTGGATGCATGGACAACGTGGGCTGGCCCTCCTCTAGTCTTCAGGCTGAGCTACTCTGTCAGACCCTGTCTTGAGCTTCGTCTGCTAACAGACACCTGCACCTAACAAGTTCTCAAACTCATACACATATTGTTCATTCTTGTCACTGGAAGTCCTGAGCTTAGCCATTAGAAATTGATTGTCTTATCAAAAATTTTGGATTTCACCTAGTAACGAATCTAGAAGCACTGTAACTCGTCAAGTAATTTCCCACCTCTAAAAGGGTCTGAGAATTCAGGGCTCAAACAAGACACTAAATTGATTTTTTTTTTTTTTTTTTGGTCTCCTTAGAATGTCTCTACATAAATTGCAGAGACTGTGAAATTGAAGCATACAATTATAAGATATATTATTATTCAGGCAGAAAAAGTCATCCAGATGTTCTGTGGACAGCTACCCCGAGGATTTGTACAGTCACTAAAAAGGTAATAGTCTTTCTTGCTTTGTAGTTCTACTTATCAGAAAACCCTGGGTTATCTTGGACTGGAGGCCCTAAATCTCAACCCCAGCCCCACCTCACATCTCTTCTTCCATATCCTTGAAGCTTGTCCCTACTTCCTCTACACAAATATTGCTGTCCAATTTGGCCAATGTATTCATACATGCATACATATCCTGGGCACTTGCTCACTGTTTCTCCTGCCTGGAGTGACTCTTCCCCTCCTCTTGTCTTATTTAAATATTCTTCTATTGATAGTGTCTACTAATTAGGCACTAACTCTATGAAGAATGGAATATGTGGCTAAAGTAAGGGCAGTGGCTCATGAATTGGGATATGCATTAAATCACCTGTGTTCATTGTAAATGATGGGGTCAGTGGGGTGGGGGGGAATCCAGAGCTATTGAGCCAGAATCTGGAGGTAAGGCTATATATATGGAATCCTGATATGGTCTTGGTAAAAAGTCTTGCCCCTAGGCCTGGCCCGATGCCCCTCTAAAGAAGACCTCAGGAAGCATGGTTGCAGAGATGGTTTGGGTAAGGGGAAGAGCCACAGGCTCACCTGTGTTCTGGCAGCCTGCTCTCCTTCATGTACTGAGAGGAGGAAGGCCTGGAGCAGTCTTCCTCTGTGAAGAATGTTCTCTGAATACTGACACAGAGAGACACTTCCCCAGACCCCAGAGACCAATTTTATTGTGAGACTTTGCAACTTGCAACCTATTTTGCTATCTATTCCCAACTCTATTTTTAAAAATCTGTTAGAAGTAAAGTTCTTAGAAGCCCTAAAAAAACTCTCTGATTGCATGGGGAGAAATGCTGAGACAGATGGACTCCAATCCTGCTGAGGCCTGCAGTGTAGGGTGGCCAAGACTGGGCAATGATTGTCCAGGAATCAAAGAATGTCCCTGTGAGTTTGAATCAGCAGTCTACTCATGGTCAAACCTTTCTTTCCCTCTAGAACTTTCACCTCCAGGTCATTTTTAAAGTTTAAAGATGCTGTAATGTTCCCTCCTTCTTTTCTTCCCCTTTATTTTCCTCCTAATTTCCTCTTCAACCCCCTCAAGATTCTCTTAATCCTCAATTATTTCAACCCCTTTTTCATAGTGTCCATGTGATCATGGGTGGTCAAACCCATGCTAAATGTGTATCCAGCTCATCAGGGCCCAAAGAACCATAATCCCTTGAGAAGAAATCTGTCTCAGACCAAGATGATGCTAAACCCAGGAGACCACCAAGCTATAGGCCTGGCTGCTTGACTTTGAGTGTCTCCCAAGTACATGGGTCTTTGTACAATGAACAGGTTGGAGGGAACTGCGGCAAGACCCACCTTGATCTTCATAGTACTGGGGGCTAGGGCTGTGATCTCCTTCTGCATCCTGTCAGCAATGCCAGGATACATGGTGGTCCCCCCAGAGAGGACATTATTGGCATATAAGTCCTTGCGGATGTCAATATCACACTTCATGATGGAATTGTAGGTTGTTTCATGAATTCCAGCGGACTCCATGCCTAGTGGAGATCATGGTATCTCGTCACCATCCATTATATCATACATACCCATACATCCAGTTCCTCAAAGGACCCTTTGTTGTTGCAGCTATGCAAGGTCTGACCCTTAATCACCCTTCAGGTGGATTACAAGGCCAGGCCCTCTAGCTGGCCATGACCCTTCCCTATCATGATTGATCTTACATACTGTTGCCTAAGATGGATTTCTTTTTCTTTTCTTGTCTTTCTTTCTTGCTTTTTTTTTTTAGAGAGGAAAGGTGCAGGCAGGAATGAAGGCAGATAGATAGGCAAGCAAGAAGATAGAGGAGGAAGAAATATTTATTTAATTTATTTTTTTTATCTAGGTTGTTCCCCTCAACTCTTAGGCCATGAATACAGGTCCTTGGGGTATAAGTGGACTATATCAGCCAGAAACCATGGACTTAACTGCTAAGACACCAGGTCATGCCCCTGAGTTGTATTTCTAAAGAAATATTTCCATCATATCACCTTTTTAAAGCAGCTTTATTAAGATATAATTTATATACCATAATATTCACCCTTTTAAAGTAGTTTTCAGAAAATTTACAGAATCCAGCATTGCAACGATCTATTTTTAGAATATTTTAACACCCCCTGAAAGAAACCCTATACCCACAGCAGACCTTCCCATTCAGCCCATCACTTCTTCCTCAGCCCGAGGCAACCACCATCTACTTATTTTTCTATAGAGATTTGCCTATTCTGGACATTTCATGTAAAAGAAATCATACAAATGTGGCCTTTCATGTCTGACTCCTTTCCGTCAGTATAGTGTTTCCAAGGTTTGTTCATGTTACAACATGTGTCAGTACTTTTCTCCCGTTATTGACAGGTAATACCCCATTGTAAGAATATATCCATCCTATCATCTTTGACAATCCCCTCTTGCCTACAGGTGACATCTAGCTACCTTAACCTGGCATCAAGATCTACAGTAAAAGACCCTGCATGCCAACCAGCTTCCCCCGCTCTGGTCTTTCAGCTGCAAGCCTCTCTGGGGCCATGTGATATAATCCACACTCTAGAGAGAAGACTCTTCTCAAGTGCGAACCAAACCTTGCTAACCTGCTGCCTTAAAACTTCTGGGGGACCCCCACTGTAGATGTTACGAACTCCCCCACTCTTGTGCAGTCCAGTGATGATCCGGTTCCCCCGTGTGCATACACACATGGACACACACGCAGAACTCTCCCATCATGTCCCAAATAGAATGTGACCTTTTATATGTCCACACCTCTGCACATATCCTTCCATGGCTTTGCATGTCACCCCCCACTCTATACTCCTTCTGTCACCAGATACCAGAAAATATATTCATTATTCAAGATCTGCTTAAAGACTCAGCTCTAAGAAACTTCCCTGATGTCCTAGGAAAATCCAGTTTGCTATTTATTGCTACACTGTAAACCAACATTTGCTCATGGATCCATCTCTTTTTGTACATCTTCAAGAGAGTAGCTATCCTTATATTATTTTACTTAATCCTTGTTGCAACCCTATCTAGAAGGTACCATCATTATTTCTACTTTATAGGTTGAAAAAACCTAAGATTTGAAGAAGGCAGTAAGTCTAAGGTGACAGGGCTTGAAGGGTCAGAATCGGGAATTTAATCCAGGTCTGACCCCTAAATCCATCAATTTTATTACCATTGGTTTCAGCCTCCGTGACCTAAATGTTGAGTGATCTCAGAAGTGTTTGTGTATTCACCTAATTCTTAGTCTCATGTTATATTCCTCATCCTGCATTTCCTTTGTCTTGATTTCCTTACCCTTTCATTGAAACTTAGATTTCATCTAGAATTGTTTATTTTTGGCCCTTGCTAGAAAAATAAGGGGGTACGTATAAACAATAAACAAAATACCTAAGTGTCTGTGACTCCTGTGTTCCTCTTCCCACCCCTCCTCCCGGCCCTGATGGCAGGGGCTCACCGATGAAGGAAGGCTGGAAGAGGGTCTCCGGGCAGCGGAAGCGTTCATTGCCAATGGTGATGACCTGCCCATCCGGCAGCTCATAGCTCTTCTCCAGGGAGGAAGAGGAGGCTGCTGTGGCCATCTCATTCTCAAAATCCAGGGCCACGTAGCACAGCTTCTCCTTGATGTCTCGCACGATTTCTCTCTCGGCTGGAATGAGAAAACAAAACAAAAAAATGGACACTCAGTTCTGTTTTTTGTTCCATTTTGATCTTCATAAAAACTTCTTTCTTACTACTAATTTGGATTCAGTCTCAGGATAAATGGCAATGTTTTCATTACTCTTTCTAAAATGGGAGTTCAGGAACTTGATTCCCAAGAGAAACACTGCCTGGGCCTTTCTCCTTGTTCTCACCACTCAGCCCTGACAAAGCTGCTGGTCTTTTGAGGGTTTGCAGGATACATTTCCAGTCCAGGTGTATGCTTTTATGCTGTGATCTTACAAAATCTAGGACAGTCCCTACTTAAACACTCTTCTTGCCCAGGTGAGGACCGCTGATGTATGATGCTTTCCCCTAAAAAATACAGAATTTATTTATCCCATTGTCTTTATTTATTCCATTTGTCCATTTCATTACAGTTTGTAGGGACAAACTATAAACTCCCCGAGGTAATGAAATGCATCAGTGGACTTTAAACTATCATTTAGCCCTGTGAAAACTAGCTCTGATCCTGGCATGGACCAGGACAGAAAGGTCCCAGGGAAGGAGAGAGTGGGGTGGAAGGGCATTTGGAAGAGGGCTTCACTGAGCGCTGCTTAGAATAAGTAGCCTAAGTCTTGTCTCCCTCCCCAGGGCCTCCTGGTCAGGAGCACTGCCCCTGAAGTAAGGCTGTACTTACTATCTGGTCTTGTCCAGCAGCCCAGTGCAGCCCAGGGACTCCTGGTCTACCCCAAGAGAGTTTGAGGATGTAAGGCCATAGACTTTCTCATCAGTTCTGACAGCTTCTGGTCCTAGATCAGAGCTGGTTCTGACCTCAAGCCAGAGTCAGGAGGGCTGGGTACCTGTGGTCACAAAGGAATAGCCTCTCTCTGTGAGGATCTTCATGAGGTAGTCCGTGAGGTCGCGGCCTGCCAGATCAAGGCGCATGATGGCATGAGGCAGAGCATAGCCCTCATAGATGGGGACATTGTGGGTGACACCGTCACCTGAATCCAGAACGATGCCTATAGACAAAGAGGATAAGACGTATGAAGACTTCTTTGTCTTTCACTAATGTCTTTCATGGACTAGTTACCAAACTATCTTTAACTTCCACATTTTTATTTAAAACCTTAGAAAATTCACCTATCATGAGAATCATCAATTATACTTTTTGTGAACATCAATTTCATCTCCCAAATAAGACTTGCCTTCTGCAAGGCAAGTCAACTTTTCTTCTTCTGTGCTCCTTGAAGTACCTTCACCATAATACACACCTGTCAATTTGCATCTAGACTGCATATTCTTTAAGTGAGACTAGATATTTGCTCGAAGCTAACACATATACATGGGCAATTAGAATGTTAGACCTGAAAGCCAATCTGAAAAAAGTTAACATTCCCTGCTGATGAAAGTTTGAGTAAATCATGAAGGGGAATAGGTTTTCTCAGCAGGATAAGGAATTTTTATCTAATGGTGCATTGTTGTTGATGGGGAAACACTACCATGTTATTGCTGCATTGTTTTTTTGTTTTTGCTTTTATAAACAATCTTATTGACATAACATTGCATGATAGCATTTCATGAGATTCAGGTGTGCATCATTATTATTCAACATTTATATATACTGTAATAATAAATTTCATAATAAAAAATAAAAATTGGAGACAACCTAAAGGTCCAGCAATAGAGAAATGGTAAAATAAGTAAGTAAATTATGGAATCACACAGTGCCTGCTGTGTGTCCATTACACATATCGACAATGTGAAGCCAGGTGCAGCACTCATGACACCAGACTGCATGCACCTTTATTTCCCATCACTGTACTTATCACCTGTATTGAAACAATCTTTTCCTTGTGTCCCTTCCTCACTGAACATCACCACCTTCATAATGGTGGGGTGTGTATTCTTTCTCAGTGTATGCCCCTTCCCTGGCACTATGGCACATGGTAGGAATAATATTTAATGTATAAATAGATGGACAAATCAATGAATACACAACTGAATGTTTCAACAATGCTTATGGAACCTGTCAATTCCTAATTTAAAAATCATTTTCAGTTTTGTCTGCTTCTCTGAGTACCTTTCTACACCAAAGTCACATACTTATACACCCACTGTCGCAGGTGCTGTCATTCCTGCTTTATGAACAGAAATATTCTGCAATGTGTGTATAAGCAAACTGGTTGCCTGCTCTGAGGTAAATGGCCCCTGTAGGAGGTATTGTTTATGGCTTGTTTATGTAAACTCTCTCTAGTCATACTGGCTAGACGTGCATGTGCATTCCACATAGGCATTGCCGCTGTCATTCATAAGCAAGTTGTTCTCTGCACTTTAGCTGTCCCTTTGATTCTTCTGAGCAGGAGACTCTGTGGGAGCTCAGCTTCTCCTTACCTTCTCCTGAGGTGAAAAAGGGAACCGATTGCAGGATTTCTCACCTGTTGTTCGACCAGAAGCATAGAGGGAGAGCACAGCTTGGATAGCAACGTACATGGCAGGGACATTGAAGGTTTCAAACATGATCTGAAAGGACAATGCAGAATGAAGGACTATCCGGCAAAATGCACAGTACCGCTCGGCGTACCGCTCGGCGCACAGGCTGGTTTGTAACCCAACGAAGGCCAGGGATCGCGCCCTCACTCTCACCTCCCACAGGGCCTGGCATGGACTACCATAGCAGGTCCCCCCAAATTCCGTTGCAGTGATGTATGCAATAAGAGAAGGTACATGACCCAGCATCTATAGTGCACTCTATACAGTACTCAAGTCTTCCTGGACTCTTACCTGAGTCATCTTCTCCCTGTTGGCCTTGGGATTTAGGGGGGCCTCCGTGAGCAGAGTGGGGTGCTCCTCAGGTGCTACTCGCAGCTCATTATAGAATGAGTGGTGCCAGATCTGGTGGAGGAAAAAGTCAAATGAACCTAACAGATGCCCAGTGGTTTGGAAAATTCAGATTGACACGCCCAACCTGGGAATTGTGGTACAATGTTCTCAAGATGGGCTTGATCTCGAGCGAAGACTTGTCAGCCCTGGGAATTTCTGACTGGCATTTGGAGGTTATATTCCTTCTCAACAGGGCTGAGCTAGGACTCAGACCTTGGGCCAATATATTTAGTGTGTTGATGATTTCCTTTTGTTTCCTCTTCTGTCCTCTTCCCACTTCTCTCCCCTGCTTTGTGCCCTGGGTAGAGGTGGGGGACAGGTCCATTGTATCTCTCAGTCCTTCCTTTTTGGCTTCTGGCTATGTTTGGCTGATGGAAGATACCAGAAAGAGGTTGGAGAGTGGTGGGAGAGAGAGGTCAGGTTACATCTCAGAAATGGTGTGCCCCCCCCCCCATTTCTGCTCCAGTAGCACTGCCCTTGCCCCTTCAGGCCCCTTCGTGGTGTCAGAAATGCCCCCTCTTGCTCCTACATGGCTCCTACTTGGCATCCCTTTCTGGCTCCCTAGGCCTGCTCATACCTCTGTAAGTAGTCCTTCCTTAGCTCAATTTCAACATCCAGTGAGTGCGTACTACCTCTTGCTTGGAACCTAACAGACACACTTGAACATCACTGTTTATTACTGAGCAGGCTGGTGCTTTAGACACTTTGATTTTGACTTTTGACTTTGACTTTTCAGCACTTTGACACGTTAGGTTAGACAATTCTTTGTTGAGGGGGCCCAACCTGTGCATTATCGGATTCTAGCAGCATCCCTGCCTCCACTCTCTACATACCAGTAGCACCTCTCCAGCGTAACAAGCAATGATGTCTCATTGCAGGCATTACCAAAACCAGGCCAGGAGGCAGCAGAACACCGGTTCAGAGCCACTAGTTTAGAGGAAGCAGTGAACTATGTCTTCCCTCTATGCCTGGTTCCCTCTTCAGTGATCCGGGATGGCCAAACAGGAAACTTTATCTCAGAGGGATTTGGCAGAGTGGCAGGGATCTTGAGTTTGGATCTCATTCTCTGGAAATCTGAGTGGACCCTGAAGGCAAAGGAAGGTGTCTCAAGGTTGAGAAGAATTATCAAGGCAGAAGAGAAGAGGCCCTGACCTGAACATTTCACAGGAGGTGTGGAGCGCCAGATGGCCGCAGAGTCACTTGGGAGAAATGTTACACACACAGACTCCTGGGGCATCCCAGACCCATGGAACAGAATCTTTGGGTGTTAGGCTCAAACATCTGCACTGAATTTAATTTTTCAGAATTTTTATTAGGTATTTTAAAACTGAAAGACATTGAGAACTTAAAAATCAGTAAACACATTTTTTAAGAGGAATTAAAACATCCCATGTTCCCATCACCTAATATGAAAGTTATTGTTTTATCTGCTTTCTTCTTCCTAATCTTTTCTTTTTACACATTTATGATTATTAGTATTTATTTGATTATTGATTTGATTTATTATTATAGTTTTAGGTTCACATTTGTTTCCTGCCATGTTTTAGTTAGTTTTTTTATATTAAATATTTATTTTTAAAGCTCACACGCCTCGTATACCATCATTTATTTAATCACATTACTTTTCATGGTCTTTTTTTATTTTTGTTTATAAATAATCCTGCTATATCTATCCAGATATAACAGAATTCTAAAAGTGGAATCAACGGGCTAAAGACAATGGCAAATGGAAGACTTTTTGTATCTCTTACTAACAAAGAGGCTAAATCACTCTTGACACCAGAAAATGCTTGTTCTACCACACCCACCTCCTTCAATGTTCTCACTCTTAAAATACAAAATAATCTGATAGGTGAAAATAATACCTAGTTGGATTATTTTGAAAATTTATATTTCTTTCAAGTGAGTTTAAACTTCTTTGAATTTGCAACATTCTATAATTTCTACTTGGAAAATTATCTGTTCATGCCCTTTGTCTATTTCTCTGGTGGAGACTTTGTAACTATCAGCTTGCATTAGCCATTTCTAGCAATCCTAAACTGTACTTAACAGATATTGCCATTTGCCTTTTAAATTTCATTTTATTTTTTCACACACTAGAAATTATGAATTTTAAGAAGTAAAACATGTCATTCTTTTTCTCTATGACTTATTTCACCAGAAGTATGATGAAATATTTGTATTTTATTTTCTCTCATTTGAATTTTGTGTATAAGTTTTATATTCAGCTGATATGTGTTTGGTGAAATGGTACAAGACAAGGGCAATATAGAAATACTCCCCAACCCCCCAAGTAACTAATCAGTTATTCCAGAATAACGTATCAAATAATCTTTTCCTTTCCTATGGTATGGTTAGCTCATTTATCTTACGTTTCCTCTTCACCTTTGTACAGGTACCAAATTGTTGTAGTTTTTATCATCTATATTTGATTTTAGCATGTGGACATGGCAAATTTCCACTCATTAATTTCTTATCATTTTGTTCTCATAATGTCTGTCTTCTTTATTCCTCTACATATAACTTATGATTATTTTTAATACTTCACATTGTGATTTTTTTCAAGTCAGACTCATAGAAACAGAGTAGAATGGTAGTTACCAGGTGCTGAGGGGAGGGAAAGATGGGTAGATGTGGATCAAGAGACAAATTTTCAGTTATGCAGATGAGTAGTTCTGGAGAACTAATGTATAACATGGTGACTCCAGGTAAAAATACTGCACTGTATATTTGAAATTTGCTGAGAGGATAAATCCTACATGTTCTGACCACATACACACACAGAAAACATAACTATGTGAGGTGATAGATATTTTAATTAGCTTGAATGTGGTGACTATTTCATAATGTACATGTAACAAGTAATCAAGTTGTATGCCTTAAACATATACAAAAAAAAAATGTGATATCTTTATTGGAATGGCAACGAGACTACAAGTTAATTTGGGAAGTATTGACAGATTTATCCTATTGTTTTTCTTTTAAGTCAGATAATATCTTCTTAGATATTTCCTTAAAGAGTTGACATTTTGTTACTACATGAATAAAATATTTTGACTATTACATTTTTAATGTAATATATTTTATTAGCTATATTTGAAAAATACGTCATTTATTGAGTATTAGTGTATCCATGCCTTGGGCTTATACTAGGTATTTACCTATTTCAATCTCTACCTAATAAAGTATTTTTATCTCCATAAATGAAGAAACAGGCTGAGAGAGGAGGGATTTGTGCCGATACTTCCCTGGCACTTACCCCGGAGTGTGCTCTTAACCTCTCCACTGTGTGAAGCAAAAGTTATTGTATTTTACCTATTTATCTCGCAATCAGAGTGACAGATCTAGGCTTCAGGGAAAAACTATTTGTTGATTACAGATTTCAAACCCATATTCTATATTCTCAGGAGCCATCTGCTTATAAGCCTTCTATTACATTTCAAAAGGTAGTCCTTGCAGAAACAAGAACTTCAGATAAACTGTCAGCAGAACTGATCAAAATATTGGAAAGACTCTATTAGCATTTTGCACAGATGATTTTGTTTATCATAAACTACCATTTAAAATGTCATTTCCACATTTTCTTACACACAATAAAGCTTCTAGAAACTCCTAGGGATTCCTGCTTACATTTTTCATCAGAGAATCATCATAAATCAGCATCAGTGCACCTCTCTGAGGTTAACAAACGGGAGAGAAAGCCATTTGACTCTGTCAAGGCAGCAGCAGCATTTTAAAGGGGTGAAGGCTGGATTAGAGTGAACATTACATGAGAGGATGAAGCAGGACCAGTCTCAGATGCCAGACAGAGAGTTAGGAGACAAACACCTGGTTAATGAGGAGCTACTAAAGATGCCTGAGGAAGTGAGTGATCTGATCTGATCTGTTTTCAGAAAGACAAGCTTTGCAGCAGTATAGAGAATTAATTGTGTGAGTGAAGCAGGAGACAAAGAAATCAGTCAGGAAATCACTGCAATGACCCAGTGAGAAATGTGGACAGCCAAGGCTGGAGAGTGATCATGGGGAGGAAAAAAGGATGTGAGAAATATTTTAGAGGAAGAGTTGACAGGGCACAGAGGCCTGTGGGATAAGAGGGTCACGACAATATACTATCATTAAAAGAAATACTTTAATGGTGAGGTGGGTACTCACTCATACCTTCTCCATGTCATCCCAGTTGGTGATGATGCCATGTTCAATGGGGTATTTGAGTGTTAAAATGCCTCGCTTGCTCTGAGCCTCATCACCCACATAGCTGTCTTTCTGGCCCATTCCCACCATTACACCCTGCAGAAGAGAAGGAAGGAAAAGTGAGTCAGCCATGGGCTCCACTCAGGGGGTTCAGGCATTGGAGGGTCTCCGAAGAAGGATGAAGATAGAAAAATGTTCTTCTTTCCTTGGGAAAGGGACAGTAGGAAGTAAGTGTGGGGCAGATACCAATGAGTGTGGTGGAGTGGGGAGAAAAAGTCAAGTATTTCTTATGGGCTTGTCTCTTTTTCCTTTCTCAAGACAATATACTTTTTTGAGAGACAACAGGGCCTACCTATAAACTTCTTTACCTTTCTACATACACACACATAAAACACACACACACACACACACACACACACGCACACACGAGCATGCATTCATGTAGACAGCTCAGCATAGTCTCCATAATGCAGCACTTATTCCTCATGACTCAAAACCTTGGGTCCAGAAGAACACACACCTGGTGACGTGGGCGGCCCACAATGGACGGGAAGACAGCCCTGGGGGCATCATCTCCTGCAAAGCCAGCCTTGCACAGGCCAGAGCCATTGTCACACACAAGCGCAGTAGTCTCCTCTTCACACATGTTGAGTGTGGTCAAGTGACCTGGGGGCTGGAGCACCTTCAAGTTAAGAGGAGAAAAAGATCTAGTCAGTCATGTGTCAAAATCATTTTGGAGGCAGTTCTCTTGACTTTGAGGTTGGACCCTACTGCAATGGGGACCCAGTTCTAGGAGGTACAGGCCTGGCCCTGGTCTCCCACTCTCTGGCAGTTGGCTTCTTCTCTCGACCATGCTGCTATGAACTGAATTGTGTTCCACTAAAATTCATATGTTGAAGTCCTAGCCCCTAGGACCTCAGATGTGAGGTCACTATTTAATATGGCTGCTATTCAACATATTTAATCCAATAGACAAAGTGTCCTTACAGCAAGAAGGATTAGGACACAGGCACATCCAGGAAAAGAACATCTGAAAGCACAGGAAGACGATAACCAGCTACAAAGCCAGGAGAGAGGCCTCAGAAGAAACTAACCCTGCTGACGCTTTGATCTCAGAGGTCTAACCTCCAGAATTTTAAGAAATTCAACTTTTGTTGTTTAAGCCACACAGTGTATGGCGCTTTGTTATGGAAGCCCTAGCAAATTAATGCATGTGTATCTTAAAGACCTGAAAGGGTTACAAAGCTTTAATCGAATGGAGACAATCTCTTAAAAGACTTGTAGGTTAGGAAAGGAATTGAAAAAATTTGCAAGATACATAACCAAGGGTTAGTATTTACTATATATAAAGAGCTCTTACAAACCAATCACAAAGAAGCAAACAGGAAAAAATAAAAACAAAGACTGAATAAGTCATTGACAGAAAAGAAATTACAAATATCCAACAACTATATCAAATGACACTCAGTGATACCTTTTATCAGGGAAAGGCATTTTTACCCAATATCATGTTAAGATTCAAAGTTTTATAGAAGGCTGGATCAGAAAGACTATGCTGAGGCTGAGCAGAAGCTTATTCATGAAATTTCAGGAAGACTTTCCCTTTTATGTTCAAAGTAGAGGTGCACTAAGGGAGAGGCCCACTGTGACTTCTTGAATCCAGCTCTGCTCTGTCCCTGTTGAGCCTCATTCCCTCTTTCCCCACCCCCATGGAGATCAAGTCCCTGAGCTCTAACTAGGCCTCTGGGGCCCAATGGGGGTCTAAGGCCTGCATCTCCAGCTTCATCTTCCCTCTTGCCCAACCTTGGTCTCCTCACTCTGACTGTGGAATTTCTCTCCATTCTCTGAACCGTGTCATCATCTGAATGGACCTTCAGATGCAGGTTCTGGAACACCTTCCCCCACCTCCATCATCTGTTTGCTGCCCTCATTCCTACATTGCATACTTATGAGGCCTCTCTGGCCCAGTGGTCTCATGGAGTAGCCTGTCTTTGCTCCCGTGACATCTGGAACCTGCCCTAGCTGTGATCAACTCCGCATGTCCTGGTTCATTGGTAGTTCTTTAAAGGCAGGAGCTGGCTCTGTCCTGTTTCCCAAACATTCTCAGTGTGCTTAACACCATGTCTACAAAGAGTGGGCTTTCAAATGTCTGTCATCCAAATGAATGAGTGAATGAATCAATGGATGTTGAGAAGGATTTTTAGATCTAAGCAGCGAAACAACATTAAGCGAAAACCCAGGTTCTGAAGGAGGTAGATTTTGAAGGAAAGCACCTAGTTTCTCAAAATAATATTGTCTCTGGGTTGCAATAGTTTCTGAATTTCAGGGAAGATCCCTAACTTCCTACCATAGTAGAAGAACAGAGAGATGGCAGAAGACTGGAGATGGTAAATATTCCACTGTTCAAAAAGGAAAGAAGGCAGATTTCTAAAACCGCAGATAATCTGGACATGCAGGTGAACATGATTCCAGAAGGCATTTTAAAGAAAGTATTATCAAAGAAGCATTGATTATAATTAGTAAGATTATAATTAGTAAAAAGTATCCCTATTGACAAAGCCACAGAGGGCTGAACAATAAATCAGTTAGGTATATTTATAGCTACTTGAATTACTGTCACTGAAAGGTATAAATTAATGGGTCAAGGTCAACATATGCCCCTGGGGATATGCCCCAGGGTTCTACTCTTGGTTCCTCCTCATGTGATGTTTTTTATAAATGAGTTAGTTGAAAATAGAGAGCACATGCTGATCAAATTTCCAGATGAAACAGAGCTAGAAAGAATAAAATTAAATACATTGGATGGCAGAATCAAAAAGCAAAGAATTTGACCTAAATCCAAAAGATTAAATTTATAGGCTACATGTGAGGTTCTGCTTGTGAGTCCTATAACCAATGGTGAAGATTCTTGCTCAGGATTCATGAGCAGCTCTGGAGTCCTGCCAGCAGTCAGCAGCATTCGGGGGCCAGAGCAATAGTTAACTTCACCTCTGGCTGGAATACTGCATCCAGTTCTTGGGGTGACAAAAAACATGTCAAATTCTACTACTTTCAGAAAGGGAATTTAAAAATACTTATCAAAAGTCTTCATATGGGTACACCCTAATGGAGTAGCAGTTAGACCTGTCGCCTCTGGCTGAGCACAGTCCACAAACACCTCAAGGACCCAGGTTCTCATCCTGAGCTGCTGCGGTGTGCCAGGGGCAAGGCCCCACCTTCCCTGGAGACAGGATGGTCGGTAACCCAGCCTGCTCTGCTCCAGGCCCCTCCCGCTAACAGCATCCTGGAGGAGGGAATGTGGGCAGGACAAGAGGAGGTGATGAGGATGAACATTTGAAAAACATGGATGTTCGTGTTACCCTTGCACAGGGCCATGCTAATCTGTATCATTCCAATTTTAGTATCCGTGCTGCTGAAGTGAGCACAATACATTTGCTTCCTAACTAACTGCCAGAAGCCTCTGCAACAGAGACAGCAAAATACTTAATGCAACAAAAAAGGTGCAAACTGATTTGCTGGCTCAAACCCAGCAGTATATTTCAGGTTTCCAATTTTTGGTAAAAAGTGTATTTTTAATTAAAAAATGTGGTGGCTCTCACATATATTATCTATGTAATTCTCACAAAAGCCTTGAGGGAAGGATCTTCAGAGTTCCATTTTATAAATTTAGAAACCAAGTCTCAGCGACGTGAAAGAATTCAGGCCCAGTGCTCCCAGCTGCAAAGAGGCAGGGCTGGCGTCCGCCCAGGACAGGTCCCACAGCCTGAGCTGGCACCTCCTCTTCACCTGAGTAGAAGTGTCAGTGCTTCTCCATGTTTGGTGATGGGCCTCTTCCTCTCTGTCTCTCTAGAGCTGTTGGTAGCAAAAAGTCCTAAAACAAAAGTGTGTGTGTCCTGTTCTCTCAGGAGCCTCAGAGCCTCTCCTACAGCAGGACTGTTACAAGATTTCTGTTACCATCTGGCACCTAACCCGGTTCAGCACATAGCAGGTGCTCAATGAATGTTGGGTGACAATCCCGCCCCCTGAGGGACCCCTCCCACACACAGTCAGCTCTCACCTGGGATCCCCAAGTCCCCACTGTTGAGTCTCATGACAGCCTGGTCACCCTGACTTGATTTAGAAGGACACAGGGAATTTTCTCCTTACAAGCTGGTCAGCACAGATATGCTCCCTGTTCTACCAGGTGGTCGGATTTGATGGGAAGCAGCCATGAAAGCTAGAAGGTGGCCAAGAGACAAAGCCACACCTCTGGGACTGTCTCCACTGAGGGTCCCCGCAGCCTCCCTCTCTTGTATGAGTTATAGTTCAAGCCTGTCTGGCTTTTCAGTAAGCCCTCTTGTCTCCCCCTGGAGTCCTCATACAAAGAGAAAGAGCGAGTCTTGGACTTTGCTTCCCAAGCACAGCAGCAGGTGAGACAAACCACAAGGCAACTTCAAGCTATTAACACCACCACTCGGTAACATTTTAGAGGCATTTAAAGAAGGGAGCGGGGAGAAAGCAAGGCGTGGAGCCTCCCCAGGGTCCCACGTGGCCGGGAAGAAGGGTTTTTACCGTGGAGGCAACTCTCTTGGAATGTCTCCACCACAAGAAATTCTAAACCTTCCTCAGCACTTGCTGGTAATTTGTGGCTAGACTGGAGTGTGTCGGCTGAACCAGAGCCAATGTCACTGCGGTTTCTAGGGGTCAGAGCCACTTTGCACTCTTAGAAAGCCAAGTCCTGATTCTTTCAGCGCGTACTACATCTGGGCTTCATTGTGGATTTCACGGAGTTAGAAACATAGCTTTTCTCCCCCCAAAAGGTGAACAAAACCCAAAGACATGATGAATGCAAAGAATTTGCTCACTCACTCATCCCACCACCAAATATGAGAGAGGCGTTAAATCCTCCTCTCTGTCACTCTGAAGGAGACCGTTATTTGTCTTCAAAGTTCCTTCCAACTCACCTTTCAAGGTCCTTCTCCTCCCTTGGGGCACCCCTCTTCCCATGGCCCAGTCCCTTGTCTCCTTCTTTGGCCTCCTTTTCCTCAATTATCAGATGGAAACAATAACATCTGTCTCTGGGAAGAGGGATCAAATGAAATAATGGAGAAAAGTTTCCTTACAAATTGTAAATCAGGGTTGGAAAACTGGTAAGGCCCATTAGGTAAGAATGGTTTTGACATATTTAAATGGTGACATGAAAGCAAAAAATAATAATAATCTAGGATCGAAGAAAGTTCTGTGAAATGCAAATTTTAGTGTCTACAAATAAAGTTTTATTGGAACACAGCCAAGTCCATTTGCTGACTTTCAGTTTATAATTGCTCTCTCCAGGCTGAGTTGAGCAGTTGCAACAGAGACCTTTAGACTCAAAAAGCCTGAAATATTTACTATCTGGCTCTCTATAGAAAAATTTGCCAACCCGTGGTATAAAGGACTGTGAAAATATTAACTTATTCTCTCTCTTACGCTTCTCCTTCAAAACTTGCTCCCAGGGTTAAATCTGTCATACAGAAAGGAGTTGAATGATCACTTTACAAATCAATGGATACTGAAGATTAAATTTATGTCAGTTTCCAAGATATTTTCAGTTTAGTGAAAGGTTTAACCTTACATGGAAGGCCTCTTAGATAGTGAGATTTCAGACAGTAATTGGGGATATATTTTGGGGTGAGATCTTCAAATAACATGCAAGCAGCTACCTATTATAATCTACATACACACATAAACCTGTATAATCAGAGAACCTGGCAGAGAGAAAACATTTTCTGCTAAACAAGCCTATGGTGTCAAATTCTAGCAGTACTCTAGGGTATTTTGACTTGGTTGATATACATTAAGTGAATTAAAAACAACTTCTGGTTAGTAAAATTTCTGATCCTCAGGAATCTGCTGTTCAGGCCTGCTCCTCTGATTTTCCAGGGGCCTCTCATTTATCCCCCTGGTTTAGCTGAGTCAGGACCCTGATCCTGGGCTCTGGACCCACAAAACCAATTGTCTGCTGAGTGTCCCTGGCACCTCAGCTCCTCCTCTAGGACTGCTCTCCTCCTCAGGGTCCTCTAACTGGAATCATGCCTCAGAGAATCACACCCACATCCTGGAGCCCAAGTCCAACACCCTGGCTCCTCCCTCACCCCTCCCAACAAGCCACGGGTCCTCTTAAGTACACCTCCAGGCCACCCCCATGCTACTAACTTGGGAGCATGGCAGTGATGCTCCTGCCTACTCCTCACAGCTGCCAGAGCAGTCCCTTCTAAGAGCATTTGTCTTGTCCTCACCCTTTCGTGGTCTCCCATTGTCAAATCTTTTAGTTTAGTATATAATCTGTAACTGGCCTTGCAAGTTCCTCTGATTTTAGATCACCCTGTTTCCTTCCTTAAAATAGAAATTCAGTGGAATTGAGGTATTTGGTCCCAAAGACCATGCTTCCTCTATAACTGGACCCAGCTCTGGTAACCCTTCCTCTAGGAAGTCTTCCCTGATAACTCCAGGGCTGGGTGAGAAAGCCTTCCTGGGCTTTGATCCCTTTTAAATATTTATCTACGCTGTTTTTCTCAACTCTCCTAGTGACTGCAGGAGCCCCTATTTTGTCCTGAAGGAGCAGGGACAGTGCCTGGCACATAGTGAGTACTTAATAAATATTGATGGAAGGAACAGAGGGAAGGAGGAAAGAAATCTAGCCCTAAGCTCATGATGTCATGCTGTCCAGCTTGGTTTCCCAGGCCTGGCATGGGAATCTCTCTACTCATGGTAATTTCTCCAGCACCCATCCATCTCAGTCCCAGGAAGTCCTCTCTCTTCAGCCAAGGGTGGACCTCAAAGTCCAAACCCAATCAAATAAACAAAGCAAGCACTAGGAGCTTTCCTATGCAAAGTGTGGTCCCAAACCGCGGCCTCAGTTTGGGTGGGGGAGCTTGTTAGGAATGCAAATGACCACCCGGCCAATGGAATCAGATTCTGGAATGAGGAAGAGGGCAGCTGTGCTTTAAATATGCCTTCTAGGTGATTCAGCACCTGACTGCATTGAGCTATACTTGAATTATCTCATTTTATCCTCACAACAGCACTGCCAAGTAGATGTTATTACTATGACACTGTTTGGTTTCACAGCCCAGTGTGAGTCTTTTGGACAAGTTGTTTAACCTCTTTAGGCTTCCTTGTCTCCATCAGAGGACATGAATTAGACACACACACACCTTCCAACCCTAAAACTGCATGTTGCCACAGGACACTTGCCTCTACCCCACCCCTGACATTCCCAATCCCTCAAAGGAGCCTTCAAGGACTGAGAAAATGCTGTATTCACCTCAGTCAGGCACAGACTGGAGGACAGTGAGGCCCACAGAGGGACTAAAGGAAATACACTTCCATTCCCAACACAGACACGTCACAAACACTGGCACCATCATTGGCCTTGGTTCAAATAACCCTGAGAAGTTGTTCTTCTGCAAAGCCTGTTTCCCTAAACAGCCTTCCAGACATTCTGAGTCATGACAAAGGACATCAGGGTGTAGAGCTGCAGTGGCCCTGGGGGTAGAGTGAGTAGAAACCATAGGTGTTATATCCATCCGTCTGAGGACTGCCAGGCCCCAGAATGCCCCATGGCCTGAAGTGCCTTTCCCTGGCAGGCAGCTGCGGGTTGGGAGGCACTGCTGCTCACCCAGGGCCTTGACCTGTGACCTGGGCCAGCGTCAGTCACATCACGGAAGCCAGGCCAATCTAGAGGTGCCTCCTGCACGCAGGGGGCCAGGTCGCCCCAGAAGGAAGAGAGGGCAGAAACAGTACTCACCAAGTGGACGAGAGGTCCTCCTCCCAGTGACTGAGGGCTGGTGTGTCTTTGGCATAAATACCAGAGCAATATAAAACCCCAGAGGCGGATCTTCTCTAAACAGAGCCCCTAAAAAGGCCAGTTGACGGTGTGTTAGCAATATTACCATATAAGGTGTTTTTTTCAATAAATCGGCCTTAGGGGGTGGGGCAACGGGTTGAGTAGAGTGAATTATCATTTGAAAAATGTATGCAAAAGGACTCGAGTGGCAGCAGCCCCAGTGCTGGAGGATTTGTTCCTTTTATGCTGCACTTTCATAAACAAAACTCACACCAGACCTTATAAGCTGCCCAGAGTAAGGCCGATCTGTTCTGCTCCTGGACAGAGAACCATACCAAGAATGGCAGTGGGCCTCCTCCCTCCGCACCTCCCTCCTCAGGCTCTGCTGCCCGCCATCCCCCCAGTCAGTGGGGACACCCTCACAGAGTCCCCAGAGTGGGTGCAATTGTGCCTCGCCTGGTGCAGGCCCAGGACAGTTAAAAGTTAAAAGCTGAAGGGAAATACCATCTACACCTCTGAGAGAAATCCCATGTGCCCTTCTCACCTGCTGTCCCCACACAGGCTCCTAAGTCCTGAGTCAGCTGGGGATTCTCAGGATATCTTCACCTGCTCTGAAATTTCTCTGTCTCCTCTCTTTCTCCCTTCCTTACTGGATTTTCTCAGTCATTGCCTAAATATTGGGAATTACAGATGAAGGGAATGTCTTAGAGTTGAGGCACACCTCACAACACGAGCTTGGAGAATTTTCCACAGTCCTGCTCTTCTTTTTGCAATTTGTGTTCAAAGCTGGTTCACCTCCCACATGACCAACTACCAGCTCTGTGGCACTTACCTTCAACTCAACAGTCACACAGCCCCAATCCATCATGCCTGAGTAGGACTGAAATTTCTCATGGCCAGCTGGGGTCCCCACCCAGATGGTGCTCCAAAACAGATCCCTTTTCCCTTTCCCTCAATGCTGCTGTGCCACCTGGGTTCCCCGTCTTAGAGTCCTCCCTGTCAGTCCTTCAAGCTAGAAGCCCCTGTCAGTCAGGCCCCCTCACTCTCTCTCCTGCTCCTCAATCACCTGGGCACCTTTCCAGGTGGTCCTCTCTACTGTCCCTGCTGGCTCTGCCCTGTTTCAGGCTCCTGTCCTCTCTGGCCCGACATCCGGACTCGCCTTCCTGCCTGTGCTGCATCTTCAAACCCACTGATTTCCAAAATGTGTCTCTGAGCCCACTGGAAGGGAGCATCAGCATGACCTGGGACTGTGTCTGAAATACAGGTTCTCAGGCTTCACCCAGGCCTGTTGGGTAGGTGAACAGGGTGGGTGAAATGTGGGGCTCAGTTACCTGTGTTTTATAAGCCTCCCCACACCAAAGTACCCAGGATATCTCCCCTTCGGCAGAAGCAGTATACATTGAATACCTGCTTAAGATGTCCTGCAACTCCCAGGTGACATAGCCCAGGACTTAAGAGCTTGTGTGAGGGCCCACGCGGGTGAGTAGGGCACAAAGGATTTCTTTCCAAGTATGGATGGCACCTCCTTTTGGCTTTTTGCTGTCTGGGCCTGCACCAGACAAGGCTCAATTGCACCCACTTTGGGGACACTGCATGGGAGTTCTAGGTGGTTTAGGTGTCCTGGCACGATGGCCTGGTACAGGTTCAACCTCTCATTAACTGAAGATCCAGGTGGGCAGAGGTGTAGACAAGTGAGATGTGTGAGAGGAGAGCTTGGGGGGATATCCCTGAGGGCTGCTGCTTGGCCCCAGTACAGAAGGGCCACTCTAGCCATGATGAGTTATACTCACTCATCTCTTGACCACTTGCTTGCACGAAGTCTGAACCCCGGTCCCATGGAAGCTTCCCAGAGCCGTTTGGGTCCTGGGGCATGCGAGGCAGTGGCAGTCATGGGAGCTGCCCAGCAGGCACGAGCGGTCAGTCCTGAAGATGACAGCTAGTGCCCGAGTCTTGGGTTCCCCTAGACTCTCCCTCCCTGGAGTGGGCGGGGGGTCTGTCCTTGCCCTGACCAGAGACCTCGAGCCTTCTCTAGAGGAACATAATACCAGCAAGATCCTCTATAATTTTTGACCCAATATCTGTCCCAACTCAGTAAATGAATTATCAAGACCATCAGGAAGCAGGCTGAGAGAGAAAAAAAGCAAACAATAGAAGCAGATTATAGATGATGTGTACTTTGGAATTGTCAAACAGACTTTCAGACAGCTTAGTTTCAAGAAATTATGATTAATATAGTCAAGGAAATATAAAAATGAAAATTTTGAGGAGAAAATTGAAATCTAGAAGAGAAACAAATAGGAATTACATAAACGAAAAATTTCACCAACTGAAATTAAGAGCATAAAACATTAGTTTCATAGCATGTTAGATACACTGAAGTGAAAATTAGTGAACTGGAAGGTGGGACAATAGAAAATATCCAGGTCAAGACACAGGGAAGAAAGAAAAAGATGAAAAATACAAAAAAGAGAAAGTTGGAATATGATGAAATTTCTAACATATGTATAATTTCAATCCAGAATAATGAGACAGAAAGAATTTTTGGAAAAATAATGCCCAATAAATTTATAAAACTGAAGAGAGAGACATTAAAATAATATATTTGAGAAGTATTCTATATCTCAAGTAGGATAAATACAAAGAAAATCATTCCTAGCAACACTGTAGTGGAACCAAGGTATGTGGAAAGAACTAAGATGAGAGAATTTTAAAAGCTAGTACAGGAAAGTATGTTATCTTCAAAAGAATTTCACAGTGGAATGGTATCTTTAAAATGCTGAATAAATATAGATGCAATTTATAATTATATACTCTGCAAAAATGCCCTGGAAACTAAGAGAAGCTAACACTGTGATAATTCATCACCAGCTCATTTGTCTTCAGGAAAAATATTCAGGCAGAAGGAAAATGATCCCAATAGGAAACACAGAAATTCAGGAAGGAATATAAAACAATGATCAGGGTTAGCAAGTACATAAACCTGCATGAATATTACAATAAAATGTGAAAGTAGGGCCTTGTCCTTATGGGTCAGGCAGCCGAGATGCTGACGTGGGGGCCGCATAAAGCTCAAAGACCTGGGTTTGCTACCCTGGACTGGGATGAAAAGCCAAGAAATAAAACAACTAGCTAAATAAAAATGTTTCTTCATTCTCTCCCTTCCTCTCTTAAAAAAGTAATGTCTTGTAGAGTTTAAAATATATGCATAATTATAACGCAAAATAATAAGAATGCTAAAGGCAGGACGGGTTGGTAAATGGAGGTAGTGTTCTAAAATATTTGCATTGGCTTAGGAGAAAAGCTACTATCTTACATAAAATGTTAATAAATCAAATATGAATGCTAGAATATTTAGAGTAGTTCTAAAGAAAAATAATGTAGTACTAATAACTTAATAGAGGATAAAATTACTAGAATGATTAAAAAAAAACCCACAAACCTTGAAATAAAGACAAGAAAGAAGAGAAAAAGAAAACAGGTGAGAAAAAGAGAAAACAAATTGTAAGGCGGCAACTTTCAGTGAAATATACATTATTTTGAAATTACATTATTTTAAACTGAGTAAATATTCCTATTTAAAGATAAATATTGTTGAACTGGATAACTGAGAATATTAAATAGACAATATACTGCTTGTAAGAGATATACTTTAATACAAGGATACAGTAAAGTTGGAAGAAGCTGTAATCCAAACAAAGTTATGACAAAGTTCGGAGCACCTAACACCAGCAAAGCAGACTTAAAGGCAAGGAGCAGGCCTAAAAATGAAACCTTGTGGGGGAGGAGACAGGCTCTCCTTTCTTTGTGAGGAGGCAGCAGAAGGGTTGCCTAGTCATCCTAGTCAAATAAGGGGGGATTGAAAGAGGATAATTTGGAAAATCCACATGCCTACTTCTCATTCTCCCTTTATGCTTCTGCTCCGAGCACAGCTGAGGAGGCTGAGGAAGTAAGGAGTCGGGCAGACAATGAGGCAGTCTACACTGCACACTGGTCACGCCCATTGGGCAGCCGAGTGTGTCCAATGAGCACAGGTGGTTGTTGAGTTGGAGGCTTCTTGACAATCTCCTTCCCCCAAAAGGCTATGGTGCTTCCCTGGAGGAGACCGAGGAGGAAAGCATCCAGACTACAACAGGTTTCTCCTATCAATGAAGTGTGCAGTTTGGCGGTGGGGTGTAGTAACCACAGGACCATAGAACCCCCTCCCATGTGATCACCATGCAAAAGTCAACATTTGGACAGTCAGAGCTAAAAGAAGACTGACGGCCAAAGGAGTGAACTTGGAAAATTATCAACCAGCTAAGTAAAAAGACACTCGTTCTTTTCCTGGCAGCTCCCTGCAATGACCCTAACTCTGGAGGAGCTAGAAATAGACTACAGCCCTCTTCACTTCCCAAGTTTCTCCAGCCTTAGGCTGGCTTGAGAGGTGTCCAGCATCTGAGCTCCTGGAACCTTGCTACTCCCCTTATTATCAGGAAGCACCCCCACTCCCACCCTCATTCTTCCTGGACTGGAGAAGCTGGGGAAAGTGATAGGGGAAGGGAGACAGGAGGGCTTTAATAGCAGCGTTGGATGGTTCTTTTACAAACCAAGCTGCACTGACATTCAGGCCTGTCCGTCTGGCTTTTAAATGAAAGTAGGACCCTCCCCATCCTTTTGTAGTTAGGGGTTGTGGTTTCCCTGGAAAAGATCTCAGTGCACAGCAACTCAACCTGAGCTGTCAGGATCCTCTTCCCATTTCTCTGAGCGAGAGACGGATATTCCTCGGCAGGACTAGTGTTCCCAAAGAGTGATTAGGAGCAAATTACTGCCCTTAGAGCTCATGATCATTACTGTTAATATTATTGATTGCTGCTATTTATTGAGTTTTATCTCTATGCTACAAATTATAGTAAGCCCTGTGTATGCATTCTCTTATTTATTTACATTGTATAGTTAAATATTATTCACATTTTATAGGTTAGGCACTTACTGAAGAGAAGTAGCTGGTAAATGAGGAAGTCAGGAACCCATCCCATGTCAGGCTAGACCCAGAGTCTGCTTATAACCTCAGCATTTCACCGTCCTTTAGTGCTGAGGAAAAAAATATACTTGCAACTTGGTATTTGTTGAGAACTATTTGAAGCATCACTTTAGCTTTCTGAAGGTGAGATTTTCCCATAACAACATAATGCAAATAATTTACAATCAGTCTTAACTTCAATGTTACTGCAAATGGAGGTCCTAATTTGTCTACATTTGGTTTAAGAAGTCTTGGGTAGCCAAATAACCTTTAGCAAATCAAATGAAGAAGCTGAACTAAACCAGAACAGGAAGAGGTTACTCAGGATCTTATAAAATTTAAATTTTAAGCACACCGTGATGGCTTAGTGCTTAAATCCGCAGCCTCCAACCTGTGTAAGTTCACACAAGGACCAGTGTTGATGACTGGGGGAACAACCAAGATGAACAACTAAATAAAACAAATAAAATGCTTCTTCCTCCTGTCTTCCTGTTTGCCTGCCTGCTCATCTTCATCCCTACATCTTTCCTTAAAAAAAAAAAAAAGTTAAATTTTAGAATGCCTATTTCACTGTCTTAAAAATACTTTAATAACATCTTGTGGTGAGAATGGGGGACAAGGACAGACTCCGGAAGCTGTTTCTAAGCTGTTATCCCAGGAAGTGAGTTTGTGTGGGACTAAGTGCTGATTAACACCTAGGAAGTTCACTTTCTCTGGTTCTCACAGAACAAGGTCAACTGCCCCAGCTTTTATAAATATAAGGGCGGCCTCTAACTAGAGTCCAGTTATAGTCCATCACTGTCCAGACAATTAAAAAACTTGGGATGTGTGCTGGTGGAGTAGTGGTTAGGTCAAATAACCTCTGAAGGAGCGCAGGCCACATATCCCTGGGTTCGCTCCCTGGTGGTGGTGGGCAGGGAACAACCAGTGTGGACAACAAAATAAAAATAGAATAAAATACTTTTTCCTCCTCTCTCTTCCTGCCTGCTGTCTACTCGCCTTCATTCCTGCCTGCACCTTTCCTTTAAAAAAACAAACTTGGAATAAGTAAAGCACCCAAGCATGCTTTTGCCTCTGGAGTTGTAAATGCTCCTCCTGAATGGTGGCACTGATCCTCAGTTTTATCTGTGTTTATTATTATTGTTTTTAATCACTGGACTTAGCTCTGTTTGGTTAGACACAAAGTCCAGTTTCCTTGGATAAGGACAACCAGCGCCTCTCCTAACTTAGATGAAAAGTCCTCTATTGGTCATTCTGCTCAGATTCTATGCTAGCTCCTTAGCAAGTTGTGCGAATTCTCAGATCAGCATTTGATATAAGGACCCAAAGGGTGTTCAGTGACAATCCCACCACACATCATTGCCTCATTTTTGTCCCACAGCGACAAGAATGCTATCAAATGATCCGCAACTTTTCTTTGGAACTTTCCTTGGGGCTGTGAATGAATTGATTTGGCATTGCTGTTCTATTTCATGAGCCAGAATGGTGGGAATAGCTTTCTTGAGGGCTGAACTGGACTGACTTCTGACCCCAGTACTTTTCCATTCATTAAAAAAAAAAAAATCTGATGCTATCTTTGGATGAGCTGACTGCAAAACCCCTTGCTATAAAAATTTTTTTTTAAAAAAAGGAAGGAGTTATTCTTCTTTAATGAGATGGCTTTATTTTCTTGGACAACGAATGGCCCTCTAGCTAATTATGGGCAGAAAGAAGGATTACAGATGAAAACAACTAACATTGAAAATTACAGCCTCATTAGGCATTCACATGTTAGCCCCAAATTAATAAAGAAGACAACCACACTGTCCAAAATTTGATTCCCTGAATTTGCTCGTACAGAAACGCTTTGTGGTTACTGTAAATTTCATTTCTACTGTAAAGTGGCAATGAAAATAGAGAGCTGTTAAAATAAGAATGGTTTGAAAGTTGAGAGCCTTGGATCTTACTCAACCATCAATGAAGAATGGCAGCTGCATTCCAGGCTCTTGCCAAAGATTACAACTCCAAGTTCATTGTCATGAAATATTAAAATGTCACCAAAGAGAGACTTGGAGTTTTTAAAAAATTCATGCAGTCCATCTGAGCTCTCATATTTGGCAAAATAGACCCCTAGGTTTAAGCTAGATTAGCAGACTAGTGGGTACCTGATGTGAACTAGACTTCTTCCACCCCCTGCACCCACCTGAGTTCCAGGAGAATTAACTTGTGCTTTAGTGAGATGCATCTTTTATATGGAAAATCAGAACCCTCTTTGTGCTGTTTATGATACAAATGTTTGTATTATCTGTGAATTCACACATCATGTGGCACAATCATGGTGAAAATGTAAGTGATTATGGTTTCCACTTTTTCCTGTTACTAGATCCACTTTGTTCCATCTTTGTGTTTTTTATATTTTTAATGAAATGTGCAGGCAGGAATGAAGGTGAGAAGGCAGGCAGAAGGAAGCGAGAGGAAGAAACATTTCCTATTTTTCTTTAGTTGTTCACATTGGTTGTCTTGCCCTCCCCCCACTCCCACTGGCCCTGGAACTGGGATGTTAAACTGAGTCCTTGGGATGTATGTGGACTGGGTTCCTCAAAAGGAGGCTGACCTAACTGCTACTGCTCTGGGGCACGCCCATTTTTCTATTTCATATTGCTTTGCTCCAACAGTCAATATATTTTCTCTTTGTAATATCTTACATATCATGGAAAACCTTTCTGTTTAGAATACAGAATCAAGTAGGAGGCTTGGCACATAAAGTAAATATTTGTTGAGAAAATTAAAACTGGAGTGCAAATGAGTTATAAAGAATAAAAATTAAATGATAAAAATGGAGTATAAATAAATTAAAACAAAACAATCATTCCTCCCTTGCTTGGGTTCCCTCAGCACTCAGTGTAAAGTTGGTGCTCCTCCTGTGTACATTCACCAGTTATGAAAAAACTGTGCTTGTCCTATTTCATGGAAACATGATTCACTTACCCCATTATTTGCAACTTGAAGACAGAATATGGCATCTACTTCCTGTGTATTTTGAGCAGTACTCTGCATACAGTAGGTGTTCAATAAATGCAAATTAAATGAATGGTTGTACCATGACTTGAATGCATAACCTGCTCTCTAGGGAGTGAATGGGTCACTAGCCCTGCAGTTCAGGTGCTCGTTTCCAAAGCCAACAGTACTTGGTGTTCCCATTTATAGTTTATCAGCTTACTCATATGGGTCATTCTACCTTCAGTGGAGATGGCAGTCCCTCATTTTCACTCCAGGCACCTGTTGTCGACATGTTGCTTTTGCCTGCTCAGTAGCCACTCCCGCTTCTATGAATGCCATGATGATTTTTCTTAGGAAAATGCACGGTCCCCACCCTTGATGCATGTGGCTCAGATATAGACATGAGACCTAGGCCGGGGCAATCACAGTGTTCTATCCCCTTGGTCACAGTGATTGGTTGAAGGATGAAATCATGACCAAAGCCTTGACCCAATAACTCAATTTCACGATTTTTTTTTTTTTTTTTTCAAATTCTTGGACACAGAAGTTTTTTTTCCCGTTGGATCAGTCCTCTTTTTGCTTGCTGTATTACCAAGACAACAGGATATAAAGCTGTATCTGTAAAAGCTACTGTACTGGAAAAACTAATTAAATTAACTATGTATATAAGAGCCAAGGGAGGAATAAAAAATGAACCTGATGAAAATGAGTACTGAATCCAGCTGCATCTGAACACCAGTTTGAATTGCGTCTTCTGTCAGTGCTGTGAAAGGAATTCAAACACAGGATTCTACTCTCATTATATGGTTTCTTCCTAAGCCACACTAATGTCCCAAGGGTTATAATCAGAGGCCTTGTGCTTTACAGAGTGATACTGGGACCAGGGACTGAAATATTTGTGTGAATTTATCCTCTCTTTTGTAGTGGAGTTAAAAATAACTTTAGCAAATAATTTTAGGTGTCCCATGGTGGCCTAGTGGGTAAGTCTGCTTGGTGAAGTCTACATATGTCCCAAGGACCTGGGTTCATGACCCAGGGTTGTGGGGAACTGCCAAGATGAATAAATGAATGTTTCTTCCTCCTCTCTCTTCCTGCCTAGTCACCTTCATTCCGGCCTTCACCTTTCCTTAAGCAAAAATAAAAGTAAATTCCTAAGTCACAGGAAAGGTGAACTACTAGACTGGGTGAGAGAAGTTCTGGACACAGACATCTAAGCATGGCAGGCAAGGGTGTTAAGAGCTGTTCAATGTGGCAAAGAGGCCAATGCTGTAGATGGCATGGGCCATATTTCATGGAATTGTTCTCTAGTATAATACCATGATTAGCTTTTTTAAAGGCAAAGTAAGGTGAGGAGAGACTGCCAGGAATAGGGAAACTACAGGAAACAACAGATGAATACCTAAACATAGTCTTACTCGCTTTAGTCTAGGTGGTATTTACACTCCTGTCACCCACCAAAACCCCATTACTGTGTCCAACACAAGTAACATTTTATATTCTCACTCAGGCCCAGGAAAATACAGAAATAACCCTGGGTTACTGTGGGGGTTCTTTCTGGGGAAGGTGAGGTTGAGAAAAGTAATCCTTCTCACAGACGCCTGCTAAACTTCCATGGATTCACAGAACTTCTTCAGGCCCTAAGCCTGGCTATTCTCTCTTTAGGTCACTTCTTACTCTGCTCTGCAGCCGCCCTCCAGGTTTGTCCAAAGACTTCTGCTAGCTTCTGCAGATACGGTTTACGTTGAATGGCTTCCAGTGGTGAGGTCATCTTCGTGGAAGGTTTCCATATATGACATGCCTCTGCTGCTGGGCCCAAGTGTTCGCAAGCCCCCTTCACTGATGCTGTCCAAGAATAAGGCCTTGGCTCAATTCCCAAATTGAAGGGGCAATGGAGCTTTGGTTTCTGAAATACTGGGCATTGTCCTTTTTGTCCATTTATAAAAGAACACTTGTTCTCTGTAGAATATTTGGAAAAGTAAAAAAAAGGTATAGAGGGAAAAAAAGATCCATATACCACTATTCCATCACCTATCGACAACAAATAATAGTATTTTGAGTACTACTTTTGCATGGTTTGGGGAATGTATTTATGTATATTTTAGGAAGGCTTTGTGGTAGAGTGTGGATGAGGAAGTCTGACGCTTAATCTCTTAGCTCCTTCAACAATAAAGTTTGTGAATTCTGAATCTAATTCTCCACCAGTATATTATTTTAACATAGGTTTATAAGGTATCTGCTCATAAAATTTCCCCCAGCAGTCTTCCAATTTAAAAAAGTGGTTATCTCACTTATTCCAGATTAAATGTAAAATTATCTTTTCAAGTTTAAAAAATGAAATTTTTGTAGACTTGCATTTAAATTTATGATTAAACAATAACATTTTTAAAGACTAGAAAAATTCCCCTCATGGAATATACCTTTTGTTCCATTTATTTTCTTCAAGTTTCTCTGCAAAGCTTAGTAATTTTCTACATATAAATCTTGTACATTTCCTGTTAACATTTTATAGTTTTGTTTTATGTCTGTCCTTTATAGTTTTATGTCTGTCCTTTAGTGGACAAAGACTGCTGCATTCTCTTATTAAGTCTGTTTTCAGGACTGATTATCTTCAGATTTCTAGGTAGTTTGCAGACAAAAACTGTCTCCTTTCTAATAGTAAACTCTATCCTACCTTCACTACGTGGTCTAAATTGTCTTGTCCTTGACATTATTTTTAATTTTTAAAATTTCTTTATTTAGAATGATACTGGGGGTTGTTTCAGAAGATTTTATCATGTTTATAAAGCTTCTTTATTTTCTAATTTGTTAGAGAGTTTTAAAAACAAAAAGTAAATACTGATTTTCATCTTCAAATACTTAATCATCTATGAGACTCCTGTGTTTCTCCTTCCATCTGCTTGTCTGATACATTCTTTGATGGGGACATCATTACTTTCTCAAAAACTTTAACAAATGTTTCATGGGCTCTGGAGTCAGGTTGACATGGGCTGCCATCCTGGCCCACCACTTACTAGCTACTGGGTCACAGGCAAGTTCTAAATGGACTGCACAGTAAATGCTGGTAGTTATGATACATTATTCCTTTACGACACTGAGGAATTCGTTAGTGCTTTATTTAGGATTTCTACACAGGTATCATTGAGACTGGTGTGAAGAATGTATATGCATATGGGTACACAATTTATTAGGTTGTGTTCACAAAAATGAATTACGTTTGTGTTACTTTCCTATGTTCTCCAACAGTTAAGCTAGCAAGAGATATCTGAAGTCTCATGTCCACAAAGTGCTATGCATAACAGTCAAGAGAGGAGACAACCCAAGTGCCAATCAACAGACAAATGGATAAACATAAATGGTATGAACATACAATGAATTGTTACTCAACCTTATAAAGGAAGAAAAAATTGTCATGTGCTACAAAATGGATGAACCTGAGGATATTATGCTAAGTGATTTTCTACATATAAATCTACATATAGATTTTCTACATATAAATCTACATATAAATTTTCTACATATAAATCTTGTATATTTCCTGTTAACATTTTATAGTTTTGGTTGCTAAGGTGAATGAGATTTTCTCTTCCAATTACAACTGGTATTACCTGTTTGTTATTTAAAAAGAACTATTTTAGAATTATACTTATGTAGATTATACTTATGTGAAGTATCTAAAATGTCAAAATCACACAGGCAGAAATAGAAGGGTGTTTGCTAGGGGCTGGGAGGAGATGGTATTCAGTAGGCATAGAGTTTCAGTTTTATAAGATGAAAACTTTCTAGAAATTTGTTCAAAATGTGGGCACAATACTACTGAATTGTACACTTAAAAATAGTTAAGATGGTAAATTTTGTCATGTGATTTTTATTTACCACAATTGAAAAAACCCATGAAAATGTTTCCTGAAAGTGTGAAATAACTTATTCATAAAAACATAATGAGATAATGTCGTTTCTCCATTTCTTCCACTTACATTGATTCTTGGTCTTTCAAGTCTTCTACTCGGATAATTTTGGTTTCATTTACATACATAATTTTTTGTTAGAAAATCACCTATTTTGTTAGGTAGCAAATTCGTTTGCCTGGTTATACATAAAACTTATTTAAATTAAAAAATGTATTGAAGGAATACTGCGTTATAACATTATACAGGTTTAAGATACACATCATCATAAATTACCAAATCAACATCCTTATATAATGCATTAAGGACACCACCAAAGTTCAATTCTATCCTTCATCATATAACTGACCCCTTTTATCCAACTTGTCCTCCCTTCCCCTTCCCTTACTATAACCCTTAGTTTGGTCCTACGGACTAAAAGTCTATTTTTGCTTGACTTGATTTATTTGCTTATTTGGTTTCTCTCTACACCACACGAGTGAAATCATGTCTTTCTCCTTCTGACTTATTTCACTAAGCATAATTTCCTCTAGGTTCACCCATCATGTCCCAAATGGCAGGATTTCATCTTTTTAAAAAAATCGCTGTGTAGTTTTCCATTGTCTGTATATATCACATCTTCCTTCCTTAGTCATTCATCTGTCAGTGGGTACTTAGGTTGCTTCTAGTTCTTGGCTATTGCAAAACTGCTGCAGTAAACATAAAAGTGAATATATCTCTCCAAATTAGTGTTTTTGTGTTTTTTGGGTAAATACCCAGAGTGGGATAACGGAATCATATGAAATTTGTATTTTCAACTTTTTAGGAATCTCCATACTATTTTCATAATAGTTGCACCAATTCATACTCCCATAACAGTGTATATGGTTTCCTTTTCTCTGCACCCTCGACAACACTTGTCTCTAGTGGTAGTACAGACCCAAGAGATGAAGTCTGACTCAGAGTTAAGATGGTTTCCCAAAAGGAGGGTGGAGCTTCTTAGGCTCAGGCATAGGTTCATCTGGTTTTCTAACACACAATTCAACTACCACCAAGGACACTATTTCAAGGGAGGACTAAGAAAAAGAAAGTCAGGAAGTGCTATACCGACTGAAAGGCAACACAGTGCTAGAAAGCAAGCACGGTCCCTATCTTTACAGAGTTTACATGATAGCTCAGACACACGACTCACAGACAAAAAATATATACATATACAAAACAGTCAAAAAAATACACCAAAGTGTGGGAAATGGACTATAAATGCCATTGGAAATAAGGAAGGAAGCCCTTGCAGTAAATTTACCAGTGAGAGAAGACACTATAGGAGGTCGAAATTAAACCAAGCCCTAAGGGAAGCAGGTTTGGTTACCAAAGAAGGACATCAGAGCCCATGGTTTTGCAGTGTGACAGGGTTGGATTCAGGCTCTAAAAAGCACAATGAAGAATACTGGGCATATCCTACAAGCATAAGACCTTGCTTATAACCCAAGAAAGTTAAGAAAAAAATTGAACCCTGGATTAAGGAGTAAACATGTCTATGAAGAGAGTTAACATTCTCTTCCTCTTTTCTTACCTTAAGAAGTGGTTAGAACAACAAAGTTGGAAGGTCCAAACAAGAGTGTGGCGGAGCCCAGGGATAAAAGAGATGGTGCAATCTCTTTAGGTCCTGCTCTGCTCTGGATCTTAGGGAAAAATGCCTTTGAATGGCTCTTCTGTTTCTTGAGGTTCTCAGTTTTCTGGCTAAAAACATCAGGAAAGATCATAAAAGTTATTTGGAACTGAGGTCCAACTAGTGATAAAGAACATGACTCTGCCTGAAGAGTCTTCTAGCTGGAAGCTGGATGCACTGAGGTCTAGGAGAGGGGAATGTCACCATAACACCAACATTTCGAGATACAAATAACAAATACCTTAAATCTCTCTAGTATCTCAAAACTCTCATAACTGTATACGGATTCATTCTGTCCTCATTTGAGGTGAGCAGATTAGGTCAACCCCACTGCATAGATTTTAAAGAAGTTTGGGAAATTAAGTAAATGGACAGCTGGCTCTAGAAGCAGTGTTAAATGTTCTTAAGTGGCACTTTGTCTTGAGAAATAATGTTCTGATGGTATGGCGCCTTCTCCATGTCCCAAGCAAAGTTCCTCATAGAAAGAAATGAGCCTTGACCCTGAAGTCCCCACTCTGATCACAAAGGCTTGAAAGATCCTCGGACAAACTGGTCTCCAAAACCAGGTGGGGTTAAAACACTGAGATACCAGGGAGGGTAGGGCTCAGGAGGCACAATACTAACAAGTGACAAACTGTTCTCAAGAGAACAAAATCTTGTCTGGTCTAAAACTGTTTTCAAAATCCATTTGAAATAGACCAAAGTTGCAGGATTCACCGGGCCTTCATGTCATGAAAGCCTTGCTCTCAGCAGTCTCCATTCCTCTCAAACCCCACGTGAAAAATTTCTCCTTCCACCAGGTAAATGAAATCCAGAAGTGATGAGCAGAACCCAGAAAAGCCAACAGGGATTGGCATTATGATTTTAAATTCTGGGGTGACAAAATGAAAGCTGAAATCCTTGCTTCTCACAGCAACAACTGTATCTACCTGACATTAGCTCCACTAGGGGAAGGCTTCTCCACGCTGCCTTTGAAGTGTCAGCTACCAGAGAAAGCATCGTAAAGCCTTAATGGTTTCTTCTTTCTCTTTGGTTATATTTAACTAGGAGTATGTGAAAGTGATAACCTGACAAAATCAAGGAAAGAATGGATGAGTTTCCTGCAAAGTACAGGACCAGGCAATCAAAGGATTGCTTAGAGCAAAGACACAGGCTGCCTCTGGCCATAGCAGGCAAACCAGGAAGGGGGAGGGCGGGCGGATGGGAAAGGTGCTGTTCCCCCTGCCCAGACCCACTTGGCTCCACATCCCACCTATAACAAAACTGCAGAAGAAATAATCTGGGGGAGTTAAGAACACAAGAGAAGAACAAGAATATAACCATTTGACTTTTTCAGGAGAAAATTTCAAAAGCCCTAGCTAAGCAATAAAGATTGAACATATTTAGGACACAAAATTTAAAAATGAGGTAAAACTTCATATATTCAGATTTTTTTCCTTCTACAGAACTCTGATATAACAGCATTCTTCTCCTATCCTAGATATTTGCTTTCCTGCCCTCACCTGAGGAATTACAAGCAAATTCATTATTTCTAGGCTACTTTAGAATACTAAACTCATAAAAAGAAAAATACCGAAGCAGTTGTAGCTTCAAACACCTTCCCAGATACTGCCTAAGTCAGAAAAGAAAAGCCGACACAATAAAATTAGTAGGTGCAGTGGCTAGGGAATGTAATCATTTATTTAGACTGCAATCTGGCACATCAAATAAAGACTCTATTATTCTCAGCTGAAAGCTTTTGGGACCCAAGGAGGAAGTGAATGGGATGACCCATTTCAGACAGCAGGAAAGAACAGAGGTGCCTTCACACCCCTGGAAACGACGACAGGCAGACAAAAAAAATATTAGGCAATTAAAAGTGAACTGGGATACACTTTGATGTCAGTATCTCGAATTCCATTTTCTTCACCCCGTTCTCCAAACAACCAGAACTTGTAGTTTAGTCTGTCTAGATAATGTTTGATCAAACAGATCCCTGGGGAGCGCGCGCGCACGCGCAAGCGCACACATGCACACACAAAATAGTAAGTTAATCTTCATTTTATTGTAGAGGAAAAAATATCCTGAAGTATTTGTTAAATAACAATAATTCCTGACAAAATCATTCCTCAGGGTTTCTGTGCCTCACCATCTGGTCAGATACACCTTGTAATAAGCTTCATTAATAATGCCATAAACCATGGGAAAATCCAAAGATTTTCTAAATGGCTTCCAAACTTCTGCATAGATGCCCTTAATTAGTCCAAAGGTGAAGAAGAAATAAGTTGATAGTGAAATTACAAGGACAATTAAGAGGAAAATAGTGTTAACAATAGTAAATCTGGAATAAAACGATTATGAGTATTCTTTATAACATTCTTTCAACTTAATGTTTTAGCAATAGGCAGACTGAAAAGTTACTTTAGTGTGGTGGTACTATTTTCCAGACTTGCCTAAAAATATAGATTCAATTATTTCTTTTCAAATCCGAAATAGAAAAGCAGTTCACCCCACAGGTGATACTCACTTTCTATTCTGTGTGAAAAAAAGCTTCCAGAGCTTTCTGCAAAGTTTAAATTAAGGGGTTACAGTACACTGATATGGTTTTATAGTTCTTAGCAGGTGTTTAGTCAAACTCTCATCGAAGGTCTGTGATGGTCACCGCTCTGTCTACAACGGTCACATGGCTGCAGCTCTGCAATAAGGAGAAAGAAAGTGAAAGTCCTAGAGAATTCCAAAAAGTTATTTTAAAAACTTCTTATTGAAAATGTTCATTCTGGTTAGTGGTCCCAGTCTGGAAGTTAAGAGTGCTACTTGAATGGCATAAGGCAAGGGGTCGGGAAACCATCACTGCCATCAATCCCCACCTGGGAACTGAAATCAATTATTAGCCTATACATCCTTATTTATTTTTCAAATGTATTCCTTATTTATTTTTCAAATGTATGTCTATTCTAGAGCTATTCATAAAATATAAATTTATTTAAAAGAATTACTGAATTCATTGCAGTTTTTTTGGTCATTATGTCAACCTTATAATAAAGTACATCATCGCTCATATGGGGAGTGCTCACTTTTGGCCTGGCAGAACTGAAAACCTGGGGGTGGGGGGTGATGTCTCTTTTTTGACACCCTGGTACCTAAACATTTAGGACATTCCAAAGAAGACTAATATTGAATTCAAATATTGACTTATTGGCTTAGCAACTGATGCTGATGATGGAAAAAGACTGATTAACAGCGTAGTTGCTGCACTAGGCACTTGCCGCACATCACTTCATCTCATTCTCCCGCTAACCCTATGAAGCAGATATTGTAGCCTCATGATCAGCAGCAGCAGCAGTCCGGTTTACAGATTAGAAAGCTGAGGACAGAAAGGTTAAGCACTCTGATCAAAAATACACAGTCATTACGTGGTGGAGTTAAGACTCACATTCATTTCTAATTCCTCATTGCTTCCCAAATATGTCCTTATTAGGAAGATCAGTAAAGGGAGGTGACAAAACTGATCTTTTAGGTGGGTCAGAAAAGATAAGGCACCTCATTAGCTCTGACTATCCTTCTTGCTTAAAGCACAGCCCTATTTCTTCTACATAGGTACATACACAGAACAGAGGTGGATCCTTGCTGTGTGGATGAAATCCTTTCTGGCGACAGGAAGAAATCTCGTCTAGTCCATGGTCAGTTAGTTTAAAGAATCCAGTTCTGAAACAGGAAAAAGCAGGCCCAGAGTCAGCACAGGTGTTCCACCCCCAACACCCATCACATGCACACACAGCAAGGCAGAGCTCAATTTGAAACAGCTTCAAAAGTATGCTCGCTCACAGGTCTCTTCTTGATGAATGAATCAGAGTTAGAGAATGACTCACTAGTTTTGCTGGGAGAATTCATAGTAAGTAGCAGGATGTGGAATGAAAAGTTAAGCTATTACTCTGAGATAATCTAATTTTGAAATTCTCTAATCTGTCACCTCTTAAAATACCTACTTGCTTCAAGTCAAATGCTTCAAATTTCTTATGCTTCTTTCTTAGAAAAGCACCTATATTATTGCTTGGATATCTTTTTAGACAGGCATAGTAGGTTTATCAGAATGTGGGGCTTAAAATGAAGCCTTTAAAAACCAATTAATATCACAATCTATATATGCTGTAGAGAAAAATGCTTTAAGGATAGAGATCTTTCTCTCTGAGGCTCTCCCTTGGCCCTCATTATCTCTTGTAATACCCTGAACCACATCCCATGTACTTACTCCTGGAACTTAGGGGAGCAAACAATGGCTACTGACTCTGGCAGCATCATCTGGTAGGAACAGTGCGTGTGCAGGTCAACACTGGAGAGAAAGGCAGTCTGTGTGGGATGAGTCTGAGAAGAGAAAAAAGTGTCAGCAACCCATCAGTGAGGAATCCTAGCCAGGCCTGGTCCATGAAGAAAGGCAGAGTCAAATAGTTCTCAATAACTGGCCACAATCTCAGGTCCTGAGTCATCTGCAGCCATGAGAGATGTGCCTGAAGCTCACAGTAAGTGATACACTTCCTTTCCAGCACTGTAAACAAGCACACGCACACACACACGTTTTTTTTTTTTTTTTTTAAGAAAAAAAAAGGAGGGCAGGCAGGCAGAGAGGAGAAAGAAGCATTTATTTCATTTCATTGTTCATCTCAGGTGTCCCCTCTGTCCATGGGTAATGAACATGGGTCCCTGAGATATATATGGACTACACTAGCTGGAGGCAGCAGACTTAACTAAGCCAAAGGATGTGCCAAACAAGTATAATTTAACATGAGTAAGTAGAGAATTTTAATTTATAATTGATCACCAAGAATTATTTGGCTTCTTGCAAGCACTCTCTATCCAAAGGAAAGTCACCCGTTCTGAAACAGACACAGGTTGTTCAATGCTTTAACATGGTAGAAGCTAAGGACTTCACAAATTAGTCAGATGAATGACTCTTCTTCTGAGAGAAATATTAAAAGTCAAGCAAGAGTCTGGGGCTCTATAAGCAAAAGCGGCAAAAGCTATCTGTGGTTAAAATATATCATCTAAGGATATGACAGGCAGGGGGTGACTGGGATTTCAGTGGGCAGTTAAATCACACAAAAGCACAAAAGACCGTATCTTACTTGGGAAATTTTCGTGATATTAAAATTTCACAGTAATCGGTTAAAGCACCAACTAAACTTGCCTTCAGTTTATCTCATTTGTTTTCAATTACTTATTTTGATTGAGCACATTTTTTGTATACAAATGGGTACCATATAAGGACTTATGTTCATCTTAAAAGGGGTATAATCCTAGACAACAATGACAGAAAAAGAGCCCAAAAAGAAAGACTCCATGCAGGTTGTGAAGACTATAACCTTTATAGACAAAAGAGCATAGAAAATAAATGAGTGCACTTGACCAGCACTTTCAAACCTGCTGTGCAAAAAAATGAAGCCCCTGAGGAGCCTGTCAAAGGCACTGGTTCTTGTGGCCTGGAAAGAGCCATCCTGTGAAGGAGACTTGTTTAAATTCTATCTAAAAAAAAAAAGAAAACCCTCATTAAGTTATTCTCATCTGCAGCTTCATCTGTGAAGCACCACTTCACAGAATGCCAAGAGCAGTTCACTGTGGAAGAGGTCTGCAGGGAGCATGGGAGCCAGGCACTAGGAGCAGATCCACACACAGGTCCTTGGGGGCCATGTAAGAACTTTAGTGCCCACAGGGGAAAAATAGTGTGACCCTGATTATAGTACGATCCTAGAGAATGCTAGGGAGAAGGGATGGTATTAACATCTGTCATTCAATGGGTAGAGTTGGGAATTCTAACAGGGAACAGACAAGGCCAACACATGCTGATTTAGGCTTCTGATCTAACAGCTAGAAAGAGGACATAGAGACATACAGCAGGAGCTCAATATGTTAAGATGAATCAAAAACCCTTGCCTCAAATGGTGGCAGAGCCTACTGGACAATGGAGAAGAAAGAACGCTTGGTGATTTGGTGGAGGGCAGGGTGTGTTGACATATATCTAAGGAATGGGGAACCTATACACAGGACGTTATTTTAATGTGGAGAATAATTACTACAATAAAAAAAATCTTTGCCTTGAGCCCCTGCTCCCTTCCTAACTACTGTGCCTTTTCTCCCTCCTTCCCTTCACAGTTTCTTGAAAAAATTATTATTGTCTACTGTGTCACCATGCTGTGGATGGATGAGGGCATTTTTATGAAGAGAAAACAATACTGCAAAGGAGTGAAAATGAGCAAGGCCAGTGAATGCAGGAGGCAGTCTGGGCTCTTGGACAGGAGACAGTGGCCACGCAAGAGCACTGTACACCAGAGGAGGGCCAAAACAAGGTGGAGGAATGCCTTTAACTGTGCTGGGGCTACACGGGAGTTGTACCACATGATCATGCAAAGTTTTTGACCGGGGACTATGATTTACAACTGGCAGGGTCCAGAAGGAAGAACTGCATTCTCCTT
Organism: Solenodon paradoxus; assembly: GCA_004363575.1. Classification (NCBI taxonomy): domain Eukaryota; kingdom Metazoa; phylum Chordata; class Mammalia; order Eulipotyphla; family Solenodontidae; genus Solenodon; species Solenodon paradoxus. The sequence continues at coordinate 96,938 of RJWH01001636.1, forward strand.
GTGCTAACTAAGATCTGAGCAACCTTATGGTCTGTTTTTCTGTTTGCTTTTAATGCCAAGTTAGGAAGGAATGGTACAGAAATATTATGGGAGAAAAAAACAAACACTATCAACGTAGACTCAAAATCTGTTCCTAGCTGGGTCCTTACTGGCATTTGAAGTCCTTTGATTCATGGCTAATTTATACCTGAAGTCAGAACAGTAACTACTCCAAACTTTCACCCATCTCTCCTATTCCTAACTCCCACACCACCCCCATATCTCTCTTGTTGGGGAATGGATCCAGATTCCAACTTTATTGAAGTCTGAGTGTCTAAAATAAGTTTCCTCAACCTTCGAATATAACCTTAGAAATCCCTGGATCTTTCTCTTTCTTCAACTGTCTCAGAAGAACGTGCATTTTCTCCCTGTATGAAGGTGGTCCCCTTTTATACTTTTGAACTACTCCTTCCTGACATTCACATTACCTGGTCTCCCCTGCCCTTTTATAATCCCCCACTAGCTTCACTCCACTCCACTGGCTCATGGGGCATGAAAACACATTTAGACAACTACACACAAGAAAGCAGATAAACCTTAAGAACGATGCGCCTAAGAAGGCAGACATTGCCCCACTCTGTTGCTCACGTAGCTAAGGTGCAGATATGAAAGCTGTGGACCTGGGTTCCACACTGGGTGCATGGGTGGGTGGGTGGGGGGCACACAAAAAAACAAAACTTAAACAAGATGACAGACATGGAAGAATACATATTATATAATTCTCTTTATATAAAGTTCAAAACCAGGCAAAACAACACTGGAGTTTAGGGAGACACATTCAAGAAGTAAAACCATAAAGAAAATAAAGGATTTACAGAAAAGTCAGGAGAGCGCTGCCTGCACCAGGGAGGAATGTGACAGGGCAAGAGTGTGGGGAGGGAGGCAGTGTTCTAGTTCTTGACTAACCAGGGAGTGTGTGACGCAGATATCTGCTTAGTGATTCACTATAGTGCACATCTAGTTTATGTACTTTCCTAATATGCTATATTTCAAATACAAAGGCTTGGAAGAAACAAAAACCACACTTAAGACTTTTGTGCTAAACAATAAATCAAGCAAACATTCCCTTAACTCAGCTACTCTTAAGTCACCATCCATCTCTTTCCTTCTCTCAAGACCTAAGCTCTTCAGAAATTTAGTATACATTTTACCGGTATCACAAGTTCAATCCTCCTTACTTCTTAAAGACTTCTAAGGTAATCCCATCACCTCCTAATATCCCTAATTGAGGTCAATGTCATCATCAAATCCATCAGACTGATTCAATTCACCATCTGGACCTCTCTGCAGTGTATGACATGGCTAACCTCCTGAAGTTTCCTTGTGAAAGTTTCCTCCTCCTTTGGCTTCTGTGCTTTACACTACCTTCACCTTTCTCTAACATCTCTTTGCTTCATTACTGACTACCCCATCTGCTCTCCTAGGCAGCCTGTCCCTCAAGTTGCCACTGAATCTCTTCTTTTCTCCATTCTCCCAGTTCCAAGGCTTCCAAGGTCAGCTCTATGCAGACGATTCCCAGGTCTCTTTCCTACTTGACCTTGCTCCCAAGTTCCAGCCATATTTCCAGCTGCCTAATAACTATCTCACAGACTTAATGTCTCACCAGAACCTTAAATTCGACATGCTCAGAACAGAGAGTGAGTTCTCCTCCTCCTGGAGTTCCTATTTCTGCTATGAGATGATCATCACCACCCCCAGAAGTCAAGCCCCAAATCTCTAAGTCATCACTGACTTAGATTCATCATTCTCTCTTACTCATTCCTCACATGCTCTGAATTCCTACTTTGTTTCCTCTTTCTCAAATGTTGCTACCACCCTAGCTCTCATTATCATTAGATGTCATCACCACACTAACCTTTACAATGATCTCCCTACCCTAAAACTCCTAAAACTCCCTTTGTGTTATCATTTCCTAAAGGATGATCATACCCTTTTACTCAAAAAACTTTTAAAGAGTTCTCCATTTGCTAAAAAGTAAACTATTCTGCCTATTCATGCAAGACCATCCAGAACACTGCTCTGATGCATCATGTTAAAGCTTAGCTACTAACATTTCCTGATATGAACCATAAACTCCAACAGAATGGACCATGTAATCTTCAAGAACAGTTGCTTATTTCAAAGCTGCCCTGCCCATATGAAACTCTCCCTTAGCCTATTCTGTCAAAGTTAACTAAGTCATACCTGCTGTTGTCCTTCTTCCCTGAGTTCCACCGTGCTCTGTTTGCACCTCTGGGAGCACTTGGCATATTCTGCCTTGTGTGAAGAGTTAATTTCATCTATTTGTTCAATCTCCTTTACAAGGCTAAAATCACATCCTACTCAAATTAGTATCCCCTGGCAGATAAGAAGCAAGTTTTCTGTCCCCATCTACTACAATGGGGAATATAACAAGAGGCAAATATTTACATAGCTGAACTGAAGAAAGGCACACAGGACTGCCTCACAGAGTAACAGTTCCCAAATTCTAACACACAAAGTATGTGTAACTTTCCCAATTCAGAAGTGAGTCAATCTGTTTATATGTAATCCGATCACACAACATGAAAAGCAGCTTCCTCTGTGAGAGTGAGGAGTCTGAAAGGAAGAGAAATAAAAAATAAGAAATACCACATCTTACGGGATGGAATTATAGTTTATCTGAATACAGCTATATAAAATACAGTTCACCAAAAATTGGTGTAAGATATGCAGACACTCAAAAATCACCTATTTTGGCAGTCCTTCTGGTTTACCTAAAGGTATGTGCCACTTTTGAAAAAGACTATATGCAAGCATCTGAATCAACTTCCTTGGTTCATTTTAAATATTTTGATTTATATATCAGTTATTTATTTACCTATTTACTGAAAGGAAAGGTACAGGCAGGAATGAACACAAGTAGGCAGGCAGGAAGAGAGAGGACGAAGAGGCATGTATTAATTTTATTTAGATTTAGTTGTTCATCTTGTCCCCCCCACCCCATATTGCAAACCCAGGTCCTTGGTATGCATGTGGACTAGGCCAGTCAAAGTAGGCCGACATATCTACTAGGCCACCAGGGCACACCTATATACCTTTTAGGAACATCATTTGTATGAAACAGATATAGTCATTACAATCAGTGTCCACATACAATCTTGGCCAGCAGCATCCCATTCATACTCATGGGGAAACTAAGACTTTAGGGAAACAAGTTCTTTTTTTTTAATTAAAAAAACTAGAAAGCTCTAAGTAGTTCCCAGGTATCAATACTGAAGTGCAAGTAGTCCAATCAGCTAGGCAAGTTAAGCATGCACCCAACAGAAAAAATAATCAGGTAAATAATCTGGATATAATTCACTTTACTCAAAGAAAGAAACAAGCACTGTGTTGCTAGCATCATGAGAAAAGAGGAAACCATTCTCAGAGAGTTCAGATTGCTTACATGAATCCAACCGAGTGTGATGAGCCCCTGCTGATCCTGTATTAGGAAAAGCTCTTCTTCATTTTCTGTGTTGCAATAATCAGACCCAGCACTTTGCTTGGGGATGAGAACATGGGTAATGGTGAATTCATTCCTCATCTGTTAAAAGAGAAAACAGGCTGTTAGGATCCCTTGGCACTTACACAATCCCACTGGGCCATGGGAGTGGACAAGTAAACCACCTATACGAGTAAGGGCCCTTGCAGCAGGAGTCATCAGTCTACCCTTCCCACGCTAGTGGGAGTCATGTAGTACTCCAGTCCCTAACCTCAGGGGTTCCCACCTTTGGCTGCTCACATGCAGTGCTTGGGATCAGATGCAAAGCAACAGAGGCCCTTAGCCCAGCAGGAACTTCTTGCTGCAGTCACACAGCTTCTTGAGAAGTTCGACGTGGACCATTTCTCTTCCCTTTCTCTTATCTTAAGTAGTTTGTTTCCCTTTCACTGTCTCTGTACGTCCTTCTCATACTTTAAGGCTCAGTTTGTCTATTCCACTTTATTCATTTATGCATTTAGAAGTTAGTGATGAGTTCTTTAAGTGCCTCCATTCAATGATCTTCCCTTCCCATTTCCTAGTGCTCACACTGTGCATACCAATCAGCAGGCTGTTTCTCTTCTGTGTGTATTTTCCATCTCTCCGGGGTGCCTGCATACTTTTTGTGAACACATGCTATTGTGATTTATTTATCTCCTATTCCCACATCTTGCCATAAAGCAGGTTTTCAAAGAAAGACATACAGATAATGACTGGATCTTCCCACCAAGTTGAGAATTAGGTAGTTCTAATACTACAATAATCAGCTTAATTCAAGGGACTTTGAAAATCAGTGAGCTGCAGGGTCATCAAATTCAAACACCGCATTAAGCTGCCCTGGGTCCTTTGGCAGAAGGATGAGTGCAGAGTAACTGACCCTGGATATCTTCTCTGAGGGTCACAGGAGGCCACAGGGGGGAGAAAGTGGTCTCAGTTCAGGAGGGAGTTTGATTTTTACCAGTTTTCCACAGAGAATTCCACATGTCTCTACTCCCCGGGTAGTGTTGGCACTGGCTAACTGCAGAAACTGTGGGCAGAGCCTCCCAGGCACCACCACGTGGCGCAGTCCATCAATGGTAGGAACTGTAAGGGATAAAGGGGAAGTGTGAGACCACAGGATGCAGCCTCCTCAGCCTGTCAGCAGCCCTGGGAGCACCATGCCAAATAAATCATTGGCATTGGCAGCTGTAGACAGTTAATGGGGGTCCCATCCTAATGGCAGAAGAAAAAGGATTACAAAGTCTCTTCTCCAGGCTCTGGCCACAGCTATCAGGAGTACATTCTTTCAAGAATCCTTTGAATTAAGACAATGCTAAATTACTACTTAGAGTTTCTGAGCTATTCCAGAATTTTGCCCCAATCTAAAAGAAAGATTAAAAAATAAACTCCCCGTTCAACTGAACTTTTATTTTCATTGTGAATCTCCCTTTTGTCTTAGATAACAATACCAGGGAATATGACTTTCTAAGAAATACACCAGGAGACATTCCAGATAACAGAAAACAATTTGGGTAATCATTCTTTTCCGAACTTACTCACTTAGAAGAAAGTTAAAATACAAAACAAAATAACAAAAAAAAATCCGTAATCTGATCCTTCAAAAAGTCATGAAGGAATAAAGCAGCTCAGAAGCCTGCTTCAGAATGTTAATGGCCCAGTTTCTGAAAATCAGGCAAAAACCCTGTAAGAGACAGCAGGCTAACGTCGGGGGGGTAAGGAGTAGGGGGAGGAGGGTGGGAGTAGCTATCAGAGTCACAATTTCATTTAAAAAAAAAGTGAAAAGAGATATTCTTCTGCACATTCAGCAGGAAGATGCGAATTGCTGGAAGGGAAGAAAGTCAGGCCAGCAATCATGGAATCACATGGCAGTCTGATGGTGGTATCTGAGGATCCTGATTGAGGTTGGGCATAGGCCTTTCCTGCCAATCTGATCATCATTTACCTAGTGTGACCCACATAGAAAACAGGCTCAGTCCACAGGGAGCACGAACATGAATAAGATTCAAGCCCTAACTTCCAAGAAGTTAAAATGTTATTGACAAATGACTATCAAATACATGATCTCAACAGCATTATAGGTAGTAAGAGCTCTGAGGGCTTTAAAGAGGATAGAGCTAATCTGATAAAAGAAGGCAGATCTGGAAAAATTTCAGGGAAAGCAAAAATAAAGGATATTGTAGGTTTTGTTAACGAAGTTCTTAGGGTAAGACAGTTTAGGAACTGCTCTTGGAACACAAGAATCCAACTTGATCAGAGTACAGAATATGTACAAAGAACAGAAGTGAGAGTCTGCTGAGTACCTGGGGAAAACCCTAAAGACCAGACCTCAGAGTCCAGTCCCCTTACCCACTCTTCCATTGTTCTCTCAAGCGGATGCTGCACAAAGCTGACTTCCTTAGAGGACTTGAAAACAGATTCCTGTTCCCCAAAATCTATCCCAATGATTAAGATATATTCATGATTTTGTCGCTATTGTTTTCTTAGATGACCAATTGTGAGACAGAGGAAAGATTACCACAGATTTTATGGCCAGTCTGAATCATCACTGACTATAAACCATATTTGACTTGATTGAGCTCCCTAAGGATTAAGTGTTTTCAGGGCAATTCAGTGGCCCCTTTTTAATCTTTAAGTCAGTTGCTGAATGGAAAAGTGGTACTACAAATTCCGAATTTCCCTTATGAAAGGCCAACAATGGTTTCTGCCTTGCTGAACATTTCAAATCTCTAGACCATCCTTAAAAGTTGGTGGGGGAATAAATTTTAAGGCTATTATTGCTCTTCAGAAAACTTATTGGGCCCCAGGTAAATAATATGGTTTAATCAAAGGCAACTTTCATAATACAGCCAGTGTGAGAGGACACAGTATGGCAATTCTGATCAAATGGATTGCTCGGACCACTGCTAATGAGCAGGATCTTGGCGGTCATCTTGGCCTCAGTCCCCAGAATGACACTTCATTTGGCTGCAGCTGAGATGGAAGAGGACACGAGCAAATGGACTTACTACTTTCTGAATTGCTCAGTGCTCCAGGTTTCAAGGACCTGTCCACCACAGGTGGCTTGGCTGGCCTGGCAGTTGTGTTACAGTCTGAAGGCTGCGTGGATGCCGCAGGAGCCATGGGGAGCACATCTGGGGAGGGCTTCTCCAAGTCAGGCACCAGTGGGCCACCAAGGCCAGGGTCTACCTTTCCAAACTCCTGTACAATTTTCAGTCGTTCTTTTTCTAGCTCCTGGTTCCGGATCATCTCCTCAAAGGCATGGAACTGTTCCTGCTCCAGCTGTTGCTGCTTCTGTTGTGCCACCCTCTGTCTCTCCTTTTCCAGTTCCCGCTGGACGGCCATGTTCCGGGAAAACTCTTCTGCTTCCTTCTTCTACAGAAAAGGAAGAAAAGTTAGGCTCATACTTTTACTCACATGACTTCACACCTCAGCAGAACAAGGCTCCTCAGCAGAGATTTCCCAAAATATACCTCTGGCCTTATTTCCCACCCCAGAATTCATGCTTCCCTGGTATCTTTATACTCGTGGAAGACAGTCAGTACTCCCTTCTATCTAGTTACTCTATCCCTATTCTTCAAGGACAGTTAAGAATCACAAGCCTCTCAGTACCCTTCCCAGGTCCTATCATAAAGCAGGTGCTCAAAAAAATGATTCTAACTAATGCATTTTTTTCTTGGTAGAAATCTTGATGCAACTTATTATCTGTAGCTCAAATCCTGTATCATGTATATGTTAGTCCTTAACCACGCTATGTACACATTCTGTATCCTGAGTAAGGTTGTAAAACACAACCAAATCCAAACTTGTAACTGCAATGTTGGGGGTCTCTATTGAATTTAAACCTAAAATGAAGACACTGAAATTTTTCTGATGATCAGTTTAGTATAGAGTGACATTTTAGGCTAACAAATATTAAGTAATAACCTTCTTCATTAAGGTTTTCCCTCATTCAGCGTCTTAGAAATATGTGCTTCATAGTTCAACTCTGCATATTTTCAGCATCTGTCCAGACATTTCCCAAACAATGGGAAAACAGCTTGTCAGACAGCTATAAAACCACATGGGAGAGCTTGCTCTCTTTGCACCTGCGCAGTCCACTGACAGTGCCTTGTGAGTATCTCTACCTGTATTGACTGACTTTCTAACAAGAATCATTTTAAATAGCTTGGAAAAAAATCAATTGTAAGAAACAGGTAGAACCTGTTTCAGGTATAACTAAATGTGAATCAAATTCCCCAAATTCTCTGATCTAAAAGCCTATATTTTGGTGAGAATTTTCATCATTCTTCGATTCTTGAGCTGGATGTAGCAGTTTTTCTATCCCTCCAGCCACCCCTACACTCAATCTGTGTTGGAATCTTCAGTCTGTGTTCTACTATGAGTTTAGCCTTTGTCCCCTCCCCACCCAAAAAAGTGAAGCATCACATTAAAATCACAGACTCTAATGAAACAGCATACTAGAATTCTAGAGGACAGCCTAAGAAACCAAAATAATTTCACTTAAACTTTTTTTATTGCTATCTACTCACCTTCTCTTCATTATATTCTGCATATTCTTTGGTATATCTTTTTAACAGCTCTGCCTTCAGCTCCTCTGCTTTGGGAAAGGCAATCTCCTTTAATTTCTGAGCAATGAAACAAAACAAAACAAAAACCCTGAGAATTAGAACAATCCCTGGTTAATTAGAGAGGTGAAAAGACACTTTAGTCAAGCTGGCAATGGCAACAATGTTTCCGAAAATGATTTAAGATCACCCCTCCTATACTAGATCTGCTCCTTTCCAACTGAGTTGGTGAAAGGGCCTCATCTCCCATGGCAGGATTTGAGGCTCAGATGCAGGCACTGCTTTTACCCTGAAGTTAGTCTGTGCTGCTGAGCAGCTTTTAAAGGGGCAACAGTGGAAACTGAAGACCCACCTTTACTGTGTCTTTCTTTTCAGGAATGACAGCTGATTTGTAATCTCGATGCTTTGGCAGTTTCTCAATGAAGAGCCTAAGAGAATAGAGTAGAATAATTACGACGTAAAGAGAAGGTCCAAGTCAAAAAGACTCAGAAGTAAAGCAACTCCCTTATCTCACAATCACTGACTTTCCAGGTGAGCAGGGTAGGGGTCACAGGCATGCCTAGGTAGGCCATGTTCCCAATCCACCCCATGGCTGCAAGGAGCAACAGAGTGCCTCCTTCTCCCAAACCAGATGTGCAGCAGAGAGCACCAAACTCCTCTGATACAAACAATGGGAAAAGAAAAGTGCCTCCTCTATGCTCAAAATTATACCTCTGAAGAGGTTCTTACTTTGTTGTGACAGTGGAAGGTTTCAAAGGGAAGGGCCTCTGGCACAAAACTCTTCAGACAGGTTGGCAGTCAAGGGCAGAAGGTGAAGAGAAATCCACATTCCATGACTACCCCAAGCACTTGTGTAACTTTAGATTTTTTTTTCTCTTTAGGATTCACATTCTTTGAAAGACTATTCCTTGCATGATACCAAGCACTGATATGCTTAGATAGCACATGTGTTATATGTGTGTAATATGTGCATGTTACATGTATCATGATCTCTGATGAAAGTGCTTAGAGAAACATAAGATGTGGATGGCACAAAAGTGAGAGTGAAACTCTTCACCATACACCTTTTTATATTATTTAGACTTTAAATCATGTAACGGAATCTAGTTTATGAATAAAGATACAACTTCCAGACCTGTGCATGAATCCTTTTCCTTTGTTTCAACAACTATAGTCAGTTTCCTGAGTGGGAATATACAGGCAGAAGGGTCTCTTGAAAGCAGAGACCTCTTATTCAGATCAGAGGTCGCAGAGGTCACAGAGCTCAGTGGTTAGGAGGGAGTCTCTGGGGCAACCCTGCCAGGCTCACATCCAGGCTTGGACATCTACCACCTCAGGCAAGGTACTTCATCTCGTCCTCCCTCATGTGTGTGTGTGTGTGTGTGTGTGTGTGTGTGTGTGTGTGTGCGCACATGTGTGTGTACATGTATAAACATATATAGACATAGACAGATACAGGTATACATATGTGTGTGTATATATATATATATATAGAGAGAGAGAGAGAGACAGAGAGAGAGAGAGAGAGAGTGAGAGAGAGCGCGTGCACAAAACTAGTACAACCTGACAGAGTTGTTGTGATGCTAAGATAGAAAATAAATGCTGAGTACAGTGCCTAGCACACGGCGAGCACCTGCTATGTGCTTATCATTGTTTTTACTAACAAATAAACAAAGAGTGTGAGCAAGAAGAGATGATGTGAACATCAGGGTTAAAAACGTTCTAGACACAGAATAGCTGTGGCCCAGAGGTATACTGTTCTCTGAGGTTGTATCTGGTTGCAGCCAGAGAGAGGAGATACACTAAAGCAAACAAAGATACAATGGCAAAAACAACCTAACAGAACAGAAAACAATACGTAGACAAGCTTACTCAGAAAGTGAACAAGTATATGAAATAGTACTCCACTTAAAATGAAAGAAATTCAAATTCAAATATCATTTTCATCCACTTAATTGTCAGAGACTTAAAGGTGGATTGTTACGAGTGTTAGACAAGGGTGCAAGGAAATGGGTGTTCTGCACACTTTTAGCAGGACTATAAATTGAGAATAACTTTTTCTTTAGGAGAGGGAAAAGATTAGGAATTTATTAGCAATTTATCCTAGAGACCATCATATAATAGTACAAAGATAACACTTAAGACTATACACTCTAACCACTGTTCACAAACATAGATGAAACCGAAAACCTAAATGTCCATCAGTAGGGGTTTATTTAATAAAGTATGGCATACCCAAATGTGAAAAACAGCATAACCATTTATTCACTGAACAGGCATCTATTGAGCATTACTCTAAAGACGAGATGTGGCAGTGAATGACACAAACACAAATTCCTCCCCATTATGAAGTATAAATTTCAGTAGGGAGAAACGATAAAGCAAAAACAACTATGGTAATAAGTGCTAGGAAAAAGTCATTAATAGGGAAGGTGAATAGGAAGCAACAGCAGGTGGGACAAAATTTTAGACAGGGCAGTTAAGGAAGCCATCACTAAGAAGGTGGCATCTGCAAAAGGACTGAAAGAGAGTGAGCCAGGAAGAGTTCTGGAAAAGACTGTTCCTAGTGGAAGAAACAGTCTTCCTAGTGGAAGAAAAGACAAGCAAAAATTCTTCCAAATGAGATGGGTTAGCATGCCCCGATATGGAAAGACACAACTGTCAAAAAAGCAAATTGCAGAAGCACACATGTCTATGATCTCATTCATGCTTGGATAAACATGCAAGCCCATGTGCATACAGGGGCACAAACTTTTCTTGTGCGCATAGGAAGCCTAACCCCGATTACCTCTCTGAGTTAAGCTTTTCACTTTAATAGCTCTCTTGATGTATGGTTTGAAAAGAATTGTTTTAATCAAGACTATTATTTTGTGTATTAAAAATAATTTTAAAAGTCAAGCAGATATTATCCAAAAGTCTGGAAACAACAAATGTTGGTGAGGGTGTGGAACACTTTTACACTGTTGGTGGGAGTGCAAATTGGTGCAATACCTACGGAAAACAGGATGGAAATTTCTCAAAAAGTTGAACATGGAAATTCCATATGATCATGCCATCCCACTTCTGGGTGTTTATCCAAAAGATACAAAAGCACTACTTTTAGAGATTTATGAGCTTCCATGTTTACTGTAGCCCTATTCATAATGGTTAACAACTAGAAACACCTAAGTGCCCAAAGTCAGATGAATGGATAAAGAAGACATGGTACATATATACCATGGAATATTACACAGCCCTAAGAAGAGATGAAATCCTGTCACTTGTAATCAAAATGGATGGAATGAGAGGGGGTTAACCTAAGTGAAATAAGTCAAAAGAAGAAAGATAGATACCAGATGACGTTACTCATAGGTAGAATGTGAAAAGACAAAACCAGGAACAGATGAAATAAAACAAACCGTTGGACACTTTCAATAGAATTGAGGTTACCAACAGGGAATCGGACAGGGGCGGGGGGAAACTGGTGGTGGAGTCCACAGGACAATGGTGAAGAACACTTGGTGATTTGATGGAGGACGAGGTGTGTTGACGCATATCTGAGGAATGGGGAAATTGCACATATGGGGAACCTATAATGAGCTTATTTTAACGTGTAAAATCAAAGTTACTGCAATAAAAATTGTTTTCAATAAAAAAAAAGCCATAGTAAAAAAAAAGTCAAGCAAAAATTCTCTAACATGGGTGGGTATATTTTTTAAAAGAAAGGTGTAGGCAGGAATGAAGGCAAGTAGGCAGGCAGGTAGGAAGAGAGAGGAAGAAGATGCATTTTATTTTATTTTTATTTAGTTGTTCACATTGTTTGTAGACATTCCCACCCCAACCCCAGGTCCTTGGGATGTTTGTGGACTATGCTACTTTGGAGGTAGCTAACCAAACCACTATTCCAGCAGGGTGTGCCTAACATAGGTGTATGAAGGACTTTCATTTCTTTCAACTTAAAAAGTCAATCAGCATAGGCACACCTTGGTGGCTCAGGTATTAAGCCTATGCAAGGCAATAAATAAAATGCTTCTTTCTCTCTTTCTGCTTATCTGCCTTCATTCCTACCTAACTTCCTTCCTCTTGAAAAAAAAAGTTAATCAACAAATAACATGATTACAGATGAAAACTTTCTTCAGTCTATAAAGCCCAATCCTAGCAATAAACATCTTCAATGCAACCAGTTTCTGAAAGAGAGTTTGGTATAGGAGGCTCACAGCAGACAGGAATTGCCTGCTATTCTGTGACTCCTTTCTGTGTAGCCAGTCAATGACCATAAAAAGCTGCGAAAGAATCCACTGCCTGAAGTATTGTCTGTGCTCATCATGAAAATATGTACTGCTTTAATATGCTAAAGATCCTTCTTCTATACTGGGGTCTGCAAAAGGCAAAGTATTCCTACAGCAGGGAAAACCACTGAGGGGAAATATGCCTGAGATCACCAAGATGCCTGAACTGCTCCAGGAATAAGAACAAACATGCCTTTTAATAGCCTAAGCGAAAGTAGCCACAAAAGGTAGAACAATGAGTCTTAATAGTGGGAGAGCCAGAGGAGTAGTGATGTGGACCTGCCTCTGTGCTCCTGGCCGCTCAGTTGTAGTAACAGCCAAAATGAGCACCGTTACTGAAAGGAATATACCAAGTAAAATGCAGAAGGAAAATAAGACCAAGAATACTGGGCTAGAACTTTTTTGCAAATCCTAGGGCTTTTCAGTTCACAGAATCAGAATTAAGAGTCTTATAGATAAGCAAGAAAAGTGAAGATAGCCACAGTTACTGCTTCAAGTCAAGCCAATTCAGCAAAGTCAAAATTAAATCCCTAATCCAACAAACTAAGTAAATTAGCTGTTACATTCCATCCCTTTGCATTCAACTCTCTTTCAGGCCTAGTTCATCATATTAAAAGTGGAATTCCAAATAGGGACAGATATTCATATCACTCAAAGAAATACTATATCACAGAAAAAAACTAACAATTTCTCAAGTATCTGTGTACCCTTACTCTTGCCTATCTGGGAGCTTATTGATAGTTAAATTCTCTCTTCTGTGTGATCAGCCTCTTCTTTACCACAGGATCCTTTCCATCAGTAAAAAGTATGCTCTAAAATCTCCCATCTTAAAAGACACACCAATTCAGGCACTCCTTGTCCCCTTCAATGACATCCTCGTTTATACTTTACTTCCTATCTGAACTTGTATAAAGAGTTGTCATTGCAAGTCTTAGCAAACTAAGGGTAGTGGCTCAAATCCGCCTGCCATCTGTTTCCGTAAATAAAGTTTCACTGGAACACAGCCACGCCCATTTGTAAATGCACTGTCTATGGTTACGCTCACACTACGAAGCAGAGCTTGTGACACATCAAATGGCCAGCAGGTGTTTACTATCTGGCCTTTTACAAAAAAGTTTTCTTTTGTTTTGAAAGGAAAGGTGCAGGCAGGCAGTCAGGGAAAGAGAGAAGGAAGCAGCATTTTATTTGTTTTATTTAGTTGTTCATCTTGGTTGTTGCCCCAGGTCACAGGTGGCAAACCTGGGTCCCTGGGATGTATATGGACTACGCCAGCCAGAGGCTGTGGACTTATCTGTTAGGCCACCAGGATGCGCCATTCGGAATGTTTTCTTAGAGTATATTCACTGTCTCGACTTTCTTATTTTCCATTCTCCTTTCAACCCCCTCCAGAGTCTCTTTAATCCTTCTAGTGAAATTGTTTACCAAGATCACCAATGGTTTGAAACTCAAATCCTCCCCCATCTGATCCATTGAACACGGTTGGTCACTCTCTTGCAAACACTGACATTTTTGCACTCCCAGGACACCAGAGAATTTTCTCTTGTCTCTGGAACCTTCCTGCAAAGGCTCCTTTGCCAGCCCACCCTTCACTAAGCATCCCAGGGCTAGATCCTATCCTCCTCCTAGTCTCATTATCCAGGGTTCTTGATCCTTCTATTTACCATGGATTTGACAGGTGAGAAATCCTATGGATGCCTCAGAATAAATTTCTTAAGATATAAAATACAAAGATTGCAAAATAAACCAATTCCACTGAAATACAGTCTTCAAAATATAAAAAAATATCATATGTGCTGCCTTATTAATGCATTAAAAAAACAGGACCTAGGCGCACCCCTGTGGCTCAGCAGCTAAGGCGCAGGTCATATACAGTTCAAGGACCTGACTTTGAGACCCCAGCCAGAGGGAAGGAAAACAAAAGTCCTTGGTTTAATTGCTCTACATTGCAGTCCTAAAGTAATCATAGGTATAAATGCTATTTTGAGATATCAGAAATAATTATAGTGTGACATGAAAATGTCTTGGTTTCTATTAGTAACAAAATTACAAATGTTATTAAAACTGGTTTTTTTAAGGCTAATATTCAAAATTGAAAGAAATGCTAAATTTCAGTTAGAGATCAGCAAAATAAGAAAAGCTTTTCCCAATCAAGTTCATGGACTTCGAGTTCTATCAGTGAATCCCCATGAGGTTCCTGAGCCCAGATGAGGACCCTCTGCACCAGAAGGTCTCAGCGGTTCTCATGGCTTCAGAACCATCTATGCTCAGGACTCCTGGGCTTCTGTTTCCAACCAGTCCTTTCCTGTGTTCAGACTGGAGCATCAACCTTCCATGAGGCATCTCTACTGGGATATTTCAAGGGCATCTCAAAGTTAACACATAAAAAGAGAACGAGAACAACAGCAACAAAAATCCACCTAAACTCTTCAATTTCCCATCTACACAATCCCCTTTTGATACTACTACCCTCATCTCAGTATATGGACCAGCATCTCCAACATTAGTCAAGGCAGAAATGTGAGGTCAATCTTGATACCATCTTCATTCCCAAACTACCTGTAAGTCCTATAGACTCTGCCTCTAAAGTATCTAATTCATCTGCTTTTTCCACACTCCTTCAAGTCACCAGCCTCCCTCCTGAACTGCTACACACTTCCTCACTAATCTCCCTCCCTGTCTTCTCTAAACATACCCTCCATCATTCACCACACAGCAGCCAAACTTTTTATTTCTAAAATGTAAGATTAAGTCACAGTATCACCTACAACTTTCCAATGGCTATCTATTGCTCTCAAGATCAAATGCAAACTTGTAAGGTTCTGTATGATTTGGCCTCTCCTGTTTCTCAAACATCATCTGAAGACAATTGTCCGCTTCACTTGCTACACTCCAAATGAATGATCTTTCAATCCTCAGAACACACAAAGGTCAGATTCTGAACACAGTTATATCTGTTTTACATGCTCTGTCCCATGCTCTTGGAATGGTGACTCTATAGTAGCTTTCAAATCTGTTCAAATCTTACCTTCTCAGATAAGTCGTATCACGACTATTCTGTTTAATACCCTTGGTTATTCTGTCACAGCTCCCTGTCACAGCTATCTGTCACACTCCCTTTGTTGCTTTCACAGAATTTCCCTAATTTTGTGACTGATTACTGATTTGCTTATCTATTATCTTCTCCAATAACTAGAAAGATATATCAATAAGGACAGGGGTCCATTTTACTCCCCATGTATCTCAGACCTAGCGCAATGCCCAGCAGATACCAGATATATTTATATGTTATAAGTACATCTGTGGAATGAATGAGACAGTCCCCTCAAAGCACTTTCTATATGGGACAATAGGATCCAGAAGGTCTTCCATAAAATACCTGGTAGAGTGATTCCATGATTCTACTGAACTTTCTCAACTATGACTCCTCAAAGTAACAGTGCCCCTAGAGATTCTAGGATAACTAGCTACAAGATTACTGAAAACAGACAATAATGTTATTTCTACCAGAAGGAGCCTATATGGAGAGAGCAGCCAAAGCAACTTCTCAGGAAAATTAATGTGCCCAATGTGCCTAGGAATGAAAAACTCTTACTAGCAAAGGGTCAGAAAAAAAATTTTGATTCTATAAAACACTGAGGTCTCATGACAGGGAATGATAGCATGAATGGACTACAAGATTTGTAAGGGAAAGGGAGCTATTTCTAACTTAAAAATTGAACAAGAAAAACCCCAGTGGCTCTTTCTCTCTACTCAATATTCTAATATGAATCCTAGGCAGTTTACCTTACACTGACACTCTTTCTTTAGAGCACTGGTCCTCAACCAAGAAAAATTCTGTCCTCTAGAGAACACGAGATAATGTCTGGAGACATTTTTGGTAGTTATAACCAGGAGGCAGGCTGTTACTGGCATCTCATGGGTAGAGGCTAGGGATACCACAAGACATCTTACAAGACACAGGGCAGTCTCCGCAACAAAGAATTTTGCTCAAAATGCCAATAACAGTTAAGGTTGACAAGCCCTGCTTTAGAAGAGTATGTGATCAAAAACTTAATGTAATATAACTTTCTCTGAGAAGACATGTAAGAAACTAGTAAGAGTGACTGTCTATGGGGATGACAACTAAGGGTTTGGGGGAAAAGAGGAATGGTAGGGAGACACGGACTTTAAATACATATACCCTTGTGTGTCTTCTGAATATGTACCAGATATATGTTACCTATTCAGAAAACAATAATAAAGAATAACCAAAAAGAAGTGTGACTCAAGACTATCTCAAAAGACTATCTTACCACTACCAAAAGGAAAACAAAAAGAACAGGACCTATGCTATGAAATGAACACTATATATACTATATGAACTTGATTTGGGTTTTGTCACTCCAAACTGTGGAACATAGCAATCACTAAACCCTGAGCTTGTTTCCTGTGTATTAGAATGGGAGGATGTGTCCTATGTAACACATACAGAACTGTAAAGAGCAAATAACATAAAGCAGGTGAAATCCCCTATGAACTCCAAAGAGCCACACAAACAGATTAAAATTACTCTTTTTAAAAGATCCTGGTATTACAAAAGACTAGGAATTATAAAAGAGATCTTGTAACATTAGTGCCTTTCTAAATTACATATCATTTCATTGTCACTGGGACCTTAGGGATTGTTTCCTGCTAACTTTACTGAAATCTAATTATGCTACCTACCCAAAGATGCTAATCAACTCAAAGAAAAAAATCTTATTATGAGGTGCCACACAATCGTAGGCAGCTAACACTTATTTGTTGATTTGCATGGTTATGATAAAGGCTAAGAAGAAAACTCTTCTTCCTGGATCACGCAATTTGCTACAAAAGAAAGAGAGGAGAGGAATTTTGCCTCTGCTAAACCTCAACAATAATCCCATGACTGGCTACCTTAATAGGGAGAGGACAGGAACACATTCAGCAATACAAAACATGTGTAGTTTAACCATTGAGTTCTTGCCTAACACTTGAACCACGTGGGCATAGGCCAAAGAGCTGGGTGTCTTACTCATGAAATTTTTGAGTCATGAAAATAATTCTTTCAGTGCTCATGTCTTTGAGTTGCAAGGACCGCCAATATGTAAGAGCCACAAACAAAAATGAGTAATAACAATGATGTGACAAAGTTGTCTAGTTTTAGCAATTCTGGGCAGCATAAATGAGCACAAGAGCAGAATGAGTGAAACATCAGTCATCAGAAAAGAAAAAGGAAACTGGAGGTGTCTTACGTGATATACTTGTTATAGAGGATGAAAGCATGTTCAATGTTGCCTTCCTCAGAGTAAATGGACGCCATTCGGATAATCTCGACTCCAGAGCGGAAGTAACGACGGGGTGGAATGTCTTCATTTACCTCCACTGCACTACCCATCAGGGAGAGAGCCCTCACCCGATCTTCGGGCGGGAGGCTCACATCTCCATGGTCTGTCATCAGGACCGAGAAGTTCTGAGACAGAGAAAACAGATGGTATCAGACCAGGGCCTCATCATTCCAGTACAGCCTAGCACACAGTTTTTATAACACAAAACTCTGCATTAAGAAACTAAGAGAAAAATACCATATGCTGTAGATCCTATCAAATGTCTTTTTCCCACAGAGGCTGAAACCCTCAAGGAAGCCCAGAGATCTCAATGACAAAAGAACTGGCAGACTCAACCACACAGCTCTTGTTCCAGAATTAGGTGGTAGAGAAGATAAATATAACGGGACACAGAGGGTTCAGTTCTACCTTTCATGCTAATCATTCTCTATTATGAGGTGGTGGCCTTGTCCTCAGCATAATAAGAAAAATGCCTTAATTTTTTTTGGATTATTTCTCCTCCCAGCTACCCACTTCCACCTAACTCAGTACTAGAGCAAACTGAATGAACTTTGATGAGGATCGTTAACTAATTCTGAATTTTGGATCATTTTTTATTAAATCTTATAGTGTCTGATATTTTTCTATGGTGTGCTTTTTCATACTGGAACACAAGGTTAATTACAAGAATTGGTCCAGGCTAAACCTCTACTCCAGTCAATCTACATCATTCACCATCTCATGGCAAGGAATTTAGATCTTGAAAACAATTTACCAAAATCTACCTTCAAAGACTAAGCATTCTTATAACAAAAGGGCACAAAGGCAACTGGAATGCAAAAGAAAAACAAACAAAAAACCATGGGAGTTTTCCCACCAGGGGTCTTACAGTTCTGTAATTCTACATTTGCATAGATATCATAGCTGTTGGAAGATTCTAACTTCCCAATCAGTTATTCTATATTATACACAAAAAGAACCAGGATGTTTGATATATACTAAAATACAGCACACCCTAACCAATATGCTCAAGAATATACAAGCTATAGAAGAATTCATTCTGGAACTCAAGGTCTAGTGTCAAGTACCCCAATTTGTCTTTTTGATCTAAATCCAGACTCCTTTCCAATAGGGATCTTTTTCTTCAGTCAGGATTCTGGTCTGCCCAGAAATCCTCACATTTCCGTTTCATTAGTCTGTTTTTTGTTTTGTTTTGTTTTTCCACTCCAACTCCTCCCTCTTTTGGCCAATTCTGTCTCTAGGCTAGTTTCTGCACACAGCTTCCTCTCTAAAACACAACACTAATAGTACAAAACCTGTGTGGACTACCAGGAACGCAGAGGTGCGTCACCTCCCCCACAAAGTCGCTACAGCGGGTCAGAAAGTCGCTAGCAAATCGAGCGAATCTAGCAAAATCTCCCCAATTTGCCTAATTAGTAAACTCCATCCAGAACTCATTAAAGTTAACCGAAGCAGAGGATGCCTGTAGTACTTCAGCACTTCTCGGGGGATATCTGGGGTCGGGAATGGAACGCCCTCCCGAGTAGGGCAAGCGGTGCTTGCTAAAACAGGGTCGGGAAACACTCCTAGGAGACAGCGCAGCATCCGCAAAAAAAAAAAAAAAAAAAGTGGGGGTGGGGGTAGCGTAAGGACTGAGGGGAGGCTGGGAGGAGACGAAAGGAAGCAGCAGGAATGAGTAGAGGGGACCTACACAGGGAGAGGGATGTCCAAGCAATTGCTTGTGGCCCCCTCTTGAAGGCACTCAAGCTCAATTTGACAAAACCGGGCAAAATCATTCAAGGTTTTCGGGGCTCTCGAGTGCAGTAGGCGGGGAAGCGGCGGGCAGGCAGGGGATGGGAGTCACCGGCGGCCTGACGCGCGGCTGGCCGGGCACGAGGCGCGGGGGAGAAGGCTGCAGGCACACTCACGGCGGCCGCTCCCCTTCAGAATCCCACCAAGCTCGGCGCTCCCGCCCCACCACATTCCCTAGACCCTTCCCCACCTTTCCCGGTGGACGACACTTCGCGCTTCCGGAAACGTCACATCCGACGCCCGCCCCGCCCACTCCCGCTAATCTGTCAATTACACAAGCGAGATTTGAGGACTGAGGTGGGTGGGAATGGTGGGCGGGCCGAGGACCGTCACCTGTGGAAAAAGCGGCCAATGAAGAATGAACGCGAGGCAGCCATCTTGGTAAAGAAAAATAAACAGGGAATAAGGGAGAACCTAGTATTAAAGGAACCGATGTCTAAGTTAACTTTCGCTTTCGGAATTTGGAAAGGCGGGGTTTCCTTCCAAATAACTTCTATCACACTCAGACAAATACCGCGTTCAAGGAGGAGTTGCTGACCCGAGTACAACTGCAGACCTGGTTAGATTAACGAAGATTTCTAAATCGGGAAGGAGAAAACTGAGTTTTTCAACTTGTGTTTCTTTCTACACAAAATTGAGCTTTTAGTGCGAAGAAAAAAAAAAAGCAAGACTAACATTTTAATGTCAGGGCATCAATAAAATTGAAAATGAGTTTGTAATTTCTAAGAATCCCTGTACAAAGTAATGAAGCCACATAGACCTGTAGACACAGACCCTGCCATCTGGCCAGAATAAGGTGACCAAATGCATTGTTGCGTGATCTCTGTGCGGGTCCTGCGAGCCTTCCGGTAGTCTGTGTCAAAAGGCTTGGTATATCACCACTCAAATTCTGTGCTTTAATTTAAACTTTTAACTCCCTGGGGATACTCCCATCCCCCACAATTTTGAAGGCTTCTTGTAGGTTGTGAGTGTGATGCCACGACCTATCCTTCAAAGTCTTGTTTAAAGCCCCAGCACAGGGTGCCATTTCCTCCACCAAGCCAGTGTCCAGATCTCTCATTCCCGGCCCCCTCCCCTACCAACGTTGTGTATATTTCTCTAAGATTTACCCTGTATAGTCACTGACTTTTCAGACTCACGGCTGAAACCAGATCCTAACGTCCCCACAACCCTCTATAAGCATAAATACAAACACAGCGGTAGCATTCACCATCCGTGCTCCTGGATCCCCTGCAGATAACTCTGGCAATGATACTGTGTCTTAAAAACTATTTCTCTAGGTACTCTTTCTCTTTAAAATGTAAACATGGTGGGGTGGTTTTAAAGAAACTGATGCACTAGATGTGCTGCTTATAGGAAGGTGTACTGCCACAGGCCCAAGGTCACTCAAGGCCTGAGTATATTTTCCAATCCCAAAAGAGTCGCTTGAAGGCCCAACTTTGTGAGGCATGAATTTACTTATGAATTCAAGGAGAGGCTGGTTGATAAAGACTTTGCCAAAATGGCAGCAAATAGTGGTTCTATAGAAGGAGATTATGTCAGTGCTGATTAATCATTGATTCCAAAATTTAGATTAGAACAAAGAGTTTAGCCCTCTAGGAAACATCATGTGGGCTGGGATTCAGAAATTAGATGTCCCCCTCAGGTGGTCTGCTCCAGGAAATATTCTGACCTATGCTCAGGGGTGTGACACCTTGCGCGAGAAATCACTGGAGCCTGACTTTGGCAGGGAATTATAAGGCATAAGGTTTAGGGACAGGCCTCCAGGAGATACATAGTGCAGGCAGAAACCCATGTAGGACAAAATCTGACCCATTCAAACTCTGACTTAGTAAATATCGAGCATCTGCTATGTGTCAGAATCTGTTCCAGGTGTTAGGGGTACAACAGCAGACAAATCCAACAAGCGAACTGTTACTGTAGAAGTACAGACAGGAGCAGAGCTGGTGGGGTGGGGAGTAGGGCATCTGCTCCCACTGATCACAGTCTCTAAAAAAATAGCTCTTTTTTTGTAATGTTTAACTTAATAAATTAACAGAGTTTACAAATGTACTGGATGTTAAGACTATGAGGAGAAAGCTTTAAGAAGCTATATTTAGGAAGCACGTGAAAGAGGAACGTGCATAATCACAAACACAGCAACCACTACATGTAGGGTGTCACTGACACTAGAAAATAAGTATGTCCAGGTGCCAGCAGTACTTAGGATAATGACTAAAGGGAATCAGAAGCAGGATCTGGTTCTTTTAGGAAGGGAATTCATAAATATTGACCAAAGTTTTGTTGGTTGTTTTTTGTTTTTGTTTTTTTTTTAACCTCTGGGACAAATGGTCATCAGTATGCTTGGCTCTTTGGGGACCAGAAACAATAAGCAGTGAAGTCTTAACCAAGGCAAACATCTGACATTCCTCATTTCCTTATTCAACTGGAAAAGTTGAAAACAGTACAGTTCTGTACATGCAACCAGGAAATTAAGTCTGCAAAAATTCTGCTAGGTTCGTGGCATAACCGAGGAGACTATCCTTTATATGCCTGCCCCAAAGTTCAGAGGCTAAGTATGGAAGATATTCTGTGAGCATATAGACTATAACAGCTCACCTGGTGAATCAAGACCAAAGGAGGAGTTGAGGTGCTCTTTCCTTCTGATGTCCGTATCTAACTATGAACACTCCTTGAATATAATAGTCTCCATATGACCTTCCCATTCTTCAATGTCACTGTCTCCTGCACTCCTGCATACTTATTCCTGCCTGCTCATTCCTAGGTAGCTGTAAGAGTCATAGAAAACCAAATTCTTAACTCGATATATAGTATCAGGCATAGAAAACTCAGGCCTCAATGAGCTCTCTGGTGGAGTTAAAAGCAAGACTTTAAGCAGATGTCACTTGCTTTCTTGTAACTCCTACGACACATGTCATACCTGCCGAGCAATTTCATTAGTACAACTGCAACTAATAACCCTTTTAGAAAACAGTACTCTGATTTACATTGTGCCTAGTTTTAAATCCGTCCAGCTGTTTCCCATGGCACTTGAAATAAAAATACAAACTCCTTCTGGCTTACAAAGTGATTCGCCCCCACTGCCACCCTGACCTCACTGCTCACTCTCCTGGTTGTTTACTACTGTCCAACAACACTGAACATCAGCCTTTCCACCAAAACCTGTTGTTTCCTCTTCCTGTGTAGTTCTTACCTGTATCTTCACTAGACTGACTTCATTGTCATTCACGCCTCAGTTCACATGACACCTGCTCAAAGAGAAGTTCCCTGACTATACACACACTCTAAGTAGCCACCCAGGTACACTGTATCACTCGGTCCTGTGTTAATTCTTTTTATAGTTCTTATCATTGTCTACTATGGTCCGAATTGTTTATTCCCCTTCATTCTCCAGAATATAATATCCAGGAAGACAAGAGCTGTCTGACTCATTCTCAACTTTAGCTACAGTACTTAAAACAGCTCAGGATTCCAGAAAATACTCAATATTGTTGAATGTAAAAATGTTGTTGAAGCAATTGTTGTCTCACTTTCTCCTGAATAAATTACAGCGATGGATAGTTGATTACGGCGACCACTGAAATGAGCAGTGAAAACCAGTATCCATTAGGCTGTTGGGAATAAGTCTTCTCCAGAGGGCAGTTAGAACTGGCAGCAGAAAGCCTTGAAGGCTAGATGCCAGCATTAATTGAGCAAATATTTCGTGCCTATTATTTATGTCATGATAGTTGGGGCTATAATAACGGAAAAGGAAAACTCAGTGCCTGTTGTTTTAAGGCCCTCATGGATGACTCAGAACCATCAGAAGGGAAAAACTCTTTAAAAGGAAGTTTCTTGAGGGGATGGTAGGTAAATTCCATGCATTGAGGCATGAAAACAGCCTATCTTGAAAATAGTTAAGGAATAGAGGGGTTCTGAAGGTAGAAATGCAATGTGCACTAGAGAGAAATTGCTCACATTGTTAAAATTTATGCTATGAACCCACTGAGAATATAAAATAATAAATATAGTATGAAAAGTAAATATTTGGAAAAAAGTAGGATAACTGTTCAAAAGACAAATGCAGCAAGTGCATGGACTCTTTTATGTTTGTGTATTATGAATACATGAAAATTATGTTTTTTCCCATTGGACTTGGAATTAAAGAAGTATTCCTTGAGAAGAAGAAAAACCAGAAATATTAAGATGAATCTGAGGTTTGGGTCTCTACCTATAGTTTGTTTAAAGGTTGGTATTTCCTGTTGCCAAGAAAAATGACGAGTTAGAAAAATGAATTCTTATGCATGCTTGCTTGGAAAGAATTAAAGACATTAAAGAATGTGTGTGTGTTGCAAGTGATGCTTAGATGTGTATATAAGGGGTCAATTTCATTTTAATTTACTTTCTTCCTTGTTTTCCTAATTAGCCAGTTAATTGTAAGCTACACAATTTATTTTGCTAATAATTTAAAACCTTTCATGTTCAATAAGAGTGCTCTTCTCAAGATTGTAATATTCAACACTAATTAAACAAAATTTAAAAAACTTTAGGGCTATTGAATTGGGCATATTGGGTTGAGGGATTTTTATCATTTTATATTTGGTTTGCAAGAATGCTTTGCAAAAGTATTATAACATATCTAGGCACTATAATTTGCATTCCACTGTTGCAGACCAGTATTTTTATACTCTGAGAAACATTTAGTCATTCAACTAACATTTATTGAGTACTTACTATTTGTCAAACACTGTTCAAAGTTTTAAGCATACATAGATCTAATTAGACACTTCCCCAGAGAAAATACAAAGATGGCCTACAGATTCATGAATAAATGCTCTGCATCATTTACCATCAGGGAAATGCAAATAAAAGCCACAGTCACCTCATACCTTCGAGAATGGTCTATTAGAAAAAAAAAAAACAAAAAAAAAAACTAGAATCAAGTGTTGGCAAAGTGGAGAAAAAGGAACTCTTAACACTATTGGCAGAAATGTAAATTAGTGTAAACTATGGAAAACAGCATGGAGATTCCTCAAAGAGTGGAATGACTATTTTACTTATCAATTTTACTTCTAGGTATTTATTCCAAATATACAAACACATTCATCAAAAAAGATATTTGCATACCTATGTTCATAGCAGCACAATTCACAATAACCAAGACATGGAAATAACCTAAATGCCCAGTGACAGTTTTTAATGGATGCCCTGGTGGCCAACAGATAAGGTCACTGGATGTAGTCCGCGTATATTCCAAAGACCCAGGTTCAAGACCCAAGGCCACTGGGGGACATCCAAGGTGAACAACTAAATAAAGTAAATAAAGTGCTTCCTTTTCTCTCTCTTCCTGCCTGCATACTCACCTTCATTCTTGCTGGTACCTTTCCTTTATGAAAAGGAAGTTGCAGTATTCATACTCAGTGGAATACTACTTAGCTATTAAGAAAGATAAAATTGTGCTTTTGCAACAACCCAGAAGGAATCTGAGATGATTTTACTAAGCAAAATAAGATAGGAATAAAAAGAAAATTACAGGATGATTTTACACATATGTGGAATATAAAGAAACAAACAAGCTAACAAAAGGCAGCAAAACTCACAGGATGCAAGAATGTGATTAGCAAAAGAGAGTGAGCAGGGAGGGTGGAAGGAACCGGGGTTGAAAGAGTATAAATGATAGAGGCGACTGCCACTCAAATGGTGGTGGTAGATGTGGTGTAATGTACACGTTGACTGAGGCGTAATTCAATTATCCTTGAAATCATAAAGTACTGAAGTGAAAGAAATCATTTTTAAAAAGGTATTGAGCATATTTCAGTGGAAAAAGCAGACCCAAATTGATCTATGCCCGCAGGGATTTTACATTCTAGTGGTGGATGAGGAAGTGTTGGGTTATAAACACTTGTGATAAATAATACTGTATTTCACGGTATATTAAAAGACTAAGTACGACAGGACACGCAGGTTTTGGTAAAGGTACTGAAAGAAAGGAGAAGTACAGGGAGGCAACTATAATTTCAAATACTCCGATCAGGTGAATCTTCATTGAAATGTGAGAGTAAAGACTTGAAGGAGGAAAGGGATCAGCCAGTGCAAGGGCATGGAGCCAGTTGCTTGCTGGGGTATTTAAGAAACAGTACAAGATCCACGTGGCTGCAGTGGAGTGAAGGAAAGGGAGCAGGGCAGTAGGTCATGCTGATCAGGGCTCAGCAAACTCCAGTGTGGCCCATCTTTATAAATGACATTTTATTGGAACACAGCCAAGCCCATTCGTTTACATGTTTCTGTGGCTGCTTTTATGCTCTAACTGCAGAGTTGAGTGATTGAGACAGAGACCATCTGGTCCACAAGATGAAAATATTTACAATCTTATTTTTTATATAAAATGTTTGCTGACCCTGATGTGGGTAGGGCCCTAGAAGCCATCATATGGACACAGATTTCAACTCAGAGGAAAATGAGGAGCCAAGGGAGAGACCAACCCGCCAGTGAGGCCTGTTGCTCACAGGGACATGGGGTGCCCCCAGGCTACCTCACTGGGATGTAGCAGGATATTTTATTAAATTTTTGAAGGATTCACAGTAATACTTAACATCTGCTATACTTTGTGAGTTTCTAGCTAGTAGGGTCATGGATTGAACATGAGGTCATGCCAAATTCTTTTCAATGTTGTCATATTTTTGCTAAGCTAGGTCTTTGGCAGTAGCTGCAATAAAAAGCAAGTACTATTTGAAAATCAATGTTGAGCAGGAAATGAGGTTGGCACTGCCCACTTTAATTCCAAGGTCTGAGAAGTTTGTAGAGTGCCCAAAGTCACACCCATTCCATTCCATTAGCAAGTAATTGTGGTTATTTAAGTGAGATAAGAAATGTTTTAAAATTTATATGTATTGTTTTTCAAGTACCCACTTAGTTGCTGGAGCATTGCATTATTGTACAATGTATGTTACTGGAATACTTTTCCTGTGGCAATCTAACAAATCACCACAGCCTGATGGTTTAAGCAATAAATGTTTTCACAATTCCGGGGGCTCCAAGTCTGAAATCAATGTCACTGGAACTCAATGAAGGTGTCAGCAGAGCTTACACTTCCTCAAGAGGCTCTTGGGGAAGAGTTTGTTCCTTGCCTCTTCCGGCTTCTGGTGCTGCTAACATTGCTTGGCTGGTGGCTGTACCACTCAACTCTTTTTACTCAACTCCATGGCCACATTGCCTTCTCATCCTCTGTTTCAAATTTCCTTTTGCCTCCATTTTATAAGGATACATGATTGCTTTAGAGGTCACCCTTAAAATCCCAGATAATCTCTCCATCTCTAGATCCTTGATTCAACCACCTAGACAGAGTCTTTTAAAAAAATAAATTCACATTTTCAAGTTTCAGGAGTTAGAACCTGAACTCTTTGGGTCCTGAACATCATCTATGTTACTCCAGGCATTAACACTTAAAATGAGTGCACCTGCCTACTTAATAAAGGGAAACAGTAAGTATTTCTTTTAACCGAGGGGTGAAAGACCAAGGGCTCTGTGAAGCCAGAGAGCTTGGGAACATCTGAGTTAGGCGGCTACTGCAATAATCCAGGGAGGAAATGATGGCTGCTTAGACTGGAGTGGAAATGGGAGAAAGTGGTCAGAAGTAGAGAAGGTAAAACAGATGAATTTCCTGATGTTCTGGATGTATGATTGGGAGAGAAAGAGAGAAGTCAAAAAACTTCAAAGATTGCTGGCCTGAGCAACTGAAAAATGCCATTCCTTAAACTGAGAAGAAAATCGTGCTTACACCAGGTTTTTTTCTGGGGAGGAAGACAGATGGAGTGTCCAATTTGTACATGGTTTGAAAAGTAGATGGAAAGAGAAGGAAGTGAAGGAAGGAAAAGATACGTTCCTGACCAGGGTCTACGTCCAGACTCTCCACCTACCCATGAACTTATTCCACCTCTAATGGTGACCAAATGTCCCTCCACCTCTGAGCCCTTTAGGTGGTTGTGTTTTGACTTCTTATTCAGTAACACAGAGTGAGCAAATATGGACATGAGGTGCCATGTTAGACAGGGGACCCAGGAAACTTCATTTGACTCAGAATCCTATCACAGATGGAGCAAATGGAGTTCTTCTTCAAGGGACTGAGAATTATAGGGATCCCAAATTTTAAAAAATGGTGTCAGATAATTTTAGAAAGATAGATGCAGTAGTACGGTTTTAAAAAAATCTTCCCAAATCCTCTATGTAAATAGATCAAACAAAACCAAACATCCATGGGTAACAGTTACCACAAAAATAGAAGACAAAGTTTTCCCTATGAACCCAAAACATGAGCCTGGGGCAGATGACCAGTGCACGTGTGCCTGATCCCAACATGCACTGCAGAGGAAATGGCAGACAGGAGGGAGAATCTGGTGGACACAGGGCATGCCTTCAAAATGCCAGCAAGTTTTCACTAGTAAATACTGTGGACCAATTTGTGAGAAACTGGAACTCGCAGGGGTTTTGCCCTACCCTAAGGTGAATAAATACAAGGGTCCAGGATGGAGTCTTGAGGTCTGGGGCAGTCTAGTCACTACATCTCGACACTGAGCAGTAAGCTCCTTTCCAGGATGTGGCCCACACTGAGGAGAAACTTCTGGGAGGAACAAGGGACACAAACAGCCAGGAAACCTCAAAAAGTAAGCACCTTGTCTTTAACACACACACACACACACACACACACACACACAGCAGTTGTGAAGATAGAAAAGTGATCTTAAACCACATCTCCTATTCAAAGTGCAGAAACACTGATTTCACCTAAAAATGAAATAACAGAATGAGATCCTTTCAAATCCCTTAAAAAAGGAAGGAACAGGGTAGCATCCTCTCAGACAATGAAAGCAAATCAGAAAATACAAGCCCACAAAACATATCAAAAACACTGCCTGCTCTTTCAAAATGAGCTAAATGATATTTGGAAAAATAACACAGAGAAGAAAGAACACAGGGGCAGGGGAGAGAATGGGAAGTTGTTATTTAATGGTTACAGAGTTGATGAAAAAGTTCTGAAGATAAGAGCTTCCTATTGGTCTCAGATTGGGTTGATCTGTTTCCATCAGACGATTTGGGAAAAGTAAAAAACTATGCTGTCATCTCTGTCCTTCTGAAGTCCCGGTCAAATTTTTGGCATAATTGATTCAAATTTGGATGATGGTGATGGTTGCACAATGTGAATATACTTAATGTCACTGAATCATACATTCACAAATGTTAAAATGATACATTTATGTTATATATACTTTACCATAATAAAGATGAAAGAACAACATAAATCAGAATTAGGAAAAAGGTAGAACTCAGGTTGGAATGAAAATAAAAGAAACACAATTCATAAATATAGACAAAACTGAAAAAGATACAAGAGAGAATGCACATAATCGATAAGGCCTTAGGAGAAACAAGCAAAAATAGGAAAAAAAAATGTAAAGATTTCCAGAGAAATGGCAAATACAGAAGATAGGCAAAAATGCCAGGACAATTCTGAAAATGAGGAATACAAATACAGATAAGAATTTAGTATAACTTAGTAACATTTCGAATCAGTGGGACAGATTATCAATAAATTGTGATATATGTTCAGGTATAAATAATTTCTCAGAAGAATCTACAAAGTAGTTGCTATGCTGGTGTTCACATTTTGGCAGAGTAATACTCTGCCTAGTAGATAGTCCAAGGAAATCACAAGAAGACACGGTCGACGAGGACATGGACTTTTGTTGTACTCACGACAGGGAGTTCCAGTGGTGGTAGGTTAGACTTATTTCCACCTCTCCAACGGTGGCAGGTCCAGCATGCTTCTGGAAAGCTGCCACACCACTGGTGGGGTTAGGGGATCTTTACAGGGGGTATCAGCAGAGGAGGGTAGTAAGCAGAGAGGAACAGCCAAGTGGGCAAGATCAAACAACAGTCAAGTAGACAAGGACAGAAAAATTCCAGGGTAGGACACATCAGGTACAGTCAGTACAGGCGGAGGCAGTTATCATCCCAGAAAGTTCATCTTGTTACATTCAGGTCCATGCTTAGCATTGGTCACCTGCAAAGTCCACTTTCAAGGTGGGGCCATGGGTCAAGTTCTCACGCTAGTCCATAGTAGTAAAAGTAGATGTCTCTAACTGAAAGAAATGAGTGACAGGTAACTTGGAGAAAAGGGTGAATTTCCATTGAATACCCTTTTGTACCTTACCTCTGAAGCCTGACTACCTGAGTTCAAATCCCAGTTCTCCTAATTCCTAGCTCTTCATCTGGGGCAAATTCTTGACATCTCTAACACAATTTATTTGTCTATGAAGTGGGTGAATAACTTAGTTTGGTACTCCCTGGCCCAGAATAAACTCTCAACGAATATAAATTACCAGTGGAAGCAATTCAAACACGCATCAACTGATAAACAAAAAACCAAATGTGGTGCACCCTGGTGGCCCAATGGATAAGGTTCGCCACAGCAGTAGTTCACATACATCTCAAGGACCAGGGTTTGAGACTCTGTGCCCTGAGGAACAACCAAGATGAACAACTAAATAAAGTGCTTCTTCTTCCTCTGTCTTCCTGCCTGCACCTCTCCTTTTAAAAACGTGGTAGATTCAGAGTATTATACAGTCATAAAAAGGAATGAATTATCAACACGCTGCAATGTGGATGAAGTTTGAAAACCTTGTCCTAGTGAAAGAAAGGTCACATGTTATATGATTCCAGAAATATGAAACAGAAAGTTGAGTAATGGTTGCAAGGGGCTGGAGGGAGGAGGAAATGGGTAGTGATGGCTAATGGTGAAGGGGGTTTCTTGGGGGGCGATGAAAACATTATAGGTTAGATGATGACTACAGTTGCACAACCTATGAATGTACTAAATGCTAATGAATTTATAGTTTCAAAAGATGGTTTCTATGTAATCTGTATTATATCTCAGTAAAAGATTATTTTTTAAACACAAATGATGAGTTTCCCATGGTTATCTGCTGTTCCTATTTGGCCCCTACCTCCAAACTCTTTCATGCTTCCCGCCCTCTCACTCCTTGCAGCTGCCCCACCAAACCGCCCAAGGAGGGTATCTGGACCATGGCAGACTGGGGCCTGAGTTCCCCCAATGCTGACTGTTGGGCGTGGTAGCCCAGTGCGCATGCTCAGGCGTTCGTGACTCCACCCCATGCACACAAACCCCTCCCACAGTGGATGCTTGGAGCGGATTTTTCTCGTGCAGTTCAGTTGTTGATGTTTAGAAAGGGTCGCACGCACCGGAGTTGATGAAGGACCTAGCGGAGACCCCCCCACCCCCACCCCAAGTTAATATTTAGGTCCCTGTAGAAGTTTGGCCTCATCCACCAGTAACCTCTGGATGCGGTGCTCTGAAAGCCAGGTTGGCCGCCTCTGGGAGCTTGCAAATACGGAGGTCTTCGGAGACAGATAGGCCTCAGTTTGAGGCTTTGCCTCTCTGCATGCAATGTGACTTCAGGCCTTTGCTGAACCTCACTAATAAAGTGGCACGGTGGTGCTGGCCTTGTTTGTTGCCAAGGTTCATTGAAGTAGTATGTCCTGTGGGCTGGCGAATAGGTGCCGAGTAAATGTCATTTGTAGTCCTGGCCCTGTTCTGGGCGGGCTTCCTGCTAAAGCAGCTCACTCAAGTAGGCCCTGCTATCAGCCACCCTTGGAGAACTCTGAGCCCTTGCCTTTCATCTGGCAGATTCCCCTAAGAGTTACACCCAGCTATCATCATTCATAGATAAGGTGACCCAAACCTTCTGGAGATGTGTCCTTGAGTGCTTGTTTTTTTCGAAGTATGTATTGACTGGTCATGAGACGAAAGGCTAGCCTCCAGGAGAGACTTTTTGCATTTCTCTTGGTCAACCTAAAGGTCCATCTCTGCCATCTTCAACACTATTCATATTTTATTCTTTTAACCCTAGTCTCAGACCCTGCTTATTCTTCCATCCCCTCCCCCCACCCCACTTCTGCTGCTTTTATCTGCCCATAAAATCTCACTCTTTTGACTTTTCTAGCTCTGGACCAAGTTCCAGAGTGCCCTCAACTCCTATCTCTTTTCCTTCATTCTTCCATCCAGTGTTTTTCTTTCTCATGCAGCCTTTGATCCCCTCCCATCCCACATCAAAGAAAAAACACAGTGAAAAGCATCTTAAAACTTTATTCATCTACTAATCAATTCTATTACATTTACTCAGTTTAAAAAATATCAGAAGAGAACTGTGTAGCTATATATGGAGAAAAAGCTGGTGCCCAAAGGGGCACCAATAATCCTAAGAGATCTTACATTACATAGCCATAGTATCGAGCAATTTCCATTTCTTTTTCCCTCTCAATGAAAAACTGCAGTTTCCCCAAAGAGGTGTATTTGGCGGCATTCTCACGTTCTTGCTGTGCCTTCCTCTTCATGGCCTCACGCTTTGGTCTCTGTTCTTTTGTGATGGGCTTTGACATTACTGGCTCAGGAACATTGGGTTTCCTCCATGGAATTGGTTGGCAGCTGAAGTCTTGGAGTAAAAATTGGGTTTGAGGCTTGGCTGGGGTCTGTGTCTTGGTGACAGAAGTGGGAACAGGTTCTTGCTGGAGAGAAGTGCAAGTTGCTGTGTTGTAGGGTGCAGGCCGAGAAGCAGCAGATTGAGTGACACTAGGCTGGGTAGGGTTGGTCAAACCTGGTTGTGTTGGGTTCCTTGATATTGGCTGAGTTGGTCTGGAAGGACCTGTCAAAGATGCAGGAGCTCGCCGGGATGAATTCACTGCCATAGGTTGAGCTGAGTTAGTAGAGCCTGGCTGGGCAGAATAAGGCACAGCAGACCTATGTGAAGCCAGAGACTGTGGCCTCCGAGGAACAGGTCGAGTCTGAGGCTTGTCTAAGGTTAGAAAAGGCAAAGGTACCAACTTGACCTTCCCAGGAGGTGGTAACTCATACTGGGATGGAGATGAACATTCTTTTTCAGCACCACTGTCTACTTTCTGGGCTTTGCCTTGAGTTTTCTGAGGAACCTTACCCTCATGTGGGATCTCCAGCCATGATTTGACAGCTAGGGATGACTGCGACTCTTTGGGGTTGCTTGAGTTTCCCAAGGCCCGGGAGGAAGAGAGTCCAGTTTTCTTATCACTCTTCTTCCCCAGGGCATGAAAAACCTGCACAGACTCCAGCATGTGCATGCCTAGGCAGCTTCGGGGCTTTTTAAAGCTCTCTTGGCTAAACTCAGGTTGATTTTTCTTACGCTTCATCTTGGGAATAGTTGGCTTCTCGTTTGCCTTGACTTTGTTCCCTGACTGCTTATTGTCTTCAGCTTTCTTGGAGTTGTTCTCTCTGGTCCTTTTGGCCTGTTTATGCCTATGGTCCTTAGTTTTGCTGACCCTGTTGGATGTAGCCTTCTGAGGTTTTCTATTAGAGTGCTTGGCTACATTCACAGCCCTCTCATTGACTGAAACATTGCAAATAATCACTTCATCCCCCAAAAAGCACTCTGGGTCCTTTGGCTGGATTTTGGCTTTGGGAGTACCTTCAGTAGGCTCAGAAGCTTTATGTTTATTCTTTCTGGATTGATCAGAGGCACCATTATTGACATTTGACTTTTCTTGAACCTGGTTCAACTTAATGGTGCTGGTATCATTGGTTTTCGTCACCTCGAGATCTTTGTATTGATCAAGGTCTTTCATGGAATTGAAAAGATAGGGAAGGTGAATATCTTCCATCAGTGTAGCAGTATCTACACAATCACTGTTAGAGTCAATCCCATTTTCAAGTGTCCCTTGGTCTTCAAGACTCAGGTTATTGTTTCCCAGATCAGCGTTTTCAGAACTAGCCTGAGTCTTCTCTTGGTCAATGGGATCAATGCAGGCCAGGAGCTGGTGAATATCAGGGATTTCTAAGGGGAGTAGTGGAGGGTCTTGGTTTTCTATTGGGATCTGGTAGGCATCCAGAGGTTTTGAAAACTTAGTTTTAATATCATCCAAATTCTTATTCTTTGGATGCTCCTGGCTGGGAGCTGGAGGCAGTGCCAGAAGATTACTAGAACTTTGGACTGTAGCTTTCCCTGAAATGCCCCCAAGCTCAGGTGGTGGATTATTCTCAATTATCTTTCTGCTACTGCAGGACTTGGAGAATTCTGGAGTTTGCAACAGATAGAATGTCTGACTTGGAGCTTGCTCCAGCGAAGTTCCCATCACTACAAAGGAATCAAGAAGAAATCAGTACATGGTAAGTGAGATGCTTCCCCTTGACACCAATACAGCAAGTGTACACCTTCCAAAAATGAGCAAGTTCTGTTAGTTCTTCTTAAGGATCATGGATAAGACCTTGTGTTAGGAGCTAGTAGGCAACTGTTCTAATTCTTATTGGTGATTATTTGATCTTCTTATCCTATATTTTCTTTATGCTTCATAAAGTTATTTATAAGGCAAATAAAGCAAAAGTGATTTTAAAAATATGAAATGTTTTACAAAACCTAGATTTCTCATAGTATCCTTTCAATTCTCTCTACTTTCCTGAGAGAATAAGAACATTTCAGACCATGAACTAGAAGAAATGTATAAACAGGAACAGATTCTGAGCCTGACTGTTGTGGACAGTTAAGTTGCCTTCCAAATAAACTAAAGCAATAGATCAGGGAAGAGAGGTTATTACGGTGTGGTGGTACAGGGGGCTGACCAGTGACAACTGACAAGTGGTATCCATTGGTTTGGTCTTGGTGTTGTTACATGTAGATGGCCATTACAATGTTGTACTTTCCTACTTGGAGTAGGTGTTCTTATATAGAATCTAAAAATGGATGGCAATGAGCATGGATAGAAGTTATTAAAATCTTCAGACCTATCTGTGGATTCTCTCCTTTGCAGCTGCAGATTTGACCTTATTTTTGAATGCTGACCTTGATTACTGTACTTACCTTGAAAACTTGTTTCTGAGATGGGTTGAGCAGACGCAGAGTAGTAGATTCCAGATGTGGAGGCTGGTGGTAGGATATTTGTGGGCTGAACCTCCTTTAGTACCATTACCATTTCTGGTTGAGAGGCAGAGGACCTGCTTCCTGTGTATGACACAGAACCATAGGATTGCAGGCAGGGGCCAAGTTCTCCAGACAATAGCGGCCCCGGTGTGCCTTGATTGTAATAATATACTTGACTTCCTTGCTGGTAGGGAAGTGACAGGCTATGTCCCTGATTTGGAATCTGAGATGGTGTCCCCTGAACATGGCAGGCAGAAAGTGATGGATACAGAGGGACCATATTATTGGCATCTGAAGCTGCCATAGACATGGAAGAGACTGCTGTGTCCTGGTCAATGACAGTCACAGTGAAGTCTCTAAGTGAAGATGAGTTTTCAGTGCTCCCTGCAATATCCCACTCAAAAATACCAGGATAGGAAGCAGCTAAGGTGGAGACCTGGCTCTGGCCAGATAACATAGCTGTGCTAGAATGTTGGTAAAGATAAGCACTACCCATGAGCGGCTGGAAAGAGGTGCCAGAGGTTGATGGCAGTAGCCATGATGAACTGACAACTGAAGGGGAGATGCTGGAGAAGTTGCAGACACTTCCTGTGAGGGAAGCTGCATTGCTGACCACAGGAAGAGAGAGTTGCGGAGAATTTGATGTTCCAAGTAAAGACGAATTTTGGAAATTTTCTGTAGGGAACAAGAGAATGACGAAAAAATCAGTGAGACTGATCAGTTCTCACTATTCAGGAAAAACAGTATCTTAAGGCTGAGGTATCAGAAGCCTCCAACACCAATATTCACAGAGATATGCAAAATGAAACAGTGTATTATGGTGGGAAGTGTTGGAACAGTTTGGTCTTTTCCGTGTTAACGGCCTGTGCCCCAGGCCTGAGCGCAGATGTGCAGAAGACCCAAGTGGACTGGTTCATACACCGTTCTCTATGTTGGAAATACCTTCGCTTGAGCCCGCACTATTGACTCACACCATTTCCTAGAACTGATGCATTTCGGAACTAGAAGGTCCCTAGAGGATTTCTGTTCTGATATTCTATTTCACATGGTGAGAGGGAGACTGAGGCTCAGAATGACGTGTTCAAGTTCTCCCATTATGTTAGTACCATCACCACGTTACAGAACCGAGATACCCTGACTTCCTTGCCAGCACCCGCCCTGAACATTACACTGTCAGCCACTAAGAGAAAGAGTTTTAAATATAGAACTTGTTTTTAGCAGGGAGGGGAATCAATTATAAAACAGTACAGCTATTACCACTGTAGTTTTCAGTGTCTCATTTTGCTTGTGCAGTTCACATGCTATTACCTACTTTACATATAACTCAGTCTAGTTGCTAAATATAAAGGGTGATTCTTACCCTGTTTGGGGCTGGTTTCTGATTCTACCTCAAAATGACTACCTGAGAGTTTCTCAAGAAGTGCTTCTTGAAAGAAAAAAGTTCTTTAAATCCGCTGAGATTCAGCTTATTCATCTATACAGTGGTTATAATAATAACTTCAACAATAATAATGGACACACAAAGAAAAGTGATATATTACATTTGATTCATATGAAGGAAGACAGAATAGTTTCTGAAAAGATGAAGAGAAAAATCATAAAAATGTTTATCAGCAAACCAAAAAGAAATATTAATAAAATTTTATTAATATTAAAACAGGGATATGCTGCAAAAACAAAAAAATCACACAAGAAGGTTATTTTAAATGAATTCCTATCTAATACATACAGAGGTGATATATCAGTAAAAATTGCATAACAATCAGAAAAATTCAATAAATATAAATGTATAGATGACCACAATATATCCAAATATTTCAGTAAAAACTGGCATAAAAGAGAGCCAAATAAGTATAAAGAAGCTCCAGTATTGTGCTCATTCACATTTTCTAAATATTACCTAGCAAGGAAAGATACTAAGTCTAGAATAAATAATATTAATATTATTAACATATTAATATTACCACATAGATTATAATCATCTTCAACATCCAGGAAACCGTCTTGTCTGAAACCTAAAAAAGTCATCATTACTAGAAAGTAATTTTTTAAATTTAATGTAGGAAAACCTAAATGACTCCACAATATTCTTTTAGATAAATGTGGAATTAGAGATGTGGGCCTTGACTTTTTCTTATTAAGTAGCTAAGATCTAAAAAACAGATGATGACTGTATGTGCTAGGAAGCAAATAACTGTAAAGGTGACAAGCAGCCTTGACTTGAGACCTACTTATTACACAATGAAATTAATCCTGGTTCAAGTAAGGTGTTATCATTAAAAAAAAAGAACTTTATTTTTAATAAGCAAAACATCTACATAGTTTAACAATCAGAATGAAATAAAATACCAAAATTTCTGTTCCTTCCATCTCCCTGGATATCCACTTTCACTAGTTTTTTGTTTATAGGAAACATATTTCTAAAATGTTTATATTTAAAACTGTGAAGTCCTATCTATTCAGAGGGGCAACAGAAAAGAACGAACAACTTGGGAGGACTTTTCTGGTAAGCTGTTTTTCCTACTGATACCCGATTTTAACCTCAGTTTCCTTCCTCATCTATTAATCTAAGAATTTACTAAAATTAAGTTTGTTTTGCCATTTTCTGAGCAGATTTCACTGTACTTCTGATTTAATTAAAAATCTCTGGTTCTCTTTAACATTCTATCTCAAATACCTCTTTTTCTTGATAACTCCTCTATGTTCTTTCTCTTCCTTATGTTTTTCTCCTCCCTTATTATATTTTCTCCTCCTTATTTCTTGTTGGTCTGTGCTTGATGAAAACACACCTAAACTTCCTTACCTTTGAATACTTGCCTCCCTCTAAACCAACACTCTTCACCCTACCATTTTCTCACTTCAGTTAGTTCAGATAGAAAGATTTACATATGAATATTACTTTCTGAACAGCACTAAATTCAGAATACTAAAGTTGAAATATTAATGGAGGGAGACCATTATAGATGAGACATCTCAGTATATTATTCTAGTTTTATATCACTTGTTTTTTTCTGTCTCCATTGAAAACACTGTCAAGAAATCTGACTTCAAGATCTTCATGGGTACCCTTTCAAATTTAACATTTGAAAAGAGAGGAAACAAGAGAATGAGCAATTTAATGTCCTAATGTAACATAAGGAAAAAAGATTTTGTTGAATTATTGCTGTGCCAAAAGTCGCACAGCTGATAGATGTCAAAGTCAAAATTAAAATTAGGTCTCCATATTTCTAATTCAAGACTTTTCTATATTTTCCATGTTATTTTGATTGTACTACAAAATTCAGTGTCAAAGACATTGAATGGAAAAATTTTAAAAGTTCATTTCCTTACCTGACATGGTCAGAGAAGAAGAAAAATCAACTGCGAATTACAAGGTATGAGGAGACAACACTAGAGGATGTCTGAGTGGCTGAAGCCAAAGAGCCTAAGTGTCCAGTATGAGGGTCACTGGTCACTGGTCACTGGTCACTTGTGATGATTCAAATGTATTTACAGACAACTCCATGGAAACTCCAAAATTCTACCAGGTGGCAGTAGGTTTGGTGGGAGAATGATGTCACAAAACAGGCAGTTTAAAGGTATGAGATAACCAATAGGGAGGTCAGATTTGCAACGGAAGACAGGATTGGTTGGAGACAGTAGCAGGGCAGTTAAAATAACTCCCATATCACTGAAGTCTGGGCAGTTAAAATCTGCAGGACAGATGTGATAGTCGCATTTTTCCCCAGGCTCTTAAGGTTTCTTACAGATATTCATTAATTTAATTAGTAGTTACTTATATTCTATATGTGATATTTTATATTTACATTTATGATATATACAGTTACTATCCTTAGAGAGGAAGAAAAGAGACATCTGTATGAAACAGTTATGGTTGTTCTGAAACCACATCCATCAATCTGATTGGTGAACTACCTGCAGCACTTAAGGATGAAAGGAAGGGATTGAGGAGTTTTGTTTTGTTTTGTTTTTTGTAACTGGGGGTGAAGTGTTTGAGTATACCTCATGGGGAATGATGTGGTTCCAGGGTCTTCTCTTTTAGTTTCTCCTTGAATCCTACCTTCCTTGGGCTGGACTCAACCAGGTTGGACTTGCATCTTTCTTTTGCTCTCTTTTTACCCACTTCATTATATGCCTTGGTCTTGCATTGTTACATTCCTGTTACTTCCAGCAGCAAGGGTCTTTTTTT
The DNA here is from genome assembly GCA_004363575.1 of Solenodon paradoxus. Classification (NCBI taxonomy): domain Eukaryota; kingdom Metazoa; phylum Chordata; class Mammalia; order Eulipotyphla; family Solenodontidae; genus Solenodon; species Solenodon paradoxus. The sequence continues at coordinate 135,546 of RJWH01001636.1, forward strand.
CGTGACTGCCTGATGTTTTCCGAAACAGACTCTGTCCGTTACAAGCAAATGCCGGCAGTTAGAAGATACAGCCAACTGCAAACTTTTCCTCCTCCAGCCTCTGGTTGCAATTGTTTGTCCATAATTTGCTACCTCTGGCTCCTTGGGCCAAGCAGGCATCCTGCCGTCCTGCTTTTTGGGCATGAGAGATATTCAGGATGCATTCCTCTTTTCCTTCCCACATACGTGTATCTATTGTGGCAGTTACTGTAGCCTCCTCCTTGTAAACAGTCACTGTAGAATCTTGGGCCTGTGGGACTTTCTGCCATGCCTGGGTGCAAGGCCAGGAAAACTGAAGGGGAGAATAGTTAGACAAAGAGAGCATTAGTGGAGAATAGGGAACAGGCAAAGGGAGAGGGTTACAAAAAGAGAAGACTCAGAAAGATTTTTTGGTTTCTGTGAAATCAAGTTGACACCTTTTGGTCTCATTTTGTATTAACAAAACAGATATGTAAAGACATACATATTTAGCTAAGTAGTACCACAACTGCCATAAATTCTGTATACCAAAGAGAATAGCAAGTATGTTTTTCTTAACTTTGTTTTATATCCTATTCCCTTGTTTATATCATTCATTTGTATGTTTGTAGGCTATAAATTGCTTTTAAATGCTCTGATTTTGCCTACCTGTATTTTTAAGGAATCCAACATTATAAGTCATACGGCAGGTTTTTCTCTCGATGATTGTCTATTTTGAGGTATCAACAACTAACTTGATGTGATGGACTTTGTGGAGAACTTTAAAAAGGGGTCTGTGAAAAAAGGCAATGTGGCGAGCTGTGCTGTGCCCCAGGAATAAGGAACAGATGTCTACACACAGTCCAATTTGACCTGAATTGCTTCTTTGTTTACCTGGTTCGTGCTTATTTCACTAACTTCTCTTATGACAGTGATAAAACGAGTTTGAGTGCTAATGATTTATATGTGCGGTAGGCTGGTTTGGGGAGGAAATCTATGAATCTAGCAATTTTATTTGGTGGTAAGTTTTTAGGGGCGCATATATCAATCTATCTGAGATCTTTTCTAGGAGCAATGAACAGGTAAAGTGTGATACAAGATGCCAGGAGTTCACAAGAAGGTAGCTCATACATGGGACCTCCAAAGATCTATTTCATGTGTAGGTCTATTTTTTTCTGTTTCTTCTATCAGTGCTTATATAATTCTTTTCATGATGCAAAAATAATGCTTCTCTGAGAAGTGTGAAGGGCTGCAGTATAAAGATATGATTTAAGCTTGTAGACTTTTTTCAAGGTTTTTCCCTTAAATTTCATACTGTAGATAGACTTCTGTGATTCTGGTATGTAATGTGAAACTAGTGGCACATACTAAATATTTGAAAGCCAGATCAGTCTCTCTTTATGTTCCCATGGAAATCAAAGGAATTCATAGCTACTGCATGTTAGGGTGGTTACTGAAATATTTGGGGGAGTATGGTAAGACAAATTATGGTAGCAGTAATATGTTTACATATTAAACTATTCAGTTCCAGCATTCAATTACATTTACGCAAACCCTTAGTTAGGCTTTTCCTAGTTCTTGGCTTCCGTAACTATTTTCTTTCCATAGTTTCAACTATTTAATTCTAGCTTGCAGGCTCAGCAGCATCTTAACTTCCAAAAGGATCTTTAAATGTAAGAGGAAGGACTTAAAGAACTTTGGTCCAATAATCTGAAAATTACCACCAAGCCCTACGAAAAACATTATTTTTATAGTTACGGTATCATCTTGTCAAAGAGATGCACTTTCTTGCATTTTGTACCCACCAGGATAGTTGGGACATGCCCAGTCCATGTACCCCTAACAATCTTCCTTACTCTCCCCATCATTACATTTTTTTTTTTATAAAGGAAAGGTTCAAGCAGGAATGAAGGTAGTAGAGGCAGGCAGGCAGAGAGTGGAGGAAGCAGCATATTTTTTTTTTTTCTTTAGTTGTTCATCTTGGTTGGTTCCTTGGTTCCTCGGCTGGTTCCCCAGGGCCCAGGATGTGAACCCAGGTCCTCGGGCTATATGTACACATGCTTGGCCAGAGGTGGCAGACCTCATGGCTACACCACTAGGGCATAGTGTCCATAATGACTTTTTTATTTTTATTAGAAATTGGAATCCCTCAAATCCCTACATGGTACCTGGGTCTCTGCCAGATCTGGTAAATTTTGTGTCAACCCTTTGCTGTTTGGTACTTTAAATATCTCTGGCCTCCTCTATTTTCTATTCCAGTTCCAGTATGCTACATACTATTAATGCATGCTTTGACCTCAGTTTGGACCAACTCCCATACAAAGACCTACTCCTTGCTAGTTTCCCATCTTTCTGAAAACCCTGGAAATGCTTACTACTGGATTTTCCTTCGTCAACTATAACTAGTTTCTTCTTATTCCAAGCTTGTGTCTTATAGTAAATTTGATATGCAAAACCAATATAATCTTCCTGGTTTCTAATGGATTTACGTTACATTTTGTATACTGTCATGTCGACAGATATTTTTACCATTTGTTCTTTTTAACCACTGCACACCTACTGGATTTTTGTCATACATTTTAAAGGAGTATTTTATGATTCAGCATCAAATTTGAATGTGCCTAATTCTAAGTTTGAAAACTATGCTGTGCTAACATGTTTCTTCTTTTTCCAAATTGCAATTTTCTAATATTGACCCATTTTTAATGAAGTGGAAGTTCTTAGAATTGTAAATGCTTGTAGATTTAAAGTTGGTTAGAATTTGTCCCAGAAACACTAAATATTTTAACCCATTCATTCACTTATTCAGTAACGATGACCTTTTTGACCCTCAGTTTACTCAGCTCTCAAATGGTTTTAAAGATTACTAATTGTATATAAGATACTTTCAGAAACTAGAACTAACAAGTTAAAAATAACAGAAAGGATTCACTATGAACCCGCACATCTAAACCTATTGTTTTGTAAATCAAAGTTACTGCAATAAAAATTATTCACTATTATAATTATCTGCAGTTTAACCTGGAGTTTAGTCCTCTGTTCGGCTTTCAGACTACTGTAGGACATATTGACCTTAGTTATTCCACTTGTAGCAGAATTCAGAGTTGTTTTTTATCAGCTGCAGATTTCTAAGCCTAATACTACTTGGAAATCTTAGACTTGGGTTTCAATTGTTATTCTCTACAATGTAAATACATGTGTCAGCCTCTAGTCTGGCTCAGTTGGCAAGCTCGTGCCTAGGGTGCAGTCCACATACAGTCCTAGGACCCATGTTAGCAGCCCAGGACCCAGGGAACAACTTAAATGAACAACCAAATAAAGTGCTTTCTCCTCTCTCTTCCTGCCTGCCTGCCCATCTTCACTCGTATCTGCTTTTCCTTCTTAAAAAAAATGGAACACTGTGCAACCATTAACAATAACAGAATGGATGAGAAAATCAGTATCCAAGACATAGGTGTATAGTATGCTTTAATATTAAAAAATCAAGGCTATTCATGTATATGCAAATAAATATATATTATAGACAGTGTGTGAATATAAAGCACTTGGGCTGGAAGAACACACAAGGAACTGGGGGAGTGGGGCTTAACTTTTCATACCATGTTCCCTAGTATTTGGATTCCGGACAGCACATACACGAACCCACAGATCTGCGCTACCGTCGGCCAGCTAAGGAGGGCACTGTAGTCACCAGAGAGAGTCCTGTTTACTACTTAAGCTTCTCAGGCAGACTGGGAGGCGACGTCATCACGAAGGGCCGTGGCGCATGCGCAGTGGCGAGGAGTCGGGCCTCTGTGTGGGTCACTAGCTCAGTGCTTCCGGTCTGGCTCCCGTGCTGTCATCGAGGGTGCTGGACTGGCGGCTTTGGCGTTCTTGGCGTTGGCTGGGCGGCAATTGGGGGCCCACATGAGCCAATGGCATCATGCCCACGGCGGCTGGGGTCAGGGAGAAGTCTTTTCTGCACGTTCTTCAACCAGGAGAAAGGGCAAAAACCACGTTCCAGAAAGGTAATGTACCTTGTCGCCTGGGCGTGGCCCTTCCTGTTTGTAACTTCTGGGTCTGGGCTTTTACTCTTGTGGTCGCTGGCTGTCGCCGCCGAGCGCTAGTCCCGCCCGTCCTTTGCGAGGAGGCAGCAGTCCTCTTGCTGTTTCATCTGCACTTATTAAAACGGACCGATGATCAGACCACTTCTTAAAAGTGAGGCTCTGGCGATTGTTCCTCGGCTAAAATCCGGGAGGACTGCTTTTTAACATGGGCGCGTCAGTGTGGGACACACCTTAATTACCAAAATGAAGTCGTCCTGAATTCCTCAAGTTGTATTATTTTGATATGGACGACGGAGTAATAGTTGTGTTTGGAAAATCCTCTAGTACCGCCGAACGTGACGCTGAAAAAGTTGGTGTGCACTTCCAGGAGTAGAGCACACTTGTGGCCTGAGGTCTCATTCGAGAGATCCTCCTTGTACGTTCAAATGATTAATTTTGAGACTTCGATGAGCTCTACGGTAAGCTCTTCTGCTCTTGAGGCTTTCCCTTCGTCCATCTCATATACCTCATTGAGTCTCCTTAGTTTTATCTCGCGAGTATCCTTTCGACTGCTCTCATCCTGATACAGAACTTGCCTGATCTGTTGCAATTGGGTGCTAACTAGTGTACACATATTTACCCGTGTTTTCTTCCAAATCCATTCTTCAAAAAAAATCTTTTTAATAGTAAACTGGAACACTGCTCAAAAATACTATTTTAAGAATAAGACCAAATTTTTTACCGTGGTCTATTAAGAGCCTATATGGTCTAGAATCCTCTCTGCTTCTTCAGCCCCATCTTGTGTCATTTTTTGCCCTCAATATATAGTCTAGTTAACTTTGACAAATCCTAACTCATCCTACAGAAGTCAGCTCAAATAATACTTTCCCTAGCTTTACTAAGTGAAATTCACATTGCCCTTTCTGTTTTGAAAAATACTTTCTTTTAAAATAAGAACTTGAGGCGTGCCATAGTGGAGTAGCAGTTATGTCAATCGCCTCCAAAGGAGCGCAGGCCACATTCAAGTCCTGGGTCTAGGGGGAGACAACCAGTGTGAACAACTAAGTAAAGTAAAATGCTCCTTCTCTCTCTCTCTTAAAAAAAAGAACTTGAAGTTTCCTCTTGACTGAATTTGATGGCATCAAAACTGAAGTGAATTTAAACTATTTCGTTTAACATATATTTATTAATGACACAGTATTCAGACAGGGCTAGGTATAATCAGAGATACAGAAGTTCAGGCCATCTCTGGTTTTAAATATTCTTATTTCTTAAGACTTTTGTATTATTTTCTTACCTTGTATCAGTTTTCAAGATGGGGAAACAGGAAGAGGGGAAGTATAGGTTGCAATTAGGTGAGGTTAAATAAATGGAGCAACAAAATGCAAAGCAGAGGGAAGAAGGGACACTATGGGACTGTGATGGACTATGATTTCCATTTAAGAAGCCTTCATTATATGCAGGGAGATATAATAACATAAAATTGTTCTAACAAAAATATTTATTAATAGATGGACAGAGTATCTTCCAGTTGGACAGAGGATGCCTGGAACTCGTTTCATTGCTTTCAAAGTTCCTTTGAAAAAGGTAAGCAAAAGTTAATTACGTATTCTTCCAGAAATCTAAAATCTGTCACACTCTGTTTTCCCTTTTTATACCAAATACTTTATAATACCCCTTCCTTTACTATTCTGAAATTTAATTCATAGATAAATGAAATTTACCTGTTTACTTAATTTTTTAATGTAATGGTCAGTAATATAAAGAATAAATAATTAGTAATAAAGTAATATGTAGTTCAATATGTAAACATTTTGGGCATGACTTTATGCTAGAAATAGATAGTGCCTTGCACCATGAATGTAAGAACTGCAAATGCAGATTGATCTAGGTGGATTATATTGCCTTAAGAGGCATGACAATAAAAAGCTCTTAGTAGATTTCCAAATAAAACAAAGTATTACTTTTACTTGGTTGATAAGGAAATTACTGTCCTAGAAAATGTAGTGTACATTAAAACTTCTAAAACATAGCCTTTATTTCTGAAATGGAATTAGGTTTTAAGGCTTTGATAATCATAAACAGTTTTTTCACCAAGTCCTTCAGGATATAAAGCATTTGTGGAACTCTTCTGAATTTGGCAAGTTGTCTAGCACCCATAGGCCCCACCCACTGAATGACAATATGGTCCCTTTATTTGCATTATCATAACCAAAAAAAGATCAGTATTTCGGCATGCAATTTCTGAAGATTATGCTTCTATTTGAACAAAGAAAGATGTAAAGAACTCATTTGACAGATACAATAAAGGTAAGACCGATAGTGTGCCTGGGTGGCTCAGGTGTTAAGCTGTTGCCTGGGGTACAGTCCATATACAGCCCAAGGATCCAGAGTTACAACCTGGTACTAGGGAGAACAACTAAAATTAACAACTAAGTAAATAAATTGCAGTGTACCCTGCTGGCCTAGCAGACCACAAGTAGTCTACATACATTCCAAGGTCATAGGTTTGAGACCCAGGGCCAGGAGAATAATAAAGATGAACAACTGAAAAACAAATGAATATTTTTTTCCCTCCTCTCTTCCTGCCTGCCTGCCTGGCTGCTCACCCCAACCTGCACCTTTCCTTTAAAAAAAAAAAAAAAAAAAGATTTAAAAATAAATAGGTAAATAAAATGCTTCTTCCTCTTTTTTCCTTCCTGATTGCTGTCTGATTGCCTTCATTCCTGCCTTCCTTCCTCTTTAAAAAAAAAAGTTAAGAGATTCTATGTCTTATATAACTCCCCAATCAAAGCATGGATTAGCAGCAGGAAAAGCCCAGTTTTGTGTCTTATTTATTTAATTATTTGTGTGTATGCATTTATATATATATATATATATTTATAAAGAGGAAGAAAGCAGGCAGGAAGAAAAAGAGAGGAGGAAGAAGCAGTTTATTTATTTGTTCATTTTAGTTGTTCCCCTGGGCCTGAGTTTGGGTTTTATGTGGAATACCCTCCAGACATGGGCTTAATAGTTTAAGCCACCAGAGTGCATCAGAAATTTATTTTTTTGTGTCACTCATTGGTCAGAGTTTCTTTTTTACCTACTATGTCAGCTCTTCTGCATTTTTGGACTTAAACGAGTCATTTCATAAAGATCAACTTGGTTCTTACTTACATTCACCAATGCCAGACATCCTACTTGACATATCTAGTACTTAACAAAATGTATGTAATGAATAAATTGATTCACCACTAACATTTGTAGTGAATTTTGTCCTATTTTCTTCCTCCTATCTATGCGGTTGTCCTGACTTTAAGTTCCTACTTCATGGCTTCTAAAAGTAGATCCCTGAGGTTCCGCAAGGGTCTCTGCTCATCCTCTTTTCAGAAAATATATCAGCAAAAGAAAAAACTACAGCCACAAATCTTTCCTGTAGATGTCATCCTAAATAGGCTTCTGGCTTGAGTACTCATTATTTTATTTAGTGTTGAGATTTTTTAAAACACTATAAAGAGGATTACAGAGCACATCCCTGTGACTCAGTGACAAAGGTACAAGCTATGTAAAGCCCAAGGACCTGGTTCAACATCTGGGACTAGGGGAATGGGGAAAAAGTGGAGAGGGGCTTATAAAGCTGTATTACCACTCAGTGCAATCTGCGTTCATACAGTAGAGTTAGGGAGTGAATTAACCCGATGTGGTGGTGAAATGTAGCTTTGGTTTCCTGTGTATTTTATGAGTCACCTAAGGAAAAGAAGCCTCAGTGTTTGACCGACACTTCTCAAGCACACTAGAATGTTAGATAGGATATGCTAAACATCAAAAAATTGACATTGCAAGAAGTATCTAGGTATTCAAAGGAGGGAGAAATGATGACAATTAGTCAACGAAGGCTAAGGGTTTGTGACTTAGTTATCTAATCTTAATTATTGTTTAGATGACTGGAGATGGTCAACCCAAATCTGCAAGAAATTATGAAGATTGTATTCCTTGTTACTAATTTTCTCTTCAAAACTTTTTTAATACTATGTGACTCAACATCATAAATCTGTTAAATCTTCCTAAGTTAATTTATAAATTTAATATCATTTCAAATAAGAATCTTCTGAATTAAATTGAGTCTAAAATTCATACAGAAAAATAAACTTAAATAGCTAGGAAAATTCTGAGAAAGAATAATAATGGTGGAAGCAGGTCACTTAGCCCTACCACATACTGTGCCATATTAAAGGTTTTACTAGAGCACCACAGGGGTTTTATTTTAGGGCAGTGTAACTATACTGTACAATACTATTCAGGTAGATAGGTGGATGCATATAATACATTGTGACTTAGTCGAATAGACAACCTAAGAAGTCTCTCATGTAAACTATGGATTTTGATCGTTAGCCATGTATCAGTGCTTGTTCATTGATTCTAATGGTACGGAATGCTGGTGATGGGGAAGGCTTTGTGGGGTGGAATAGAAAGGATGTAAGTGGAAACTTTCTACTCAGTTTTGCTGTGAACCTAAACTTGCTCTAAAAACTAGTTTGTTGGTGTATCCTGGTGGCATAATGGGTTAGTCTACTGCAGCGGAGTCCTCATGTATTCCAAGATTCCCATTTCAAGATCTTGGGGAACAACCAAGATGAAGAACTAAATAAAATAAATAAAAACGTTTCTTCCTCCTCTCTTTTCCTGTCTGTCTGCCCGTTTGCCTTCATTCCTGCCTGCACCTTTCCTTTGGAAAAAAAAAAAAAAGTTAATTTTTAAAAATTGTAGTTGGCACTTGAATAACCAAACAGATCCTTGGAACACAGTATATAAATAAACCAAATAGATAAAATAATTCTTAGCAGTAAAATCTATTCTTCATAAATATAGATATTCAAGTAGTATTTATAAGTGCTTACTAGTCATACACAGCACTCTACTTGCAGCTTAAGAGACTGTGGTGGACAGAATTGTTGTGGTCTCTGCCTTCTGGGAGTTTATAGTCTGGTTAGGAAACCAACATGAAATAAACACAGAAATAAATTAATCTAAATGAGCTTATTTTCTCCCTTCTGATCTCAAGAGGAAAAAAGTATAATCTAGTTTGTAAATTCCAGAAGAGTGGAAGCTTTCCTTTGAGTCAGATTAGCATCATAGGACTTGAATGGATAATATAATAAAAGATTAAACATACTTGCTCATTCTTATTTCATTCTCTCTGACAGAATTTTGAAAAGAATCTTGCTCCAGAAGAATGTTTTTCCCTCTTGGATCTTTTAAGCAAAATCCAAGAACAGAATGAAGAACTTGGACTGATTATTGATTTAACTTATACTCACCGCTATTATAAGCCAGAGGTAATTGGGGCCCTTAATTGAAAAGAGCCTTTTTTTCTAATACTATGGCAACTCACAGCAATGCAGTAATGCATCTTATGCTGAGGTGAAGTTGGGTTGCTTTCATGGGCAATAGTTCAAAAGGGGACCCAAGTGGTTTCCTTAATTGCATGTGTCTAATTGTCTCAAAATGAGATTGAAGATGTGAACTGAACTATATAGTATTTGCCATTGAGGCACTGCATGTACTTAAGAAATTCTATAAACTTCCATGTTATATGTTTTGAAAATGAGGTAAACTTTTAGTAAGAATAATAGTAACCTGAAAGGAAAAACACATTATTTCTTTAGCACTTATTTTAAGCAGTTGCCTGAGGTATGTAAGCATCATAGTAAAAGACAGTTCTTTGAGTTTTATGCTTGCTTTTCCTAATAATCTTTTGATATACTACGGACATCCATACAGTCTGTTGGCTCGTGTGGCATATCCTTGGGAAAGAATTATCTTTTATCTGCCAGTTCTAGGCATTCGGAAACAATAATACCAAATGTTTATTATTATTTGTATAGTAGTTTGCCATTTAAAAAGTACTTTCACATACATTAACTTACTCCTCATAATAATCCTTTGCTGATGAAGTACTAGTATACTCGTTTCTCATACTGAGTGCTTACACTACACGTTAGATTGAGATGATAGATGATTACAATTAATAACGATTAATCATTGTTTAGTATTTATTGAGGTAACTTTGATTTACAAAATAATATTAACCCATATTTATAGAGTCACCATTCATCAAATATGTGACAACACACCATGCCCACCACCAAATTATCAAAAGTCCTTCACCAATGTCCATCAGACGCCTACTGTCACTTGCCCCTATCCCCGACCTCCTTCCCTGCTGGTAACCTCAGTTCTATTGTCAATGTCTAAAGTTTGGTTTTGTTCTTTATATATATATATATATGTATGTATGTATATATATGTATATATATGTATGTATGTATATGGATGAGATCGTCTGGTATTTGTCTTTCTCCTGCTTATTTCACTTAGCATAATCCCCTTGAGATCCATCCATGTTGTCACAGATGACAGGATTTCATCTCTTTTAAGTCCTTGTACAATTAATAATCTTACAGAAGATGAATCAGGCTCAGAAAAGGAGGAACTGCATCTTGAACTGGGTTATTCCTCTTGGTCTTTTATTTTATATATATATTTTTTTAGACCTAAGATACATAAATAACTGATCATTTTAACCATTCATAAATGTATAATTCAGTAGCATTAAATACATTCATTCACAAGATTGTGTAACCATTATCTGTATGTATAACCAAAACCTTTTCATCATCGTCAGTAATTACTTTGTAACCACTGAACTACAACAGCCTCATTTCCCTTCCCCTCAATCCCTGATAACCTCTTTTTTTACTTTCTGTCTCTATGAAGTTTGCCTATTTTAGGGGCTTCATATAAACAGAATTATATAATATTTTTCCTTCTCCATCACCAATGTTTTCAAGGTTCATCCGTGTTATACCATATATCAAAATGTCATTCTTTTTTTTTTTTTTCCAATAAGAAAGGAGCCTGGGGTGGGGGTGGGAACAAGCAGTAGGGGGTCCATCCAATGGATAGTGGTGGAAGACTATTGGTAATTTGGTGGTGGGTGTACTGTATTATCATGTGTTCGATGAATGGCGAACCTGCACATTTAAACTTACATTATTTTGTAAATCAAGTTACCTCAATAAAATTTTTTTTAATGCATTCCTTTTTGTGGCTAAATAATAACCCATTGTGTGTATAAATCATATTTTGTTTACTCATCCCTTAATGGACACTTGAGTTATTTCCAACTTTTGGCTGTTGTGAATCATGTTGTTATGAACATCAGTGTACAAATGCTTGTTCGAATCTGTTTTCAGTTCTTTTGGGTGTGTCGGTAGGAATGGAATCGTTGGATCATATGGTAATTCTGTGTTTAGCTTTAGAAACTGCCGAAGTGTTTTCCACATTTTAATTTTAAACATACAGATGTAGATGTAATACTTGTGGTGTTCATTATATACCTGTGAACTCATCGGGTTTAATTTTTATCCTCTGATGTCTGTCATGTTTCAGCTATATCTGTTTTATGCCATATTACTTTGAAGCAGATCCCAGATGTCATATATTTTCATTTGTACATTTTTGGTGTGTATATTCAAAATACAGAATTTTTATTTCTTATTATCTGTTTTTAATGTCAAATACCCAGCCAGTGCTCAAATTTGTACTTGGTAGTTAGATCTAGAGATTTAATCAGATTTAGAATTGATTTTATTTATTTCCTTTATTTCTGTAAGACAGTTTCCTAGGTGTTGATGTGTTCTTCCATGGAGATACAATGACTGGTCGTCCCTTTCTGTGATTTTAGTAGTCTATGATCAATAAGTCATTTGGAGCCTCAAAAAATTTGGATTTTTATTGTTCTTTTCACTTACTAGCTGGGTATATTTCTATAAAGAAAAGTGACCCCTCATAAACTATTTGGTTGTCCAGTTATAGAGGCATGATTCTTTCTTTTTACTTTTAACAGCTTTCAAATAAATGAGTAGATTCACTAATATCCTCCAGTAGTGACCAATTATTTATTTTTAATTTATTTAAATGATATTATTAATTTAATAAGTTATTCTTACTGAAGCACAAATGGAAGCGCTGTTTTTGGCCACTTAGAGCTTTCATTTTGGTTCCTAAGTCCCTTTGACAAGACGCAAATAATCTTAGTTGTTTTTTCCACTGTTTGAATGGAAAGAGGGAGCTCCAGGCACATCTTGTACATTTCCTGCCCCAGTACTGAATCAGCCCTTTCTCCAAGGACCTTTTCGTGGGAATAGTATTTAGTGATTACAGTCTTGAGCGCTCATTGCTACTAGGCTGACATTGTTCCCAGACTTTTTCAGTGGTCAGAGCTAGGAAATATGGTTTGTTTTTTAAATATAAAGCACACAGATTCATACTGATACTTTCTTTGCATTTAAATTCAGACTGTAAAATTTTCATTCAATCTCTCTTTTATCAGTATCTACTTTCTCTCACCCAAAGAATACTAGTTCTCAATTGTGCCTGAAATTTGCTCTATCTCACATTCAAATCCAAGTTTTTCTGACTCTATTAAATCATATCTGTTTTATGAGCCCTGAAATGTAGACTATTAAGTAGAACTATTTATATAATTTTTAGTTATATATGCATTCATTCAATGGACTTTGCCTTCAGTTTTGTATACCTACTAACTATCCATTCTGTAGTTTCATGAAAATCAAGTGATACTTCCTGGTTGAAGAACCTTTGGAAAAAGATGATTTTTTTTTTATTATGATCTCTTGGTTTGTATTTTGACTCAATTTTTAATTATTTCCCTATAAATGACATAATACATATTTTCATGGTTTTGCCTTATAGGACTTACCAGAAACTATTTCTTACCAAAAAATTTTTACAATTGGACATCAGGTGCCTGATGATGACACTGTTTTAAAGTTCAAATCTGCTGTTAATGGATTTTTGAAAGAAAATAAAGATAACAGTGAGTTTTGTTTTCCTTACCTGAACTTTGGTATGCATTTGAATGGCGTTGGGGATTTTTAATATTTGTAATACTTCTAACATTAGACCTTGTTGTATCTGAAAATGTTAAGGTGGAAATGTCAGGTAATGCTGATAGGGTAAGCTGTTTTACATTTTATAAGGTGTTTCACTGTTTCCAAACAATTTAGTTTGGAAAGTGATTTTCAGTGAGCAATAACTAAATTAGTTCATTCATCTTTTTAAAAACTTGAATGGGAAATAGTATAATGAAAAAGTTTTTGTGCCTTATTTATTGATTAAGAAGTGAGAGAAAGGAAAAAAGATTTAAGAATTTCAGGGTCTTAGAGTATATGAAAGAGACAACAAAAGGCAAAGGTTTGGAGTGAGATAAGCTTCTAGAAGCAAAACAAAATGGAGTAGATCAATAGAGTTGTTGCTCAGAATATGTATGTAAGATAGCTTTGACGTTTCTGTACCTTGGGTACACGTGAAGAAGGACACTACCAGGAGGACTTTTAAAGGAGTGGTGTTTTCTCATTCCTGCTTTTAGATCTCTCTTACTCTGTTAAAAATAGATATTAAGAGCTTCTGAATTTTAAGGATCCAGTTGCCTTTTCTGTCTTCTGGTTAACAGAAAGAACATGATATTTGCCATATTTAAGGACTCTTTTGTCTTTAGAAAACCACTGACCCACAGAAAAAGTGTTCATTTGGCTCTTTTTCTAAATATAGCTTAAGGGATGTACACTAGATTAAGTAAATCTGACAGTAAATACTATGCATATATGTTTATATATGTTTATATAATATACATATGTAGATAACCGAGAATAAGGGAGAAAGAATTGGAGATGGGCAGGGGAATTGAGGGGATGGTAACTGGGAGTTGTGAACAACAGGTTTTAAGATAAATTTTCAAACTATATCCTGGTCACTTAATGCAGTCATTAGCTTGAAGTATCTTAAGCCCTGGTCACAGATATAACCCCTATATTTAGACTTCAAAACTTGAGAGGCTGGGCTTTGCCTGTAAGAACCATGGTGTCTAAAGAAGAGGCAAATCACCTGATCTGTGTAAACTGTAGTATAGAAACATTACTGTGGTGGTAAGGACACTGGAACCCTGCGATGAGTGTGTTGTGAAATACAGACTGATATGCAATTTCAATATCCTAAATGGAATTTACCATTGTGAACTAAAGAAATAATAAATACTACTATAAAAATTTAAAAATACTCCAGGAAAAAAGTTTTTAAAAAAGGAAACATTACCTCTTTAGATATTAAGGATAGCTGCCAATCTACTCACTGTTTCCAGGGTTTTTGGTGCAGAACTGTTGTGTAGTGTTCCATCTGTTCTGTAAGGGGCTGTAAGATGAGAGTGCATGAGAAGACATTTATAAATCTTGATTGTTCACATGTTACACTGAGCACAGTCTGTTGCACAGGCTGACCCCTAGGTTGGTCTTCTGCTTGCATTATGCTAACTTCTCCGTGTCTTGTAGTGCCCCTGCCATACCAGTCTTGGGACCTTGCTTATGATCCCTTTTTAGTTACCTCTGCTATAAGTCATTCCCACAGATAACAGACTCAAGATGAAAAGGAGGACACTATATTGTCCACTCCCTAGGACAGATTGAAATTCAAAAATAAATTGATTCAGTAAACACTGAGCCTTTTAGGTTTATTATTAGAGTACAGAGGATACAAAGGTGAATAGCAAACTTTGTTCATTAGAAATCCACAGTAATGTAGGAAATAAACATATTAACTATAAGAGAGTGGGTTCATTATTAAAAAAAGAATATATTAAATGCATTGTGAGTGGACTGTAGAGGAGAGATTGACGCAGGAGAGTGTTTGCACTGGTCTGGAGGAAGAAGAGTTTGTCAGAATGAGGAAAGGACAGCTCAGGTATTGAGAACAGGTACAAAAGCTACAGGGCTTGTGCCATGGAGAGGCAGTCTCTGGTGTGAAAGGTTGAATTCATGTTCATTTTCAACAATTATTTTTATAACACCTCTAAGTCAAAGACACCATTGTAGGAAGTAGGATCAGAATAAAGTTCTTGCCCTTATATAATTTACATTCTAGTGGAGCCAAGAGATTAAAAAAAAAACTGAATATGTAGAATATCAGATGGTGATTAAGTGCTCTAGAGAATAAATAGAATAAAGAGGTGAAAAAATATAGTGAGTGATAAGGGAAAAGCCTTTCTATTAATATTTCATTTGAACCTTTAAGTGAGGAACCAAGCCATTGGATATGCGTACCTTGTTCTGTTCTAAATGAAGATTTTTAAGTAAGGGAACAACAACATGACCAAGTTTGTTTTAGATAACATGTTCTGTATGGAGGATCAATTGAAATAGAGGAGATTAGAAATAGGGAGTTGGTGGTGTGCCCTGGTGGCTTATTTGTTGTCTGTGGCCTTTGACCCTCGCAGTCCATATATACCCCAAGGACCTGGGTTCGTGACCCAAGGCCGGCGGGGTCAGGGGCTGGGGAGCAAGAAGAAAAACTAGACAAAAATAGTGATGAACTAAGAAATATTGTGGCATAATTGGAAGAAGCTTAAACTTGCTTCTAGTCTTCGTTCCATTTGCCTGATCTGTAGGTTGGGCTTACATCTCCAAGTCTTGCATTTTCATTGTGAAGTATGTCTGTTGCTGTTTATTCAAGTATTTTACAGGGCATATAGACCAGTGGTATGTAAAGAGCAGCACAGGAGAGGAGGAATGGGAGTTTTGGGAATAAAAGAGTAATACAGAAGCTCTTCTTAATATTCAGTATTATAAGTGAAGGCATTCCGTTCATTTCATTAGAAATTTCATTCTATTTATAACATCTTTTTTCACTCCTTTTTTTATAATTTAAATTAATTACTCATGGGCATTCTATGTTAAGACAAATGGATTTGTCTCTAGGCAGTTTTAGCTATTAACACCTACCTGATCAGGCTTTCTCCAGTTTACACCATTGTATCTAATTGGTAGCTATACAAAATTTCCCAGAGACAATGAACTTTGACTCATCTTACATAGTTCTCTTTAATGTTCCCTAAAAACATATTTCTTTGCAGTTATTCCTTTTCAGGGTAATGGTAGTGTGGTAACTTATAAATGTTACTCTTCAGAAAATTATGTAACTTGTAAAATTATATAACTTTTTAGTTTATATACTTCACTTACTTAACTGTGATTTCCTGTTCCTTAGACAAACTTATTGGAGTCCACTGTACCCATGGTTTAAATAGGACTGGCTACCTCATCTGCAGGTGAGTTGCCAACCCCTGTCAACCATGTTTAAGTTGTTTAGTTTTTTTATAAGAACAATGTAAAGCTAGTTGCCAAAAACTGCAGTCAGTATAGAAATATCTGAAGTAGAAAGCAATCTCTGCCTGGGTTACACTTCGTATTACTCATCCAGAGATTGCCATCATTAATAATTTAATATATATTTTTTCAGCTAAAAAACTGCAGATATAGGAGATGGGCCACCAGAAGCAGTCCATGTACATCCCAAGGACTGAGGTTCAGGACCCAGGCCTGGGGGAAACAACCAAGATGAACAGCTAAAATAAATGTTTCTTCCTCATCTCTCTCCCTGCTGGTACCTTTCCTTAAATACAGATATGAGCATATACTTGTAATTTATAAATTACATTTTATAATTTAATACATGATTAATACCTTTTTATGAAAGTATTTGGAGACCTCATTCTTTTTAAAAAGCCACATTGTTCCTTTTGCTTACTGAGGAACAGAAGTTTTTGGTATTATGAAACATTGACATAATTAGCATTCTTGTAGGAGCATCTTTGAACGTATATGCTATGGTCTCAGATAATTTCACTCAGAATGAAATTTCAGAATCAAAGAGTATATGCCCTTATGCTTTTTATAGATGGCACCACATTGTTCAGTTTTTCATTCATAATATTCTTATTCTTCATCTATTATGTATAAGCTCTATGCTGGATGCTAGCAGAAACCTCTGAGACTTTCAGAGAGCTGCCCTTTGTGAATTCTAATAGTCTAGGGAAGGAACAGATTCAAGAATCACACTAATGCCTTTAAAATTACAACTCTGACAAGTGCCAAGGAGAGGGACCTAATACTGTGAGAGCATATCAACAGGATTTGACATCATCATAGAGAACTGAGAAGGTTTCTTTGGGGATATTTGCACTGATGAAAAGTAGGTATTAACTAGATAAAGACATTGGGGAGAGAATTTGGCCTATATTTAAGGCTTTAGACTTTATCTGAAGAACAATAGAAAACCATTGAGCTTTTTTTTTTTTTTTTTGCTGAGGGATAGATATATGGGAAATAATGAGATTTGCATTTTCAACCTATCATTTTGGTGAGTGGAGAATATACTGAACAGAGACAAATGGAAGCAAGGAGACAAGTTAGGAGGCTTCTGTAGAAATTGAGTCATAATGGTTTGACTCAAAATGTGATGGTCATCTTCTAGAGATAGTTAGGTAATATTATTAAGACTTGGTGAGGATAGAAGATGAGGATAAGGACAGCGATGTTGTCTCCATACAGTTGGTTAGATAGTATTTTTAGATATAATGCGAATATTTTTCCCAATTGTATTTTGCTATTTGTTGATTCCTGATACTTTTTCACATTAAGTAACTCCTGTTTTCAGTGTATAGAACATTTTGATCAAAAATGATTATGTTTCACCAGATGTCTTCTTAATGTCTGCCAATTTAGTCCTGCATTTTCTTCTCTTTCATTTATTAAATTGTTGTATTAATGAAAATAATAAAGTAATAGATTTTCTAAAGTTGGGTTATCCTTGGAAAAAAAGGTTTTTTTTAAAGGAAAGGTGCAGTCAGCAATGAAGGTGAGCAGAGACAGGCAGGAAGAGAGAGAAGCAGTACTTTATTTTTATTTAGTTGTTCATCTTGGTTGTTCCCATCAGTCCCAGGATGCAAACCTGGAATCTTGGGATGTATGTGGCCTATGCCCAACTGCTACTCCACCAGAGGGCACAGGTATATCATTTTTTAATAATTGTTAAATTAGATATGCTGGTATTTCTGATCTAGATTTATACATAAAATTGGACCTCTTTGAAAAAAAACAACCTTGATTCTTTTTCTTTATATATATAAACTACTTAATTTATATTGTTTTGTTAGGTATTTGATTGATGTACAAGGCATGAGACCAGATGATGCAATTGAATGTAAGTATAAGGGTTGTCACTTTTTTTCCCTTTTTATAAAAGTTGAAGGTGGAAGTAAAGATAAATTCCTCAGCTTTCGAAAATAAAGGCTGTAATTTATGTGTTCTAACCTAAACTAAGATAATCTTGTCAAAAGTTTATCAGGGTATGTTAACTAGAAGTAGTGAATATAACAGCCTGAATAATTATCAGTGAATTTTGGCTTTGATCTACTTTCTCTGGGAATGATTTGCTTTTTGCAGTTATTTCTAACAGTTCACTCCTTCTAAGTATTTAATAGGTGCCGAGGACATTGCTTAGAAAGGCAAAACTACATTGAAGACCTTCAGAATGGTCCCATCAGAAGAAGGTAAGCTGCATTTTATAGGTGAGGTTTGTGGTTAGGGAGATATGCTTTTATATAAATTAAGTTGCAAGTATCCATTCTTCTTGTAGCTTTCGTATTTGCTCAGGGAAACCCAAATAAATAGGAATGGGGGAGATTGTTATTTTCATAGGCCTATATGTAATCACTATAAATTGTTTACTGGAGTTCAAAACCAGTAATATTGTATGGAAATAATCTCTTTGAGGAATTGGAATTCCGGTGTATACAGAACAAGTGGTTTTGAAGACTCAGCATATAAAATGGAACCAATCCACACCACTAATAAACGAGGACCGAGATATAATCTGCATCGGACTCAAGCTTACCCATTTTCTTCTCAGCATTTTCATACCCACACTCATACCTACACTCAAGATTTGCAACAGTCAATAAGGTATCTCTACTTTCTTTTTTTCTAAAATTGAAATGGAAATTAATATTATAAATTAGTGCAAACACATGATAGTAGTGAGGAATTAATGTTTTCTTGGTGATTACTAGCAACCAGGAGGTATCTCTTCAGTATTTTGCATTTAGGGTGGAAAATCAAGTATAGGATAAGGAATATGTAACTTTTCAGAGGCCATTGGGAAAAAGACTTAGACAATTTCATGATGCTAAACTCAGTTTGAACCAGCAATTTAATGTGACTACCAAAAAGGATCTTGAATTTTTAGGCTATATTAATAGTTGTATAGTTTTCTGAATAAGAAAGTTTGTTATTTAAAAGGTAAATGCGATGCACCCTAGTGGAGCAGTCTTTGGGTCAATCACCTCTGAAGGAGCAGGCCACATTGCCCCTGGGTTCAGATCCTGGGCCTGGGGGTGTGGGGCAGGTGGGAGGACAATCAGTGTGACCAACTAAATATAATGCTTCTTTCTCCTTTATCTTCATGCCTACCTGCCTACTCACCTTTATTCCTGCCTGTATCTTTTCTTTCAAAAAAAAAAAAAAAAGGTAAGTTATTGGGAAAATAAAATTATGGTAGATTTGAAGAGATGAATCACAAAAGTATTTTCAGTAGGGAAATGGGGAGAACCTTGCGCAGTTAAAATAACAGCATATTGTTCTTCGCCTATTCATTTAGCAACAGATTTTGATAAGGCATCCCAGTATAGTGGCTATTAGATGGTATTTTTAGGTGTGAACATTTTAAAAAGATGTTTTGTGTGGCCTGTGGTGTTGAAATCGAACTTTAATGGCCATAAAAATGTTTATAACACAATTTCATTTGAATCTAAGGCTATAGTTCAAAATATGAAAAAAATGATATTCACTTATTCAGCACATTTCTCAAAATCCCTCTGCTTCAGAGAGTGGGTGAGACACACAGATTACAGTTGTATAAATTCCAAGTTGTTTATTATTATAATAAAACAATTGGTAGCAACTTGCATTTATAATGATGAATAATTGCTAAGAAGATATATCTATACTATGATATTTTATATGGACATTTAAATTGATAAATCACTTATAAGTGAAAATAATAGGTTAGGATTCAACAGTCCAAAAAAAGATACTAGAGGGAAAAGACCAAAAGGAAATATTAGCTAGTTGAATTAGATTATATGACACTGAGAGGTTTTGTGGGGTTTATGTGTGTGTGTGAGCGGGGGCTGGGGGGTGGATCTCAGATTTCCCAATTTTGTTATGTATTAGCTTACTGATTTTGATTTTGAAACAGTTAAATTTAAATCTTAATTTTCCAAATGTGTTTTGTGTATCATGGTTAGAATTTCTGTACTTTATAATTAATTGATATAGGTGTTTTGTTATATAAATTGAAAGCAGCTTTCTATTTTCAAAAACAAATAACTTATTTTGTCTCATGTCAACCCTCCCAGATACTGTAGTATAGATTAGAGCAGTATAGGCATACATTTCTCTTTCTATGAAGAGAGGAAAAGTCCTGGGAAAACCTATTATGAACATGGAAGGAATTATTAATTCCATTTAAGAAGACCTTAAGAAATGCGAAGATTAAGCAGTTTATCTGCTAAGGTCACACAGGTAGAAACAGGAGGTTCAGAATATGTATTTTATGAATCTTACCATATATTTTACTTAAACTATTTGAACTATTTAAACTCATTTAAACTTCTTGTTTTGTTTCCTTTGTTGAAGAATATTTTCACAGAATCAGCATACTTACTACAGAGGCTATATTCCTCCACCTGCTCCCCCTGGAGAGGACTACTCACAGAGAAGATATTTTTGGAATGTAAAGCCAAATGCCAGTCAAGCATCCCAGAATCAAAGATGGTAGGTATCCAGGCAGTTACTATACCATGTGCGATCCAACATATTGTGGATGGACCGAGTGACATAAACCTATTCCGGGAAACTCTCTGGAGATAAGAGCAGGACTGAAGACAGCTGAAGTGACTTATTTTTTTAAATTTTGTTCTCTTTTCCTATATATTTCCTCTGATGAGACTTGTGATACAAGTATGTGTACGTACAAAAATTTTTAGTGCTTTTGTCATGTTAATGACCCAAATCATTAAAGATACCTTTTTTCCCTCTAACTGTACAAAATTCCTATTAAAATCTACCCAAGAGTTAATCTCTTCAGAACCTAAATCACTCTTTGTATTTTTATGATTATTATATATTTCTTTGCCAGTCTGCTGTGAGATTAGACCAACTTCTGTCACTGAATTGTCAAATATACCATCTAACACAGGAATGGATAAACTTTTAGGGATTAATTGTTAATTGGGCAATTAATCTGATTGATAAAACAGAATGCTGGGTAATTTACAGGATAAATTATAAATGACAGGGAAATTATCAGCTGTGTAGAACTATTCAGAAAAAAATGAAATCTTTGTAATTATAGACTATAAAGGTTGCTTGGCGAATACCACAGGGTGCAAACATAAAGCCTAGGCCATGTGGGAAGATTTGCATGGCTCCTTGTGTTACTGCTTCTCTTGTTAAACATAGTGGAGTGGTGCCATGACTGACTTTCTAAGTTGTCTCTTCTGCTGGTTTACCTCTGGAACACACAGATGGAACAGTTGGGCAGTGTTAATTATCTTGGGTTGCAGAGGAAGCCAGAAACCTTTGTTTGCTCAAGTAAGTGACCATCATGGCACCTTGATGTAGATAATTGATGAATATACTTGGGAAACTTGGCTTCATTTTCTAAAGCCACTGATTCTGAGGGTTTATATCACAGAACGTTATGCCTTGTATTTAACACAGGTGAAAGAATTCTTGCTAAAAAGATTGTCTGGCGGAATTGTTCCTCAAGATACATCACGAAGGCATACTTCAAAAAAAATTGGAGCAATGTGAGGCAAAAAAAAACAAGCAGAGGCAGTTATGGGAATGCAGCTAGTCCACTAGTTTTAAGGAGTTCCTTGGCAAGCAGTTTCTAAGGGACATTGCCAGTAAAATGCTCTCGTATAAACACTGCCACCTTCGAAAAACTCTTCCTGACCCTATTGTCTCTTCTATCCCTTTCCCATTTCAGTTATCAACATGTTTTATTAAAAATCTAGTCTCTTATGTGCCCTGGTAGAGTAGCAATTATGTCAATCACTTACGAAGGAGCGAATGAACGCCGGATACCTGGGGTCCCAGGTCCAGGGGAAACAACCAGTGTGAACAACTAAATAAAAAAAAAAAAATTGCTGCTTCCTCCTCTCTCTGCCTGCCTGCCTACTCACCTTCATTCCTGCTGGTAACTTTCCTTTTAAAAAAAAATCTAATCTCTTGCTATTTTATTTGTATTTTTTTTCTTTTTAATAATAAAGGAAAGGTGCAGACAGGAATAAAGGGAAAGCAGGCAGACATGAAGATTGAGTAGGAAGAAGCCCTTTATTTTATTTAGTTCCCCTCTTGGAAATTTCAAATGGCTATGGCCTTCAGAATCCATTTCTAGCACATTCTCAAGGCTTTCTGTGATCTGACTCCCTGCTGACTTCACAGCCTCTGCTGTATTCCACTCCATTCCTCAGTATACCAGACTTTTCCTGAATTGGTTGTGTGTACATGTTTATGCTGCTGTGTCTTTATCTTTTAGGTTGTTCCTTGGCTATAATGGCTCTCCAGGGGTCTTTATGTGGGAAATTATTCTCATCCTTGAATCCCCATCTCCTCAATAAAACCTTCTCTTTCAGCCTTCTCTCCCTACAGAATTATTCCTTTTTCTACAAGGTACCTTGTGTCATTATTAAGCATTTATTTCATTCCTATCTCCTGTTATATGAAACATAGGTTCTAATCACTGATTCCTTCAACACCCTTCTCCTTTATGAAGGTGCCATCTGATGTGGATGAGGGTGAGCGAGACACACTGATGAGACTCTGGATCTGTCCAGAAAGAATTCATGGAGAGTGCCGTTTGGTCAGGAACATACAGCAAGTTTATTAAAAGCAGAAATAGCAAGTTGAAGCTCCCTGTGAGCTGGGAAAGTTCCATCAAGGGAATGCACACGTGTGTGTATGACCTGTGCTGCTAGCCTGTCACCCAGATGGATTCTTGAATATGCATGAGGGGTGGGGGCTTCCCCCTTTCGTAGGTGTGTCCAGGTTACCTGGAGTGAAAAGGGCTGGGGTATCTAGGGGTGTCCTAGACTCAAGTTGCTAAGGTGGGGTCCTTTCCCTGGGTTCTTTTGCCAGTTAGTTTTCTACTCATACATCTGCATACTACCCTATAGATGTGAAGTGATGCTGTCCCCGCATCACATTTGCCACCTGAACCACACTCCCCTTTTTTTGCTTTGTTCCCTGAGCTAACCAGAGGGCAGGTTAAACTCTGGGTCTGTCTGGCCCTTAAAGCCCCCAAACCCAGACCTCTCTCCTCTTGCTTCCACCTCAGAGTTGGCAGAAACTCTCGGGATAGGCCACCGGATCTGGCTTTTTGTGTTGCCACTGAAGTGGGAGACAGTGACCAGAAGTGGAGTCAGCTTGGGGTAGGAGGATGGGACTCAAGGCGGACCTTGATTAGTGCAATGTGGAAGATAAGCGGGAGCCTGGCAGGCAATTTCCCCTTCGTTTGTCCCTCCCGTGGATAACGCAGGCAGAATGGTTTTTCCTTTCAAGTCTTCTGGAGAAAGTCCAGCCTGCTGAATGAACACATCTACTAACCTGTGTCTTTCTGGCTCATTGTAAAACTTGCAGTGAAGTAATCCATTACCTCACAATGCTTTGCATCTTTTCTGGCTTTACTTCCCTCTGTTCTTGCCCTCACACACTGTTCTTAGAGATCCTGTTCAAATAAAACACCAGCACTTTAATCCTTGCTTCAGTGTCTGCTGAAAGACTAGGCTAAGTATGTAGTAACAAATCTGGCAGAGTCTTAGTTTTTAATCTATTCAGCCAGCTGCAGAAAAGCAGTAAATACTGGAGTCCTTCCAATGATTTGACATTGAGAACCTGCAAATATTTATACCTTTCAGGAACATAGAACTGTTCATTACATCTAAGCTAACCATTTATCAAGAAGCACAGGTTTCGGCCCTGGTGGAACAGCAGTTGGCTGGATGGCCTCCAGAGGAGCCCAGGTTTGGGTGGGGGTGGGGGACAAGTATGAACAAGTAAATAAAAACAAAATGCTTCTCCCTGCCTGCCTCCTAAAAAAAAAAAAAAAAAGTACAGGTTTCATCTGGGGGTATTTTCAGTTGACATGGGAATAGTTTTTGGACTCTGGATGTCTTAAATGACCCAAGCAAAAACTACCAAGGTTAGATTCATTTTAACAGGTGGTAACTGTTATGCAAATTTATGCAAGTACATATTGCAGAGAACAAGGTTGATATGAAAGTTCTCATACTTTATCAAATCAATTATTTTGAACTTATTTTATGACATATGGTATCTCTGAAGCTGCAGGTAAAGGGATCATTTTTACCTGTGAGGTGACTTTTTTAAAAACTAACATTTAATCCTTTTTTAATATATAGTTCTGAGTCTTACCAAATAAATTTAATTTTATAACTACCACGACTAAGCATGTTTTTATGTCCCTTGGCATGGGGTTGCTGCTGTGGGGCTAAGTATAAGGTTAATTTTTAAGAAACTGCTAAACTGCAAAGAGATAATACTGTTTTTTCCCCTTTGGCCCCACTGGCCACGAGTCTCAAACCAAACCCTGGTCCATGGCTTATTCATAAGCTGAGTTAGCTGTGTAAGGTTGGGGGGGGGCCTCAAAGTGAGGTATACTATTTTATACTTACACAGCAGTATATGGAGGTTTCCATCCAGTTGTTCTACGCTTGACATGTGATACTGCCAATCTTTAAAAATTTAGTCATTGTATGGGTGGGTAGTAATATATTTTTAATTTTCATTTCCCTGATAACTAACGATGTCGAGCATCTTTTTGACAGAGGGAGAGTTCAGAATAGCATGCTGCCTATCTAAGTCACACCAGACAGGCCCTTTCCTGAGCACTAGAGGCCGAAAAGAGGTCAAAGCTTATCTCTAAACCTCTGGAAAGATTGCTGTAATCTTCAGCTTAATGTTTTACCCATGATGACAAGGAGCCAGAATGCCTGAGGGCAGTTCACAGACCTGGAGCACTTCCTGGAAAATATCCTCACTTGTAATTTCAAACTTCCTTGTGAGTTCTGTTCTCTTGCTAATTACAGACACTAGAAAGGGGGTCCACCCATAACCCCCTTTCCAAGAGTATAAATCCAACCAGCCTCCAGTATGCAGAGCAGCTCTCCCTGCCCAGAACTCATTCTCCTGCTTTGCTTTCTGTCTCCTCCATTTTCTCTAATAAACAAAACGGCACTCTAATGCTCAAGAATTCTTTCTTGAACCATTTGCCGCCAGACCTGAGCCCCACCCCTCATTATTTTCATGTGTTTATCAGCCATTCATAAATCCCTGGTGAACAATGTCTGTTCAAATACGTCATCTATTCTGAATTAGGTTGTTTCTCTTACTGAGTTGGAGTTCTTTATATAAATTGAGTTTTTTGTCACAATTTATTCATATACATTCCCTCTGTGATTAAGCTACATGGTTCTCTTTATTCTTTAAATAAACTAGGGAATTATCTGCCTGTCTTCAAAGTCTTTGTTGCCTGGAATAGTGCTCTCCCAGATTTAGAGTTTACTTCCATACCCGTCCCCTGCAGTCACTATTCAAATGGCCTTTTTGGTGAGATATAGTAATACCTGTGGCCTGGGATCTCCCCCACCCCCAACCATTTTCTGTACTTTTCGCCATAGCACATATCTGGTAGGACAAGGGCCCCCAAAAGGGATGGGTGATGCCATTTTGTACTGGGGACTCCTTTGTGTGTGGCATTTGGGTGGGATTCCCCATTGGCCTTCGTTTCAGTCTTTCGATGGCGTTTCCTGGTTTTTGACCCTAAGCCCTTTTCTTAGTCTTTTTATATATTATTTTACTATATTATTTTGACTAATGCCTTGTATTAACATCTTAATGAATTTCTTAACAGATTCTTTGTCTCTGGACTCAGAAAACAGCAGCAGTACCATGCCCTCAATCTGAAAGCCCACCCTGCCTCCTATCTGCAACTACCCCCACCCTATTAAGTCACCAGTGCCCCCTCCCCCATTTCTAGAGCCTTTCTCCAAGGCTATGGCATTTCTTTATCTTTGGCAAGCCTGTCCGCTTTGAAATTCCAAAAAAACTTTTTTGGATATGCAAAGGGTTTTCTGGATCACTCCTTCCAAAATCACTCCACGTTTTGGAACCGAGAAACCCCCAAACCTGGAGAACCTAACAATACCTACTTACATATTTGTTATTTACTCCCTTCCTGGGTAAAGTATTGGACAAAGAGCAGTCGTGACCATATCGAACATGGAAGCTAATTCTCTGCAGCCTGTCTGGGGTACTAGCTCCTTTCCTGGACGCTTGATAAATAACAGGAACATGTTAAATTTCTGAACTGTCTAGATGAGGCTGATTTCATTAATTACTGTCACCTATCTCGTAAGTGCTGGAGGCAATCACCGCGCAGTCTGCTCCAAGTGATCCTTCCTAAATGACCTCTCGAGAGCAAGAAGTAAATTGAGGCCCGCCTGCGGCCCTCTCCTCTGCAAACAAAAGAGAAGTATTTAATCTCCAGCAGTCCAGAAGTATGCAGAGTTCATCTTGCTCAATAATTTTATTTGCACAGGAAGAAACTGAGGACGTCTCCATCCAGACCCATTACGAACAAAATTAAGACTCCTACCCAGACCTCGTCCCCACATCGGAGCCAAGGGCCCCTCCGCCTCCGTAACCGGAAGTTACGGGAAAGCCCCGGCTGTCCTTTGCATCCGCCTACCGCACTCACGCTGCTGAAGAAGGGTGGGACAGGGGCGGGCGAGGAGGCTGAACGGAACCTTCTTTCTGCCCGACCGAGACGGCCTAGCTGGAAATGGGCTCGGGTGGCGGGGGCGGGGACAGAGTAGTGCGCCGCCGCGGCCGAGCTCCCGGAAGTCGAGGGTTTTGTTTCTGAGGGAAGCTATTCCCGACGGACCGGGAAGGCGACGGAGCGTTTTCCCAGCGCGTGTGGGCTAGCCGGGTAGGATAGGGCCGGAGCTGGGGGAGCGGGTGGCCGTAACCCTGCCAGCTGTAGCCCTGTCTTTAGGCGGTGACGCCTGTGTTTCCCTCCATCTATAGTAATCGAGTGCCTCTCGATGCCAGACCGCGGGAATGCAGCACGAAAATGATAGACTCATCCTCTCCCTTCAGGGAGAGTGTATATACTGTTCAGTGAGAATACCTAAAACCGATACGCCCCGCAGTCATCAAAGTGACAAGGACTAAGAAGGAGCTCATATAATAGGGACCTGTCCCGGGGCTCTGGGCGCTCGGGTACAGGAACTCGGGGCAGATTGCAGGAAGGGAGAATGAACTACCTCTTGGAGAGGGCTGAGTGGAGGAGAAAGGTCGGGGACTTGAGAGGCCAGTGCGGCGGTGCTGGGAAGAGAGCAGTCGGGAGAAGTGTCTTGGAAACAGATGAGGCTGATCCTAGAGTCTGGAAAGCCTTGAAAGTTGAGACTTTATCATCAGATCAGGACAGCTCTGGGCAGGATCACTTTACTGGGTGGAGGTTCGATGATCCAAGAGCAGAAATTGTCAGACTATGCTTAGGAGGCCACTGCTGTAGAGAGACGGTGGCCTGGCGTGGTAGCAGTGGCTATGGGAGAGAAGGCATGGTCGGTGATGCTTAAGAGGTAAATTGACAAGACTCTAAGGATTAGATACGGGATTTGAATGAGAGGTAGCCAATGTCATTCTAAGTTTCCGGCCTAAGTGAGTGAATTATATGAAATAAAAAACAATTGGACATTTGCTAAGGGTCCTTTTTTTCCCCCTACTTTCTGAACAAAAGCCACAAAAAGGGTTTTTCTCCCTGATTAGGTGTGCTCGTGTTCACTGTAGAAAATTCAGAACATACAAAAAAATTTTTTTTATAAAGGACAGTAAAATTATAAGCCTACTACCCAGAATAGCCTTCATGTTTTTGATGTCTGTGTGCATCTTTTTATATAATTAAGAAGATATATTTCTGTATGTATTTTTTCCACTGGACATTATTATGAGAATATTGAACTGTGCCATGACCTTACACATACTTGTTTTCCCTAGTTGTAACAGAAAAAGTCAGACGTAATTCCACCAACTGAGAGATAATTTAACTTTTTCGTCTGTATTTTTTGTGTTTTTTTTTTAAAAAAAAAAAAAAGAGGAAGGAAGGGAGAAGAGGAAGAAGCATGAGGAAGGAAGGAAGCATTTTTATTTGTTTTGGTTTCTCCCATTTCAGGTCCCAAACCCATGTCCTTGGGTTTTATGTGGTATACGCCCCACCATAGACTTAGCACCTGAGCCACCAGAGCACACCTTGTTTACTTTTTTAAAAGCCGCAGAATTTTGCCATGTCATAAGTTTTTTTCTATCAGATACTTGTACTTAATAGTATTGCTATTTTCACACATCCTCTACTACTCTTCAAGACTTCAGTTTTTAATGGTTATTTAGTTGCAGTCTTCTGTGGTTGACTAGAGAGGTTATTTTCAACTGTTTATGCTTAGGATGATGAGAGGGATGTCATTTTTTTAAATCCTCAGATTTCCAATTAATTCCTTGAGTCCTAGAAATGGAATCGAATTACCTCAGCTAAATATCTCATTAAGACTTTCATTAAATTGTTTTAAAAATCAGATTTTTGCCATCCCTGAGTTTTTCCACTCAAGAATATGACTCTTTTGTTATTCAAGTTGTCCTTTTATCTGCTTCTAGATATGATGTCCTTTCTTTGATAAAGTTGTGTCTAAGAAAGGACCAATAATATTTAATAATTGTACACTTTCTATTTAAATTCCCTGTGTGAAATGAGTATCTTTGATTCAAGTGTCACATTATATAAAATTATTTTTGAGTCCTGTGGGATGTGCACTGAATTGGTATGGAATTATTCTGTGAGAGGCTACAAAAAAAAGGATTAGCCATGTCATCCTTGATCAGAAAGGTGATCAGCACCACGAAAGCCCTAGGGGCCATTGGTCCCTATAGTCAAGCTATATTAGTAGACAGGACCATGTACATTTCAGGGCTGATAGGTATGGATCCTTCAAGTGGACAGCTTATGCCAGTAGGGGTGGCTCTTAAAAACATGGGTGAAATTCTGAAAACTGGTGGTAAAACCAGAAAGTGGTAAAACCAATTGTTTGCTGCTGACATAAGTGATGTCAAAACTGTCAATGAAATCTATAACCAGTACTTCAAGAATAATTTTCCTTTAGCGCTGCTTACCAGGTTGATGCTTTGCCCAAGGAGCTTGTGTTGAGATTGAAGCAGGGCCTGTCCCAAGGACCTGTCATAACAGCACGATGATAAGTGGGTCCAGTGTTCTTTAGTCTGGAATATGAATGATTTTTTTAATTAACAGTTTCATTTTTACAATTGATGTTTGAGAATATAAAATTGACTAAAATATGTGGATATGGGAATGTCATGTAGTGATAAGGGACACTGAATAGCAGTTGAAGATTAAATGATGAATCCGGTTATGTTATGAATTATACAAACATTATTATTGGATATGAGAAAAGAGATTCATTACATAGTTATTCAGGTAAATGAAAGTAAAAGGAAGTAACATATAGGAAAGATGGGTTATTACTCCTGAGAAAACAGAGTCCACCTAATTGCATTAAATCTTACTAATTTAATGATGTGAAGTATTTAGTTCTCATCAGATATATGATTCTGTTACTTGAGTAGAATTAAAGTATTCAAATTTGAATAGCTGAGGTAAAGGAGAAGAAAGCAGACCAAAATTCCATATCAGTGGTATTGTTTCTAATGGAAATAAAAACATGCAGAGAAAAGAATGTCTTCTTTCTCAGTACTTGTGTCGAGATCCTGCTACAATATAAGTAAAGTAGAAAATTGAAAAGGCTCAGTTGAAGTGCGGTTTTTAGTATATTTTTGCTGCTTGTCATTGGGGACCTTGTCCCTCAGCCATGCTCTGGAGGGTCTCATCCGCACAAGCAGGAGACCAGGCAGCAGCCTTGATCTTCTCCCAGGAGTGGTGAAAACTACTAGAAGCAGAGCAGAGACTAGGGATACATCTCATGAGGATGCCAGATGTTCTTTGGGAATAGATTTTTCTCATTTAATAATTCTGTCATTATTAAAATTATTTTAACTTAATTGTTAGCAAAGATGTTTGTTAATGAATTACATTGTTAACTTTTAAAATAAATATTTTGGTCTTTTGGTTTTATGCAATAGGATACTGCTTATCTATGAAATGCACTTAACACATCAACTGGACCTATTTCCTGAATGCAAGGTCACCCTCCTTTTATTTAAAGATGTAAAAAATGCTGGAGACTTGAGAAAAAAGGCCATGGAAGGTGCTATTGATGGTTCATTAATAAATCCTACAGTGGTAAGTACAAAATGAGAATGAATGAAATATATGGAGCATTCAATATGTTAATTTTTCATGATGTTGTAGGTTAACAGATAATTGTCATCTTCAGGTAAAAAGTTCTGTTCAAGCTATGGGTGGAGTCAGATTTGGCCAACTTTAAATTCAACAGTGAATAGAAGCTGAAATGCCAGGTCCTGCCCTAGTCAATATGAAATGTGGTCTGACCCTCATATCATGGCAGATGCCTGGATTGCATTCTCTGATCTAAACTGGAAAGTTTCTGCAAAACATAGCATAGCGGTTAAGAGCATACAGTGTGGAATTATGTTCCCAGGACTTATCAAGTAGTATTCAGCCTTTAATTGGTGTTTATTCTGTTCCTGGCATTGTTCTAAGTGCTTTACATGTTGTAATTCATTTAATCTTCACAACTACTCTATGAAGAATGTTCTATGAATATTTGCATCTAACAGATGCACTAAGGAATTTGCCCAAGTTCCCTCAGTGGTAAGTCACAGATCTGGGATTCAAACCAACACATTTGCTTCCACTTCCTCATCCATTGTAACTATAACACATCAATAATAATAATAATAATAATACTGATTTTATAGGGTAGTTTTTGAGAATTAAAGAAAATAATCAGGTACAGTGTTTAGAATGGCCTTTCCCACAGTGTTAGTCCTTGATAAATGTTTTAAAATTTTATACTATTTTAAGTTTCTTGCAGCTTTAAAATTCTTTCAGAACGCCCAAGCCCTTGAAATAGTAGTTTTGAAAATGTAGTCCATAGGAACTGTGATGAAGTAAGATAATCTGCACACTGGAGTTCCCATGAGACAGGACATGCGTCTTCAGAGTGCTTCCGAGTCCTGCTGTGTAATTCTTCTTGTTCTCTCTCTAGATTGTTGACCCATTTCAGATACTTGTGGCTGCAAATAAAGCAGTTCACCTCTACAAACTAGGAAAAATGAAGACAAGAACCCTGTCTACGGAAATTATTTTCAGCCTTTCTCCAAACAACAATGTAATGATATGGAATTCATTAACTTTATTTCTGTTGATCTTATCATGATAGCATGTATGTGCCCCAGTAATGAATTAGAGACCAAATTCCTAAAAGCCCTGTTAAAATAATAGTGAAGAGAACTCTAGGCAGAGTTATAGTTTAGCACTACCTCTTACTAGACAAAGAAACTTTGAAGTTAGTTTACATATGAGTGAAACAAAAAGATTAACTAAGTGAGGAGAGTTAAATTACTTGTGAATCTTTCCTCTGTGAGGCACAGGACACACGGCATGGATATTTGCATATTATCTCACGCTTCTTTCACTCTCTGTAAATGCCCTGAGATTAGAATCCATGTGTTTTCCACATACCTGAAAAATGCCTGGTATTTAGAACAGCCCCCTTAATATATGTTCACTGACACACCCAGTACTTAGGAAGAGTTGGGGGTTTGAGATACTGATAGTAATCAAAGTTATTCAGCTAAAGATATTCCACATGTGGCACACTAAAAAAATACCTAAAATTTTGCTGAGTTTTAGTTCTACTACTACCATTATCAACACCATCACAGCCAGATGCTAACATCATCAAGAGAAAAATTAGGAAGGCTGTGGCATGGTTTAAAATCTAGATGTTTGAAAATTTGTACCAGGAGAGTTTACCAGATAATTTATTCATTTCTTTGAGATCATTTAAAATTCAGGAAACTATTCAGTAAACATTTATTGAACTTGTCCCTGTCCAGGTATGGTTCAAGTAGCAAAATCAAATGTGATCCTCAGGAAGGTAGATGAATAAGACAGAGTTCAGCTGTCCTAAGATAAATGAGCTCTGGGTATAATGATTCAAATTTACTGGAACAGCAAAGAGCAAACTCATCTTGGCAGGGAGGAAGAGTGACATTTGAACTGGATCTTGAAGGATGAAGGCACCCCAGGCAGAGAACAAAGTGTAAGCATAGACAAAAGTATGGACTATGACAAGATCCCCAAAGAGTCAGATTGGCTGAGAGGTAGGAATGCGTGGCTAGAGGGAGGAGTGTTTGTGTGCCGGGCCAAGAGTCCACAGGAGTGAGGTGTGCGTCTAGAGGCTGAACTGGTAGATGTTAGGAAGGGAATGATTGAAGAAAAAAATTTTAGGCACACAAAATATTAGCAGATGAAAAATAAGCTGACCAGGGGACAGGGCAGATGCGGAGATCTTTCAGTTCTAGAAACTACTGGTTTTATTTTCTTTTTTTCACCCTTTAGATTTCAGATGCTTTGAAAAAATTTGGTATCTCAGCAAATGACACCTCAGTCCTAATTGTTTATGTTGAAGAGGGAGAAAAACAAATAAATCAAGAATACCTGATATCTCAGGTAGAAGGTCATCAAATTTCTCTAAAAAATCTTCCTGAAATAACAAATATTACAGAAGTCAAAAAGGTTAGTAAGTCTGTATTTTTCAGGTGTGACAGATGAAGAATAATGCCTCTTTTTTATTAACTTTCAAAAACGGTTAATGTAATTCAAATTACTTGAAAAAAAGTTCTAGATGCAAAGAATTGGAAGATGCAGGTTTATGTAAAATGTAATTAGAAATTTAGTAGATCAAAGCATTCACTACTTTAATGGAGAAAGAATAGATATCTTTAAATATCAAGCTTATAAAAATACATTTAAAATGTAAAGTAAATGTATGAAGTTAATGTCTCAATGTATACTTTTAAAATTGGAGTGGATTTTGTTTTGTCATTTAGAAATTTTGTTTTAAAAGAGGAAGGATGGGAGAGGAGGAAGAAGCATTTGGAAGAAAAGGAAGGAAGGAGTTTTCAGCTTAGCATCTGAGCCAGCAGGGGGTGTCCTGTGTTTAGAATTTAAAGGGAACTTTCAATGAATTACAAATTTTAATCACATTTATGATTTCATACTACTAACCTGATAAATAGTAAATGGTTTCACTCACATGTTTATATAATGAAAGTTAGTGACTGAGTATATCAGCACATTATAATTTGTCTTTTTTTTTTTTTTTCTCAGATATATAAACTGTCTTCACAGGAATTAAGTATTGGAACATTATTGGATGGTATCATTTGTAGAATGTCAACAAAAGATGTTTTATGAAATGACAGGATTAACAAAAATTTTCAGCATTTATAAAAAAATACGGATTTTCTTGTCCTGAATATAAAATTAATATATATTCATTGTAGAAAATGTCAAAACAAAATGATATGACAGAAAAAAACACTCCTAAGTCCTACCTCCTAATGTTAAAAGATAACCATTGCTACTCTTAGTTGTCTTCTTGTCATCTATGACTACTCAAAGATATTTTATTTTTATGTAAATTTTGATAATTGCCAGCACTTATTGGATATCTACAATGTACTAGGTTTTTCCCTTAATGATTTTATGTCCATATTACATATCCTGTCCCTGTCTTCTAGTTCCTTCAACATCCCCTTCAAACCTCCGGTTCCAGTTGTTTTAAATGGAAAAATTCATTTCATTTTCACACCATATTACATAGATACTGTTACTACCCTGTTTTACACACAATGTAACTAAAAGATTATAAAAATATTAAATAACTTGCTCAATGTTATACAGCTAGTGTGAAATCTTGTTTTACAAGTGGTTTGGGGTTTTTTCTTCTTTATCTTATATTTAGATTGTAGTAGTCAATATAGACAGTTAGGTTAGCAGATTTTTCTGTGAAAAATAGTATTTTCATTTTGTTATAAGGTCTCTGTTAAAACTACTCAACTCTGGTAAAGCATACATAGTACATAAATGACAAGAATGGCTGTGTTTTAGGAGGCAAGATTTGATGCCAGGGCCATAGTTTGTCAACTTCTGGGTTAAGTTAGGCTGCAAAACAGTCCCTAAAGCTCATTGACTCCACATGACAAAAGTTTGCATCGTACTGTACATAGCTGGCAGGAACCTGTAGGACTCATTGCAAAGACTTTGGAACACAGTCTGCTAAAGACTTCATCTCAATATGCATTCCTCAGGTCACTGCCCAGCTGTAGGGAACACTGAATTACATGGTGATTCTTCAAGCTGCCACAGATGTGGAAGTGACAGTTACCACTTACCTTATGTTTGATTGTCTAAAGCCAGTCAGACAGCCACACCAACTTCAACAGGTGGAGATGCATGATCCTGTTAGGTGCTGGGAAGCAGAGAGGTAGAAATACCTAGAGAATAAGCCAGCAATCTCCATCTGCTCATACATACGAATCTTCACGCACAGTGCTAAGCACTTCATACACAGCTTCATTTCCATCCCACTGCAACTGAGACTTACCAGCTAGAAAATATTGACTCTCAGTTCTATTTCAAAAACTTTGTACATGATTCTGGTCAGTTTAAATATATTGGGAATAGTGGCATCTCTGTCCTTCCTGTAGCATGTCATCTTAGGCACATTATGTCAATTGGCTCCATTGCTGTGATACAAAATCACTTGGTGAAGGTGGTACCCACAGACCTCTCCACTACAGAGGCTTAAAGAGTTGACGCGTCCCCAAACCACAGTGTGCTGCGGTCCAGGTGAAAACTGGGATGGAGTGTAGCTGCATTTTTGCCATTTTGAGAAGTTGGATTATTGGTGAAGTTGAACTCATGGTTGCTTGTAATGAACACTTATCAAGGTTTTATTTCTGTAACTAGATATTTTGAACTCCTTGTGAAACTGGGAAGAAAAAAGGAAAAGTAATGCCATTTCCTAGGAAAGAATTAGCAGAAGTTCTTAAGTCTTTTAGAATGAATGGTTTTGAGTGAATTTGGAACAATGCTCTTCACCTTAACCAGGGAGCCCCAGAACCTAAATAATCCCCCAGCAAAAGCAGTTAGAGGGCCTGTGGCTCTGGGGAAGGGGATGCGGTCTTGGTAGGTCACACGTTATTTGACTCCTTAGTTAAGGTTACAGATTAAAGCAAAAGCCTGCTGTCTGAGTGCTGAGGGCAAGTGGGGAAGGGTTCTGCGACCCAGGTGATCACTCGAGAACAACCTCAGTTGTACCTGTGCCTCATTACAGTGGGGTCTTTAACCCGCCCCGCCACCCCATCCCAACACGCAGAACTACAGGCACCTTTCTCGTAAGCTCCATGGCTCAAGCCCCAAGTCTGCCTCTGGCCGCCTGCTGCCATCCTCATTCTGCTTTTCCCCTTGATGACCTAGTTCCACAGCTCCCTGTCTGCAAACCCCAAGAGTCAGCTCCTTTGTTCTGGAAGCTGTAGTAGGATTGCAGTTGCTTCTCTGCTAAAACTGGCTTGTTTTGCTGACTGGTGACACCGTGCACTCACACCACAATATCCAGTAAAGCATAACCCAGGTCAGTTGGTCTGAGAATGAGCAAGGTTTGTATTCAGCAGATTTGCTGTTTCTTGAGGCTTTCATAATCTCTTGGGCCAGTATCTCCCATTTTCCCCTCCAGGTCATACTTCCCCTGTCCCAGCTCTAATCTCTGTCCTGGAGGCTGACCTTTAAGTACAAAGGAAGAAGTTCCCCTTCCCCTGGGCTTCTGCTTGAGGGTGGCGTGTGCGTGTGCATGCGTGCATGTTGAGGGGGTGTGTGCCTAGAAGAGATTGAAGAGAGGAAGAGTGTGTTGCTGGAGGATTTGCAGTCGCCTGGGCTGCCTTTGACCTTGGACCTCTTGGGTAGCTCTCTTTACTCAACTCCTGGGTGGGGTTCTGGCCCTCGCCTTCCCACCTTGCTTCAGGTCTCTGGGCAATAATACGCCGGGTTCCTGTACCTTCCCTTAACCCTCTCTACCCACACACACTTCCATAGTTAGTCCTTTGATAATAAAATCAAAATCTGCTTTAGTTACCCTGCCTGAGTGTTGGGACCTGACCATCTCTCCCTTTCTCAGAATTTGTTAAAAGTTATATAAAGCTGGAACCATTGTCCTGGGATCTCTGAACTTCTTATCAAGGATGAGCTTTCTACCTTCCTTCCCCTTGAAACGATTTGCTATTGTTTTCTTTTACCTTTTAAATAATGAATTCTTGGAAAATCCAGGGCACTCATGCAAGGTGGAGTTATTCTGAAGAGAGGTCTGGGGAGATGATGTTCTTTCCAGAAGCTAAATTGAAAGAACCTGAATTGATTTTTCTTGTTTTCCTGAGACTTTCAAAATTAATGCCATTTGATTGTCTACCTTCCATGGGTCTTTTTCTGGCCTCCGCTAAGGCAGCAGGGAGTGCGTGTTCACAGATGCAGGTATGGGATTTCACTGACATGCTCCCTTCAAGTTCCGCAGCTCTTGGAGTGACGGTGATTCCCAATACATAACTACCTTTTATTTTCAGGCTCATATGGGCAAAGATGAATACAGTAGTTTATCGGGACATTCATAATTTCATATCTAATCTAATTAACTTGTAAGTTAACCATTACCTGTTAAGCAGTGACAGATTCACAGCAATATAACTACTTAATGAGAAGTGCAAAGGCCTCAAAGATCAGAGCAGAGACACTATCCATTCTGGGGGAGTGGTCAGAAGTCTTGATGGAGAAATTAGATTAGATCTTGAAGAAAGAGCAGAGCCTTAGTCAGGTATTGGAATCTGGCAAAGTATGGCCTGATCACTGGCAATAGAATGAAAATGGGTTTTGACAGCCTGAGTCTAACATCCCATGAGACAGAACTGACTCACAAATATGATGCTTTACACTAATTCATAATTCACCAAACACTTCCTTGCCCTCATACCCATTCGAATATAACCACTAGCTCTTGGCATTTCTGGCCCCAAAATGCACTTTCAGCTGGGTTTTCGCTATCGTCTCACTCTGTCAGCCTCCCTCGTTCTCTTGTATGAACTCTGTTAATCCAGATGGCACAACTGTTCACACAACAAGGCAGCTCCTTCATGCAGATGAGCCAGTTGGATGCACGGGCTAGTGGGCAGCAGTTCATCTGAGCAAACAAGAAATAGTGCCCTTTCCTTTAGCCAGACTGATCTCTGTATTAGGGTTTAGGGGTCACCACTTGGCGAGTGGAGTAAATCATTACTTCAGTTCCTACCAGCCTGTCTTGCCTCAGTGCTCTCGTACCATGAGCAACCTGCCTCTCTAACCCAAGGATCTGTCTTCTACTACCATCGCAGGAGACTCTGGGGCATGTGGGTTGTCTGACTCTGATTCATTTTCTCTAAGCACCCAGAGTAATACAACACATGCGCTCTACAATCCTGGCGTTCCCATGCAGCTAAAAGTAGAGAAATGGCCTTCAGTGGCTCTTGGAATAGAGTACAAATTCCTGAAGCGGGATGACAAGGCCGTGTGTGGCCAGGTCCCTACACCCGCAGGGCTTCTGCCCTGGCAGCCACGTTGGCCACTTTCCTGTAACCTTCTTTTATATTGACTCAGGGGCTCCACGCCTGTTGTTCATTCTGAGATGCTGCTCTCACTCTTTTTTCGGGCCTTTTTCTCCTGTCAGTATCTGCCTGAGGGCCGTCCCCAGAACCCTCATTATACCAGGGGGAGCAGTCTTGTCGCTGTGTGAGAGGTGAGCATTGTTTCTGGTCACCATGTATCTCCAGGAGCTTCTTAAACAACACAGTCTGTGTCTTTCATCCCAACACACACGATATCCGGGCCCAAATGGGCATTAGATGGACAGCACTCTCAAATGCTGGATGCTAACTGCAAAACTGCTTTAGGAAGTCAACAGAATATAGAGCAGACCCATCTGTGGGCTGACAGCTTGTGGGAGGGAAGCATTGCTCTCTCCTGATGTTCTAGAAGTACCATGAGAAAGGCTTTCACAGCTTCGCTTGGTTTTGCCTGTCTTCCTGATGGCTATACTTAGCGCAAAATTTTTAACAGTCTGGCACAGGAGTGACCAAGGGCCAGAAGACTCATGGCTGCACTGCACTGGCGCCATCGGCTATGTGACAACACTGTTGTCACAGGAAAGGACACAGGGCATGAGCAGATACAGTCTGCAGACAGTTCCTTCAGTAAAAATGAAGTAAAATGACTGGAGGTTGGGCCTGGTGAGGTAAGTACAGGGAACTGCAAACCATCGCATTTCTTGGACCAAGTAAATTCTTGGCAGAAACCCAGCTGTCAAGGCCCTTGTGTGCCAGCCATGGAACCGGGAATCTCACCTGTGGTGGCAGCGCACAGCATGGGGTGCACTTCCCAGGCTCCTAGCAGCTGAACGGGGCGCTGAGGGAGACAGCGGAGAGCACAGAGGAGCCAGGTGGGAGATGCTCCAGGTCCCAGCTGTCATGGGAGGGTGGTGTAGGTCCCTCATGAGTTCCAGTCCCTGCTCCCCTCCAGGTCACCTCCCTGGTGATCACAGGGGAGATTAGAGAAGGAGCTCTGCTCTGTTATGGTCCAGATCCTTGACCCAGGGGTTTATGATTACCAAATGTCCAGGAACCAGCCAATGATGAAGCCATGCAGGGTGTAGTCTCCAGAGGTGGAGCAGGCCCTGGACAGTGTCTCCTGGATGCTGGTGGGAGGCTAAGGCCAGAGGCCAGGCTGAGGCTGCGTTGGACATTCAAGGTTCCTATGGCAGCAGGTGAGACAACATGGGTAGAAGGACAGAGCTCTGAGATGGCCAGGAGTTCAGACCGTCCTCCTGCTCAGGCTGGGCCACTTTGGATGTTTGGCTCTCGCGTCACCTCAGCAGCCTCAACATCTGTAATAAAAAAGATGGGGCCTTCGCTGAAACTTCTGTCTGAGAGCAAATACGTGGATGGTCCCTGGGAGAGGTCCCACAGGGACACTGGTCGGGAGGCTGGGTAGTGTGTGTCCAAGGTACCAAAAGCTGAAGGAGTCAATGAAAGGAGCGAGAGGGTGGGCTGGCCGGGGATCTCTACACCGGACCTGCTATAGTTTTCATCACGTTTGGAAAACCAGCCCAGACTCAGGTTTCTTTTACCTTTTTCTATCCGGAGAAACAAAGCTCAGAGAGGTTATGTAACGTGTCCAAAGTCACACGACCAGAAAGGGTGGAGCCAGGAGCCACACCAGGTCCTCTGAGTCGGGGCCCTGCTCCAACGGCTGTTCCTCTTGGGCAAAGCTCCCAAAGCAGGGTCTTCCGTTTCAGAGAGATGGGGGAGATGGGGGCACTCACCTGACTACCTCTTTGTTCTTCGTTCAGGTTCCTGGAAGGGTGTGCCGGGCCGCCTTCCTCTCGTGGACTAAGATGCAGATGCAGAAGACTTCCAAGGCTCCTTACCACATTCAAAAATACCAGGAGAGAGACCGCAAGGCGGTTCTGGCCTTGTACTCCCGCGGAATAGCCGAGCACTTCCCCACTTCTTTCCGTCACCTCTTGAAGCTACCCCAGACCCGTGTGCTCTTGCTTGGGGGGCCTCTTGCTGTCTTCCTAGTCACTGACTCCGGGTTTCTGGCCCTCATGGCTGGCCTCTCCCTCCTTGCTGTTCTTAGGTTCCTGGTCAAATACCCCTGGATCCAATTCGAAGTCATGTCTTTGCAGACAGACATGGCTGATATCACCAAATCCTACCTCAGTGAGCCTGGCTCCTGCTTCTGGGTGGCGGAGTCTGAGGGGCAGGTGGTGGGCATGGTGGCAGCTCTGCCCAGAGAGGAGCCTGGCCTGTGGAAGGAGCAGTTGGAGCTGTTTCACCTGTCTGTGGCCTTGGAGCACCGAGGTCAGGGCATAGCCAAAGCCCTGGTCAGGACTGTCCTCCGGTTCGGGCGGGACCAGGCCTACAGTGCAGTTGTCCTGACCACCAGCTCGCTGCAGTACCCCGCCCTGGCCCTCTGCCAGCACATGGGCTTCCAGAGGAGCCACCAGTACTTCTTTTCCAGGAGCTGGAAGCTACTAGATGTCCCTTCCGTTGAATATATCTATCACTTCCACTCTGCTCAGGTCTCCCAGACATCTTAGCTGCAAGGGGGCCTGTGACCTGTTAATGTTACATTGTTCAGAAGAGGATAGGATAGCTGTTGTAAAAAGCACACCTAAAATCTCGGCGTGACAGCACAATAATAGCTAAAAACCGTAATAACCCAACTGGGTCCTCCTGGGATTGCTGTACTCCATTCCTTATCCGTGGGTTGCCCTGTTTAATTTCTTGAGCCCACAACCATGCATGAAAGAGCAACCAAAAATAATAAACTTTGATTTGCTCCGCAGTCTGTTGTCAGCAATTTCGGTTTTATTTAGTAGAACTATATTGGTCTCAATCCTGTTCACATGTTTTGGGTTGACCATTTAGTAGAGTGATTAGGCCTTCTTCTTTCCAGGGTGGGGCCTAGCTCAGGCATGGTTTTAAGATATTGCATGAGACCAAAACAAGAAAGCAAGATAATGCTTTTCAAGCCTCTGCAGGTATCATGTCTGCGAACATTCCCGGACTCCGAGTGGGAGGAGGAGTGCACTCTGCTTTAGTGAGATGAGCTAAAGTCACAGGCAAAGGGACATGGGGAGGGTAGGAAGAATGGAAGAAGCATTGTATGTAATGTATGTACTGTATGTAAAACACAACTGAGGAGGCAACAGAAGGTGATTTCAGACATGGGGGTCAATAATGACCTCATCTCCTTTGGCTTTAAAGTCTCTGCTGAAGGGGAATGAGGCAGCCAAGGACAAGGACAGAGAGTGGGACAGATCTACAAGTGACACAGTCTACAGCCTATGGGCTGTTCTTGTCATGTGGCCCAACATGCCTGCAGGGAGATTGGAATGTGCGTGTCCAGGTAGAGAAGATGGGGGATTGGCCAGTTTCTCAGATCTGTTGCACCTGAGACCTAGCCTCTGCCTTCCGAGGCTCAGAGACTCCAGGTGTTTGTAGGATCTTCAGCCCTGACCACATCATCCCTCAGGTCCTGCTGCACAATGGACGGGCCCAGGCTCTGTATAAAGTGTGCAGCGCCAGGCACCTTTTCCCAGCTAGCTCATCACTAGCACAAAGGGATCTGGGACCTCTCTTGGGGTCCCCTAACCCAAAGACTGAGTCCCAGGGTCTGGTGTGTCCCCTTATGACCCAGAAAAGTTTAGGAGTCATTTGGCCTGGTTCTTTTGACACAGCAGTGCTAGGTCCCCTCCACTTTGGCAGTGATTCCTGT
Source organism: Solenodon paradoxus (assembly GCA_004363575.1). NCBI lineage: Eukaryota > Metazoa > Chordata > Mammalia > Eulipotyphla > Solenodontidae > Solenodon > Solenodon paradoxus. The sequence goes on from RJWH01001636.1 coordinate 176,966, forward strand.
TGACAGGTGATGTCCTCTCAGGATCAGCCAGGCCTAGTCCTGCCAACTGGTGCTGTTGCAGGTATATTTCACCTAAAAGGAGACCATTAACCAAATGCATGGGTGGTTCTAAACATTCATGTTTTGCCCAGGACCACAGACCTCAACTCTCTACCTATCCATCTGGATCCTTTTAAACTGGACTTCCTGTCACCTGTCCCCTCTGCCAGTTCACCTACCTTCTTCAGGCTTGCTGCCTTTGCACCTTCCCCATGTTCCTCTCAGAAGACTCAAATATCCAAATCACCAGTGAATTGTTGACCCCCATGTCTGAAATCACCTTCTGTTGCCTCCTCAGTTGTGTTTTACATACAGTCGTTGTTCATGTCAGGACCCAGGGCTCAGCCTTTTCTGGAAATTACCCTCTTGTACCTCCCCTTGGCAGTTCTTGGTGACCATAGGTCAGGGCCACCCTTCTGGTTTTCCCAAGTGAGCTGGGGCTGTGTCAACGACCAGAGAGGCTCACAGGAACTCTTTGCTTGGGAAAATGCATTAAGTAACAATTAAATGGTTTGACTAATTCAGATGCTATGATCCATGCCCTCCAGGGGAATGCAAAACACAGGGGGCTAAGAGGTTGTCAATAGGACAGGCATCCAATTCATCATTTAAACACCTGTATTGGTGTGCCCTGGTGGAGTAGTGGTTAAGTCCATTGCTTCTGGCCAAGCATAGTCCACACAGATGCAAACACCCAGTTTCATGTCCTGGGCCGGGGGGAACCACCAGTTTGAACAACTGAAAAATAACTGTTTATTTCTTCTCTCTCTTCCTGCCTGTACCTTTCCTTTAAAACAAAGCAAAAACCATTTTGTCCCTGATCTTGGCTAGGTTTTGAATTTTATAATAGTCATGCAATGTATCCTGTAATTCTCGCCCCCAACTCTACATTGTTTCTAAGATTCATGAAAGTTGATGTGTACACTCCTTTTCTGTTTATAATACCATACTGTGAATATACTATATTTATCAATTGTCTTATCCTTTGCGATTAAGAAGATTGTTCCTATGAACTTTCCTCAGGCTGGTTAATTGGGGGTTTGAATATTGATGTAAACCTCCCCTACACAGCATGCAGGTTTCATTTGACTTTTGTCCTTGCCAACATGTAGAATCATTTAAAATTTGTTGCCAATGTAGGGAGTGAAAAGGGGACATTTTTGGTTAATAATGTGCATTTCTCTATGATAAAGTTGAACATTTTTTCATATTTTTATGGATTGTTTTATTCTTCTGTGAAATAGCTGTTTTTTATTTAGTCTATTTTTCTCTGGATTGTCTTTGAAAAATGAAGTCACAGGCATCTTACAGACTTTGGACAAAAATCCTGTTGGTTATATGTGCTACAATTATTTTCTCCCTTTTGAGCCTTGTAATTTCACCACTTATGTGTCATTTGAATACTAAATTTTCACATCTTATCAACTAAGTTTATCCATCTTTTTATTTATGGTTTTCACTTGTGTTCTTTTCCTTAGAGATAATCTATACTTACTTTGAAACGTTTTCATGTTTTACCTTTCGATCTTTAGTCTTTGCTTTTAATTTCTACCTGAATGACATACATACCTACCCTTATTAAACAGTCAGAGTTCTATGGATTTGTGATGGAAGGAGCAGTCCTCACACCTTCTTGTGGACACACATTTTACCTCTTTAAAAGACTGTGGTGCCTTCTTGATTGTTGTTTTAGGTTTGTCTGTGGACTAGCTAACAGGATGTGGAGGTCATGTCTTCACCAGGCATATCATCCTTCCCATTACCTAGTTTTCAAAGATGGTAAATAAATGTTTGCTGTCTACTAATATTCTTTGTTTATGTTAAGATAAGCTACATAGTAAAAGAATGATTACTTTTCCTTTTGTTTAGGATGTTTTGTATATTTTCTTGGAACTGATAGTTACTATTTTTGGCTGTTGTTTAGCATTCTATGAATTTATCACTATTTGGTCCAAAATTCTATCAAATGTGCTAAATTCTCATGACTCCAGGCTTCTCAAGTAATCTATGTTAGAGCTCCCTAAACTTTGCCGAAGTCTCTGAGCTATAGTCTGGACTGACCACTTGTGTGTGTGTGTGTGTGTGTGTGTGTGTGTGTGTATGATTCCATAACTATTATTGAGCTGACCCTGCACTATGCATTGTGACAGGCCCTGGCAAAATCAAGGGAACAAGACAGTTGTGATTTAACCTTTATGGAGCTTACTATCTTAATGGGAGATTCAGCAAACTGTGTGTTTGCTCTTCTTGTTTATTTTCTGGTATCTGGAGTCAATGCCTACCTGTCATAAAATTATACTAGATGTGTGTTTACTGAGCACAAAATGTCTGCTATACAATTTTCTCCCTTGTCATAGCTCTCAGTTGCTAAGTCAGGGACAGCAGGAATTTTATGGAGACATTTCCTACCTTTGGTCAACTGGTCCTGTCATATGAAACAAAATTAATAGTACTTTAAAAAAATCTAGTCCCATTTGCCTCGTGGTGAAAGATCCATATGACCTTGGACTGTGATGTTCCACTGTCTTATGTGGGGAGCAATGAAGAAGCTGAAGAACACTCTGATGAGAATTGGTCAGGGATCCACAATATGTGGACTGCTTGTGCCTGCCGGGGACACGCTGGACCATAAACCCTATGCAGAAGCCTAGGAAGATGGGTCTATTTTCTCCAGAGCAGAGACTCAGATACCACCTGTGCGACAGTAAGATCACTCGAAGTACAAGCAGCAGCCATCAGATGAGAGGAGAGTGAGCACACCCACCGCACACGGCAAGGGTGGGGTGAGGATTTACCCCAGTTTGCCACTGGACATTTTCTGGTTGGAGAGGTACAGGAGGGCTAAGCTATAGATCAAACGAATAAAGAGCCCACATCTAAGTATGACTTTTCTTCGAAGAGGGACCCTTGAGGTAAATCATGTTTGTTTAAAATTTTGATACTGGTGATTCCTGGTAGTTTAGGCATCAAGTTTGTGGCTCTGGCCAGTGAAGTCCACATAGAACCCAAACACCCAAGTTTGCGGATTGGGCCAGGGGTGGGGTGACAACCAAAATGAACAAATGAATACTTCTTCCTTTCTCTTCCTTCCTGCCCGCCTGCCTTATGCCTTCATTCCTACCTGCCTCCTTCCTTTATTATCTTTTACATAAATATATATTTACACAAATATTTACATACATATATATTTATATGTACATACATATATATTTACATAAATATATATATTTGGCATTTTATTGCAGTAGCTTTGTTTTACAAATAAACTCCTAGGTAGGGTCCACTTATGTGCCATTTCCCCATTCTCAGCTATATGTCAACACCCCCTGCCCTCCACCAAATCACCAAGTGTTCTTCACCATTGTCCACTGGGCTCTGCCACCACTTGCCTCCACTCCCATCCCATTCCTTATTGGTAACCTCAGTTCTATTGCAAGTGTCTAAGGGTTGGTTTTATTTCTTTTGCTCCTTTGTCTATTCACATTTCACCTGTGAGTAAGGTAATCTGGTATCTATATTTCTTCTTTTCATTTATTTCACTTAGCATAATCCCCTCTAGATTCATCCATGGTGATTTAAATGATAGGATTTCATGTCTTCTAAGGGCTGTGTAGTATTCCATTGTGTATATGTACCACATCTTCTTCATCCATTCATCTGACCTTGGGAATGTAGGCAAGTTTCCAGTTCTTGGATATTGTAAATAGGGTTGCAAGAAACATGGGAGTGCATAAATCACTGCAGATCAGTGTTTTTGTTATCTTTTGGGTAAATACCCGGAAGTGTGATGGCAGGATTTTCCATCTTCAACTTTTTGAGGAATCTCCATACTGTTTTCCATAGGGGTTGCACCAATTTGCACTTCCAACAGGGTAAAAGTGTTCCCTTTTCTCTGCATCTTCACCAGAATTTGTTGTTTCCAGACTTTTGGATAATAGCTAATCTCTCAAGCATAAGGTAATATCTTATTGTTGTTTTGATTTGCATTTCCTTGATATTCAGTTAATAGGAACATTTTTTTTCACGTGCCTGTTTGCCATCTGTATGTCCTCTTCAGAAAAAAATGTCTCTCCAATTCCTCTTCCCATATTTTGATTGAATTGCCTGTTTTTTGGCTCTTGAGTTTTCTGAGTTCTTTGTATATTTCAGATATTAAGCCCTTGTCAGAAATATGAAATGCAAATATCTTCTCTGTTAGTAGGCTGTCTTTTTTTTGCAGTGATATTTTCTTTTGCTGTGAAGATTTTTAGTATGATGCAGTCCGAATTGTTTGTTTCCCTTGTTGGAGTTGAGTCCCCAAAGGCCTCTCTAAGCCTGGTGTCACAGAATGTCTTTCCTTGGTTGGCTTCCAAGAATTTTATGGTTTCTGATCTTTTGTCCAAGTCTCTAGCCCTTTTTTAATTAATTTTTGTAAATGGGGTTAGAGATTGGTCGTCTAACTTCATTTTTTTGCATGTGGCTGTCCAGTTATCTTGACATCATTTATTGAAGAGACTTTGCTTTCTGCATTGTATGCTTTTAGCTTTCTCGTAGATTAACTGAATGTATGTGTCTGTGTCAGTTTCTGGTGATTTGGTTCTATTCCACTGATCTGCGCCTCTATTATTCCAAAACCATACCATTCTGACCACCATTGTTTTGAGTATATCTCAGTGTCTAAGAGTATAATCCCTCTGGATTTATTCTTTCTTCTCAGAATTGCTTTGGTTATTCAGTCTTGTTGCTCCACATAAATATTAAGATATTTTGTTCTATTTCCTTGAAATAAGCCCATGGAATTTTAATGAGAATTGCATTAAATTTGACTACTTTAGGGAAGATGGCCATTTTAACAATGTTTATTCTTTGCAGTAATGAACTGGGGATGTCTTTGTCTCTGTATCCTCCTCTATTTCTTTTAAGGACTTATAGTTTTCACAGTACAGGTTGTTCACCAACTTTGTTAAGTATATTCCAAGATATATTTCTTTTACCTCTATTTTAAACAGTGTGGTTTTCTTGATTTTGTTTTCTTCTAGCATACTGTGTATAAAAATGCAAAAGATATTTGTGTATTGATTTTGTAGTCTGCCACTTTACTTTTTGTTGATTAGCTCTAGTAGTTTGACAGTTTTTGTGGTTTTCAATATATAATGTCTCCTGCAAATGATAGTTTTGTATCTTCCTTTCAAATTTGGGTTCCTTTTCTTTTTTTTTGTCTAATTGCTCTGGCTAAGATCCCCAGTATGATATTGAACAGCAGTGGTGAGAATGGACAACCTTGCCTTGTTCCTGACAAGAACAAGAGGATACGCTATCAATTTTTCACTATGTTTTTAACTATGATGTTGGCAGTGGGTTTATCATATAGGGCCCTTTATTATACAGAGGTATGTACATTCTAGTCTCACTTTATGCAGTTTTTAATCATAAATGGGTGTTGGATCTTATTAAAATCTTTGTGTCTACTGAAATAATCATGTGTTTTGTTTTCTTGTTCTTGCTGATATGGTGTATTACATTGATAGATACATGTATGTTGAACCATCCTTGCATGCCTGGGATAAACTCTACTTGATGGTTGCATTGTTGGATTTGGTTTGCTAGTATTTTGTTGAGAATTTTTGCATCTGTTTATTAGATATATTGCTCTGCAATTTTCTTTCTTGGTGACATGTCTATCAGCTTTAGGTATCAGTGTGATATTAGCTTCATATTAAGTGTAAGTGTCCATAAGTATTTTGGAAGAGTTTGAAAAGAATAGGCATTAGTTCTTAGCTTCAAGTTTGATAAAAGTCACTAGTAAAGCCATCTGGTCCTGGGCTTTTATTTTTAGGGAGAGTTTTGATTACCTCTCTTTAATTACCTTGCTTGTGATTGTTTCGTTCAGGTTTGCAAATTCTTCCAGGATTAGTTTTGGTAGACTTTTTATAGAAAGTCCATGTCTTTGAGGTTTTATACTTGTCATAGAGCTGTTTGTAGTAGTCTCATGATATTTAGTATTTCTGTGGTATCTGTTGTAACTTTTCCCCTTTCATTTCTAATTCAATTTTGAGTCTTCTCTTTTTTTCTTTAAAAATCTTGTTTTAATTTTATTTTTGATTATTATTGAAGGGATACTACATTTTGACAATGACTTGTTTTGATGTGTACATAGTGGTAGTGTTACATTTACAAACAGCATAATAGATTTTACTAATAGTCCCCATTTTCTCCCTTTGTTTACAGTTAATTCCCTTCATCCCATTCCCCCCATTTCTCCCCCATCACTGTGGTATCCCGATTTGCCTTTTTGTTTCTTATGTCTAGGAGTCCATAGTTGTTTAGAGTAGTGGTCTCCCTCTCTCTCCCCCTCCCCATTTTAGTATTAATTTATGACATTTACTTGTTTTCTCTTTACCCATCAATATGAGTGCTATCATATGATGTCTGTCCTTCTGGCTTATCTCGCTAAGCATAATGCTCTCCAAGTCCATCCATGTTGTTGCAAATGGCAAAATATCTCCCTTTTTGATGGCTGCTTAGTATTCCATAGTGTATATGTACCACATCATCTTTAGCCACTCCTCTGTTAATGGGCATTTATGTAGTTTCCAGCTCTTAGCTATTGTGAATTGTGATGCAATGAACATGGGGGTGCAAATATTTCTCTGGATAAGTGTTTTTGTGTCATTGGGGTAAATCCCCTGTAGAGGAATAACTGGGTCACATGGAATTTCCATTCTCAATTCTTGGAGGACCCTCCGTACTGCTTTCCAGAATGGCTGCACTGCTTTACATTCCCACCAACAGTGAATTAGATTTTCCTTTTCTCCACATCCTCTCCAGCACTTATTTTCATTTTGTTTTTGTTTTTGGATAATAGCCATTCTTACTGGCATAAGGTGATATCTCATCGTTGTTTTGATTTGCATTTCCCTGATGACAAGAGTCATAGAGCATCTTTTCATGAACCTGTTGGCCATTTGTATGTCTTCCTTGGAGAGGTATCTGTTAAGATCATCAGCCCATTTTTTTTAATTGGATTGCTTGTATTGTTGTCCAACTTTCTGAGTTCTTTGTCAATCTTAGATATTAACCCCTTATCTGAGGTGTGAGAGGCAAGTATTTTTCCCATTCAGTTGGATGCCTTTTTGTTTTTTTGTGAGTTTTTTTTTGCTGAGAAGAAACTTTTTAATTTTATGTAATCCCACTTATTTTGGATTTTATTTGCCTTGCAGTGGGAGTTGAGTTGCCGAAGATATCTCTTAGGTCTATATCTAATGTTTTACCTCCATTCTCTTCTATGTGTTTGATGGTTTCTGGTTGTATGTCTAGGTGTTTAAACCATTTTGAGTCAATTTTTGTGTATGGTGTTAGGTAACAGTCTAGTTTCAACCTTTTGCATATGACTGACCAGTTCTCCCAGCACCATTTATTAAAGAGGCTGTCCTTGCCCCATTGTAAGCTTTTGGCTCCTTTGTCAAAAATTAGGTGCTCATATATATGTGGATTTATTTATTGACTTTCAATTCTGTCCCACAGATCTGTTTCTATATCAGTACCATGCTGTTTTAATTATTATTACTTTGTAGTAGAGTTTGAAGTGAGGGAGCATGACTCCTTCATTTTTTTTCTTGAGGATTGTTTATGCTATCCTGGGCTGTTTGTTGTTCCAGACAAATTTCTTTTTTTTGTGTTCTATGTCTGTGAAGAATGTCTTTGGAATTTTGATGGGGATAGCATTGAATCTATATATTGCCTTGGGCAGTTTGGTCATTTTGATTATGTTGATTCTTTCAATTCATGAGCAGGGAATATCTTTCCATTTCTTTGTGTCATATTCTATTTCTTTTAGCAAAGCCCTATTGTTGTCATAGTATAGGTCCTTCATCTCTTTGGTTAGGTTTATTCCAAGGTATTTCATTTTTTGGGGTGCAATTGTAAATGGTATTGTTTTCTTCAGTTCTCTTACTGTATTTTCATTGTTGGCATACAGAAATGCAACAGAATTTTTAATATTAATTTTGTAGCCTGCCACTTGACTGATTATTTCTAGCAGCTTTTTACATGATTTGGGGTTCTGTATTTATATTATCAGGTCATCTGCAAAAAGTGATAGTTTCACTTCTTTTCCTATTTGGATATCTTTCATATTTTTTTCTTATCTCATTGCATTGGCAAGGTTCTCCAGCACTATACTGAATAGCAATGGTGAGAGTAGACATCCTTGTCTTGTTCCTGATCTTAGGGGAAAAGTTTTCAGTTTTTCTCTGTTGAGTAAAATGTTGGCTGTAGGCTTGCCTTATCAGAGCCTTACTTGTGCTGAAGTACCTTCCTTCTATACCTATTTTTTGGAGGGGCTTTAACATAAAACAGTGTTAAATCTTGTCAAGTGCTTTTTTGCATCTATTGAGATGATCATGTTGTTTTTGTCCTTTTTACTGATAGAGTGTGTCACACTTATTGATTACATATGTTGAACCATCCCTACATGCCTGGAATAAATCCCACTTAATCATAGTGTATGATTCTTTTATATGTTGCTGAATTTGATTTGCTAGTATTTTGTTGAGAATTTTTGCATTAGTATTCATTAAGGATATCAGTCTATAGTTTTTTTTTGGTGCAGTCTTTATCTGGTTTTGGAATCATCATAATATTGGTGTCATAAAAAGTGTTTGGAAGTTTTCCCTCTTCTATTTTTTGGAACAGTTTAAGGAAGATTGGAATTAATTTTTCTTTGACTGCTTTGTAGAATTTGCTGGTGAAACCATCTGTCCAGGGCTTTTGTTTTTGGGAAGGTTTTTTGATCACTGCTTTCTTGCTTGTGATTGATCTGTTCATGGTTTCTAGTTCTTCTCTGGTTAGTTTTGGGATAGCGTATCTTTCCAGAAATACATCCATTTCTTCTAGGTTATTCTATTTGTTGCTATATAGTTGTACGTAGTATTCTCTTATAATCCTCTGTATTTCTGTTGTATCCGTTGTAATTATTCCTTTTTTCATTTTTGATTCTATTTGTGTTTTCTCTTTCCTTTTTTGTGAGTCTAGTTAATGGCCTGTTTTTGTTTATTCTTTTGAAAAACCAACTTTTGGATTCATTGATTTTTTGAATAGTCTTTCTGATCTGCATTTCATTGATTTCTGGTCTAGTCTTTATTATTTCTTTCCTTCTGTTGGATTTAGGCTTCTGTTTTTCTGCCTTTTCTAGTTCCTTTAGCTGATGGCTTAGGTTTTTGTATTTGTGATTCTTCCTGTTTTCTGAGGTAGGATTGTATTGCTATAAATTTCCCTCTTATTACTGCTTTTGCTGCATCCCATAGGATTCTGATGTCATTCTTCATTTTCATTTGATTCCAGATATTTTTAAATTTTTTCCTTAATTTCCTCTTTTACCCATTGGTTGCTCAACAATATGCTGTTTAATCTCCACTCTTTTGTGGTTTTCCTTTTTCCTTTTGATTGATCTCTAGTTTTATGCCATTGACCTGAAAAGATGCTATATATGATTTCAGTCTTTGAAAATTTACTGAGACTTGTCTTGTGTCTCAGCATATGGTCTATCCTTGAGAATGTTCCATGAGCACTTGAGAAGAACGTGTAGTCTATTGTTTTTGGACGAAGTACTCTATATATGTCTATTAGGTCTTGCTCTTCTATTTTGTCATTTAAAAATCTTGTTTCTTTGTTACAGAGTCTCTGATCTTTTACTGAAAGAGGAATACTGAAGTCCCCTACTATTATTGTATTGCTGTAAATATCTTTATTTAGATCTGTTAATATTTGCTTGATGTTTGGATGCTCCTTTATTAGGTGCATAAATGTTAGTGTTGTCTTTTTGTTGTATTGATCCCTTCATCATTATATAATGTCCACCTATATCTTTTCAAATTTTCTTTGGTTTGAAAGACTACCTTATCTGATATGAGTATAGGTGTTCCTGTTCTTTTGGATTTGGCATTAGCTTGGAGTACCGTTTTCCATCCATCCACTTTAAGCCACTGTTTGTCTCTCGACCCAAGTTTCTTGTAGACAACATAGAGTTGGATTGTTACTTAATCTATTTAGCAACTCTGTGCCTTTTGATTGGCAAATTCAACCCATTTACATTTACAGTAATTATTGACATTTGAGAACTTGCTATTGCCATTTTATTTTTTTCTGGTTATGTTGATCTCTTCGCTATTTTGTTATATTTTTGAGAAGTTTTTCCTGTTTGGTTTAGCTAGTAGGGCCTCTTTTAACATTTCTTATAGAGGAGGTCCTGTGGATGCAAACTTTCCTTTGTTGGGGTAAACCTTAATTTCTCCCTCAAATTTGAAAGTTTTGCAGGATATAGCATTCTTGGCTGGCATTTTTTGTCCTGAAGTATTTTGAAGACATCATTCCATTCTTTTCTAGCCTGTAGAGTTTCTGCTGAGAAGTCTGAGGTTAGTCTGATAGGAGTGTCTTTATATGTTATCTGCTTTTTTCCCCATGGCTACCTTAAGAAATCTTTGTCTTGGATTTTTGATAGTTTCACAATTATGTGCCTTGCTATAGTTTTTTAAGGATTTATGTAACTGGGTGTTGTTTGCTTCATTGACCTGTATGTTAGTTTTAGATTTGGGAAGTTTTCAGCCATTACCGTCTTGAAGATGTTCTTTGTTCTTCTCTTTGCCTTCTGGGATATCCAGTATTCTAATACTGCCTTTCCTGATGGTGACTGGTAGTTCCGAGTTTCACTTTTTTTTTTTTTTTTTTTTGCATTTCATTTGTTTCTTCTTCTTGGCTCCTTTCTGCATTACTATCCTCTATATCACTAATCCTTTCCTCCATTTGGGTTATTCTGGCTCCATAGCTTTCTATATTATTCTTTAGTTTCATGAACTATCTCCTTTAAATCCTGTGTTCCTGTTAGTTTTTTCTGTAGTGCTTCAATCTCTATTGGTGCTTATTTGTTTAAGCTCTTTGCTTTGTTTACCAGAATTTTCTTTTAATTTTCTGAATTTATTCAAGATTGCAGACTTGAATTCTTTGTTAGAAAAAACCCCATTCTTCTGTCTCTTCAAAGTTAATTTCTGATGAGCTGTCATTTTGTTGTTATTCCATTTCCTGAGGTTTCAGGGTGTGTTGTGGGTATTTTTTTTCACCCATGATTTGGGATCTTGTTGATCTGCTAGTTTGTTTTAATTTCTACCAGGAGGTGCTCTATTTTTATTTTGTATTTTTGACCCTTACAGGCTTCCACAGTGTGTCTTACTGTGTCAGGGAGTGACGATGGCTGCTGGGTGGGGGTGGGCATGGGGTTGGCAGTGTAGTGGTCGTGAGTGTGCAGTTTTGCTGCCTGATGGTGGGGGGGTGGGGGAGGTAGGCTTGTTTTGTTGGTAGAACTTTGCTGGCTGGGACTATGTGATTTGAGTCTGCTGTCTGCACTTATGCCTTGTATTCAACAAACCATCAGGGTGAAGTCCTTTCCACAGGCTGTTCTTCCAGGGTCTTAGCCACTGGACCCTGATTCCCAGGGGGCCCAAGCCCCCAGGTGTGTAGTGGAGGGTGTGCAGCACCTGTATGCTCCTGTTCTTTCTGTCTTGAATTTTCTCCTTCTGAACTTTTTCTAATTGCCAGTAGCATTGCTCAGTTTGGCTCAGGCTTGCAGCTCCCTGCTCTGAATTCATGCGCTAGAGGTTAGGGAGATGCCTGTGCTCTTTCTGCAGGAGAAGGGCGAAGCAGCAATGGCATCCTTGCCACTTCTAACCCCTGGCACATGAAGACAAAGGCCATGTACTTTTACCGCCACCAGTCTCCCATTTCCATGGTTCCCCTTTGTTAGTCAAGAGTTGCCAGCATCGTTGTTCAGTTTGGTTCAGACTTGCGGCTCCCTGCTCTGAGTTTGTGCCGCTAGAGATCAGTGGGGCAGTCACTGCAGTCTGCGCCAGGAGAAGAGGGACTCAGCAGCAGGATCCTACTATCTCAAACCCCGGATGGCTGCTGGAGGTCACTCTATTTTTGCACTCAAGAATGTAGGCAATCCCTGTGCGACTTCAGCTAGGCTTTGGCAGGGGAAGGCAGATGGTGACCACACCACAAAACTCTTTCTTGGGGCTCCCCTTTGTTGCTGTATTCTTCGTTAAATCCCCGTGCCTCTCACCCACCTTCAGAGCCGGCTGTTAGTCGTCTTCTGCTCTCCAAGTTGTTCTGGTGGATGCTGAAGCAGGAAAATCCCCTTTTCTGCATTGGCTCCAAGAAAAACTGGGTCTTTTCCTCCTGTGCAGTCTCAGTGTCTGCTCCCCATAGATGCCATCTTTGAATCGTCTTTTTTCTTTGTAAGTCTAACCAAGTTTGTCAATCTTGTTTATTTTTTCAAAGAACCAACTTTTTTGTTTCATTGATCTGGATTATCTTCTTCTTTTCTACTTTATTTATGTTCAAAGTTTATTATTTCCTTTCTACTGATTTTTGGCTTTTTTCTTTTTTTCTTGTTGCTAACTCGAGTCCCTCTATTGAGTTATTTGTGTTCTTTGACATCTTGTTTCATTTTTTTTTTTTTTTTGCTCTTCTCTTTTCCTTCCTCTAGTGTTTTCTTGATTTCTGTATGTTTATTACCTTTGCCCTAAATTCATCCTGAGGTAGTTTGCATATGTCTGTTGCATTCATATTTTCCCTTGGGGTTTTGAGACATCATTTTGTGTTTATTTCTCTGTCTTCGCTCAGGCATTTTTTTTTTTTTTTTAAATTGGTGGGTTAGGTTTCCCTGAAGTTATGGCCTTACGTAGGGTATCAACTTTCACTGATTAAGTCTGGATCTTAGTTTGAACACTGGGGATTCTTAGGTGGACTCTTCTTTGGGGCCTGAGAATTCAGCCTATGGGATAAGAGTTTATGTGTGGGATGCAGAGCCTTCCTAGTGTTACAGATTTGAATATTAAGACCACCTTGCTTTGATGCACAATCAGCAATCAGGCTGTAGTTCTGCCTCCACCTACAGGATGGCACTAGTTGGTAACTGTTGAAGGGTTCTCCTTTCTGGAGTCCCTCTTCTTCCAGGGATGTTTTCAGGCACCTTTAAGCCTAGGGTAGGGGTTTCTGGTGGGCAGGTCCTGCGGCTCTGGAGCAATATGGTGGGAGCGGGTAGAGATTCTCCTAGCTGCCTTCTGGTTTGCAGATTCCCAAGTCAGTCCACTGGAAGTGGTCCTCTTTCTACCCTGTGCCAAGACCTTCTCCTTCAGCTCAGTGTCCCTGGTCCCAGTGGGTGGGCTCCCTGCTGTTGGAGACTCCAGGAGGAATGGCTCTTCTTCAGGCCCACCCACTTGGCTGCAGCCAATTTTTCCCCAAACTGGGAATCTTGAATCCGCTGTGTAGCTCTGAACCCTGATGTTTTTGCCTACCCCTCATCGTGGCAAATGCTGTTACTATCTTTGTAGCTTCTGATCCTGCTTTCCCACAGCATTTATTTCTGCAAAATAGGTGATTCCTAGTTCTGTGGAGGCGAAACTCAGCTCCTACTAGGCCCTTTTTTTAATATATACTATTCAGTCCTCACGCTTCCATATTCATGACTAGTGAGAATTTGGGAAATGGCAGGGATTCATGGTCAGTAAAAATAAAAGACTGTACGTTACAGCACCCAAACAGATGCAGATGAAGACCATGTCACCAGTGCAGTTTGACTTAACTTTCTAATGACTGCTCAGAACAATAATCCACTGTGATTTAGTCAAATACTTTGCTTTCTTCATACACATCCTCTCCCAATAATGCATGCGCTGATCATCACTGGAGGCTTTTGTTGGGGGTGGGCAGAAACAGAAGCTGCGCTCAGGGAAGAGGAACAGCTGAGGAAGCTGAAGCTTAACCTCCAGAGAAAAGGCGGTGTATTCTCTGGCTAGTTGTAAACCAGATCTGGGAAGAAGCAATTAAACAGTGAATCTCCAGGAAAAGTTGAAACCCAGGGTAGTGGTTCAGTCTAGGGCTTCCTTCACCTGTTTCCTAGGACTTATTGCACCTGTGTCAGAACAAAAACCAAATTAAGAGGCTGAAGGTCCTGTCAGGCATGGGGGAAAGCTCTTCCAGAGCAAGTTCCTAACATGGGAGCTGGAGTGTATGTGGCTGAAGCATGTGAACTGAGCAGCCCAATGACTGTAGGAGTTGCAGCATGATGTGGTGACTGTGGGTTCTCAGGTGCTCAGCCTGGACCATGTGAGCAGATTCTGGGAGAGGTGCCAGGATGACCTGTGAGGCTAATGTTCTGTATTCTGCAAGCAGCACTCAGCCAAGGAAAACCACAGCCGTAAGAACACTCAGCATCCTCCTCCATGAAATAAATGGCTTTGATTTTGTCCAGGAAAGATGTTTTGAAGAAATACTATTATAAAAACACGTGAAAGCAGGTTTTTAAGCTTCCTGCTCAAACCTAGTGGAAATGTTAATTAGCAAGTTCTTTCAAAGGCACCTGTAATAGCATTCCCAAGGAGGTGTGTTTTGGTAGGGGCTAGGAGGAGAAGGCTGCCAGCTGCCACTTGTGGCTTTCCAGGTCTTGAACCTAAACGCTCTGGGAAGGTATCTGGATGATCCAGTCCTGGGTCTAAAGAGAATCACACACACTTATTATTCCTAATCAGGCTCCATCCTGGATTTCTGGCAGATTTAGGTTTCTAGACAATTATCACTTGTTTCTATTCTGAATAATAACTTCAAATAATAAGACATGTAAATAAATAGTATTTGAGAATTGAAAAGGGGTTTAGAAGTATCAACACTCTCATTCCATAGTTAAGTTGGCCTGAGTGTTTAATTACCTTGCCCAGAAAGAAAGGGAAGAGCCAGGAGTAGATATCACTATGGATTCTTTTCTGAGATTTCTTCATGGCCTCCTGAGTTAGGAAGGGATCCCAGGTGACACCATTTTAAATCTGTAAGCTGTGGTATGCCCTGGTGGAGTAACTGTTAGGCCTGCTGCCTCCAGCCATGTGTAGTCCACATACATCCTGGGGTTCACAACCAAGATGAACTAAATAAAATTTAAAAGTGCTGCTTTCTTCATTCTTTTCTTCCTTGTTTGCATCTGCTCACCTTTATTCCTGCTTGCACATTTCCTTTAACTAAGACGTGAGTCGTGCTTGTTGGCAGGGTTAGTTCTGTGATATGGTCTTTCAGGAAGCTGTCTAAGGAGGGAAGCTTCCACTGCCCTGGTAGGGCTTCATTGAACTTAGACTGAGGCTGCTTAGCACCTTTCCTTCCTCAATTTTGGGTCTTAGCTATAATTCTAAACTATAGGGAAAAAAAGATCCTGTTCTAATCTGGGTACTGGATTAAGTAATTTATATGCACTGATCACACTTGAAAGTTCACACTTTTCAGAGGTGGTTTTCCAAGTTATTGGCTTCATGTTTTATGATAAATAGTCTAAGGTTTCAAACCTGAAAACAAACAGAGTGGGTGGAAGACCTGCCAAAGAAGGCTGTGGTCTTTTTCCTCAGCCTACAAAGTCATTCCCTGGGGCAGTTGGAATAAAGCTAAGAGACATCTCTGGATCCAAGATGAATATGTCTGTTGGGAGTTTCTGGGCAGACTCTTAACCAGACACCCTTTCCACAAATCTCATGACAGAGCTCTGCCAAATCACACTGTGTTTCTAAAGAAAGGCCACATTCCATTTTCAAAGTTCATCTCATGTGACTGATGCTTTTGGATTGAGGATCTACACCCACTTCAGGGGAGATACTGTATAGCTGCTTATAACTCCAGGTGGGAAAGAAATGATCCTCTGTTGCTTGCATTTCTACAAGTCAATCAGAAATTATTTATTTTCTAAAAGTATAAAAACATATACAAAAAGGGACACTTTCAGTAAGAATTAAGATAATATTACTATAACAAAACCCCCGTACGCTAAGCTACTGTGGAGTAAGTACTGCTCCCAAACCATTAATAAGCTTAATCCCTGCTCTGCCCCAGACCCTGTAGAAGGTGACTACTGCTAAATTCACATGGACAAAGAGTTTTATCAAAACACTCATAAAAGTAATGATTATGCTTCTCCAGGTTGATAAAATATAATTTCAGGTTTCTGAGGTAAATATTCTTATGTCAGTCCCAGGGAACTTTTCTCCCCAAGAGTTGATTGGTCACTTTCTGTGGAAGAAAAAAACAAAAAACAAAAACAGGAAAGAAGTTAGATACTCTCACCATGAGAGACAGGATAACCACTCCTTACCCCACTGTCACTGCAGAGACCAGTGTGGTTCTATCCAAATCTTGTTTATCTTCCTCAGCTTCAGAAACTATGTCAATTTTATAAAAATATACTTCCTGAAATGTTTAGAAAAAATGATCTTCAAACAATATCTACTTATTTTTGTACAGGTAAAGATAATCTATAATCATTATCAATATCATCACTTCACAAACACACAGGCACAATGAGAGGTCTGGCCTCATGTGCCGACATACCAGACTGGCTCGGACTTTTGAGGTGCAAAGCAGTTCTCCAAACTTACATCAGTTTAGTATGAATTTGTTTGTTGGTTTCTAATTTCAGCATTCTCTAAGGTGACATGAGGGGGCTGGGAAAGATAAAAGAGTCAAGGATATGGTCCCTCAGGCATAGTAGCCAGTCTGGTTTCTCAAGGAATATTATAATTGGCAGCAAGTTCTGGGACTCGTAGCACCACATATTCTGCTGGGGACTGGGCAGGAAATGGTGGCAGCTTTGAGGCTCTGACATCCTAAGGTGTTAACTCTTAGAACATACCTGGATATAGTCATTTATTTTAAAATTTCTAGAGATATATGATTTACTCATAAGGGGGCATAACACCATGATTTGGGACTATGTTATGAAAACCTAATAATTCTCATAGATTTGGACAATTCTACCATGACATATAAACTGGATCCTAAGTAAGAAGTTTGTTTTCAGTCCAAAGGTATGCCTGAAAGGTGCTTTTTTCTTCCAAATTTCTACACTGGTACAATGTATTGTGAACTTAAAGTTCACTCCCCCAAACATGTTTCTCTCAAATTTCTCTTTCTCCTTAATCCCGCTTAGAGCATGGATTCACCTTTTTATATAGCTGGGCTCGCAGTCGGTATGACTTATATTCTGATCTCCTCTTTTCCTCTTCTCTCTTTTTCCGTACTTCTGGAAGCTGTTCATAAATCCTACCGGTAAAAAGACAGAAAGCAGTGAAGTTATCAGATTACAAAGGCACATGGTCTCTTCTCAGATAGCTGCCTAAGCTTGTTCTACTTATCTCAAGGCATTCAGGTCCTAGGCCCCAGTTGTGTGTTCAGCTTTCTCTTAAGATACCCTGTTCATGAAGAACCCTGGCCTGGTGTGCTTATGATCTCCAATGGGAGACAGATAAATAACAACATAATAAAATCCTGTTAACAGTGGTTACTTCTAGGAAAGGAGTAAGATAAAGGGGAAAAGTGAACTTTTCACTCTATATTCAAAAGTGAATTGTTGCAATCAAAGATAATAAACATGCATCACTATTGTATTTTTAAATACAAGGCAAAAATGAAAAAGGAAAGTACTACAATGGTCATTTCTATAAAATGCTAAATAGAACTACAAAAGAAATAACTTAATTTGCCTAAAGATGGTCAGGGAAGACTTCCTCTCTGAAGAGGATTCAATTTGACGTGAGTATAGAAGAACAGCAGTCAGAAAGGGACAGGAGAAAGGCATATTGATAACAATAGTCAAGGCTTCATCGAAATGAGTGAGAGAACAAGGGAAAGCAGAAAAGTGAAGGTGAGGATGATTATGGAGGGTCTTGTAATCATGTGAAAACCTTGGTCTCTGCCCCTTATCAAGGGTTGGGTGATACTGATTCTAAGTAGGGAGGAACATGATCAAATGACAAACAGACTCTAATTGGAAACACAGTACATTTAAAAACAACAATAACAACAACAACAAAAACTCCCAAACAGATTATGGAATATAATGTAATTATTATAAGTTATAAAAATATATTTCAAAGAATTTTTAATGAGAAAATGTTCACAACAGACTATTGAGTAAAATAAAGTAGGTTCCTAAACCTGTAGATACAGCATAATCAGCAGTTTTCGGGAAGAATATACATTAGTACAGACATCAGCAAAAGTTCCAATCCTGCCAGAAATAGGACTAGTATTAGTTATGTTTAGGTGGGAGGATTATGAGTGACATTTTCTTCTTTCTACTTTTCTCTGTATTTTCCAAAGTTTTCTATAATCTGAAAACAATCACCAAAAAATGACGTTGTGGCTCTGTGGAAAATAGACGAGAAGGAAAAGGGTAGAATTAAGGGGGACAACAGATTAAGGCCAGAACACATGGGAGCTATGAGGATATCAGGCTTCAGAGCTATCAAGAAATCAAGTCTTCAGGATGTGCTGGTGGAGTTCTATTCTGCATACAATGGAGATGACCACTAGCTGAAAGCACAGAAGTGTTAAAGAGAGACAAGGCATGAACAAAGACCAAGAGTTACTGTTGATCAAAAACTATAATGAACTATCACCTTACACCTGTAAGAATAAGCTATTATCAAAAAACCAAAGAACCAAAATGAGATAAGTGTTGGTAAGGATGTGGAGAAAGGAAACCCTGGTGTACTGTTGGTTAGAATGTAAATTGGTATAGCTACTATAAAAACAAAAGAGGTTCCTCAAAATATTAAAAATTGAACTACCATATGAGTCAGCAATCCCACTTTTAGGTATCTATTCAAAGGAGGTAAAATCACTATCTCAAAGAGATATCTGCACCTCCATATACATGGCAACATTATTCTTAACAACTAAGTCAGAAAACTATCTCACCCTTGCAAAAACAGGAATAAAAGGCACATACCTGAACATAATAAAAGCAATATATGCCAGATTCACAGCCAACATCATAATAATATCACCATAATGGTGGAAAACTGAGAGCCTTTTCCCCTAAGATCTGAGCCAAGATAGTGTTGTCCACTATCACCGCTACTATTCAACATAGTTCTGGAAGTCTCGACCCAAGCAGTAAGGCAAGAAAAGCACATTGAAAAAGAAATAAAACTCATTATTTACAGATGACAAAATATTATACCTAAAATATCCTAAAGATTCCATCAAAAAACTGCTAGAAACAATGAATACAGCAAAATGGCAGGACAGAAAAGCAACACACAGCAGTAGCATTTATATGCAAACAATGAAGTAGAAGTAAAAGAAAATAAGAAATTCCATTCACAATAGTACCAAGAAATATCAAACACTTGGGAATAAACTTCATAAAGGAGGTGAAAGACCTCTATAATGAAAATTATAGGACCGTAACAAAAGAAACAGAAGACATAGAAAGGTTGGAAAAACATCCCATTATCATGGATTAGAAGAATTAACATAGCAAAAAAGGTCATTCTACCCAAAATAATATATAGGTTTAATGCAATTCCCATCAAAATCCCAGGGATGTTTTTCAAGGAAATGGAGCAAACAAAAATGACACTTGTATGGAACCATAAAAGGTTTCGAATAACCAAAGCTATTTTAAGACAATAAAAGAACAGCAGGGAATCATACTCCCTGACTTTAAACTATACCACAGGGTGATCACCATCAAAACACTACGGTACTGCAACAAAAACAGACACACTGATCAGTGGAATTATACTGACTGCCCAGAAATAAAGTCACATCTATATAGACAGTTACTCTATGACAAAGATGCCAATAGCATACAATGGAGGAAGGTAAGTCCATTCAACAAATGAAGTTTGGAAAACTGGAAAGATATATATAAAAAATTGAAACTAGTTACTAACTTCCATACACAAAAGTTAAAAGTTAACTCAAAATGGATTAGAGACCCGGGCATAAGACATAAGAGCTTTCATTTTTAATGACAACAAAATGATAATTATGTAAAGTGACCGATGCATTAACTAATCTTGTGATATAAATTTCACAGTACATGTGTATCAAATCTTCACATTATACACCTGAAACTTACACAATGTTATATGTCAGTTATCTCAGTAAAACTGTAAAAAAAAAAAAAAAGTCACTGAAAAACGTTAACAAAGGTGATCAGAAAACAGTTATCCCAAGGAGCACATATGCTGGCTGTAAAGCTAAAATCTGGTTGTATTCTAGGATTAGATAGTTGAGAGCCTGGCTAATCAGAGCCGTCAAAAATTACATTTTGTGAGTGGTTCCTTGAAAACAATCACTACATTAACGCAGACAAAGATACCACTTATTATCGGACCCGTCTGCTTGTGGGTCTGGAAGTCCATTATCTTTTATCTCTCATACCTAGTCCAATGCCCAGTAGATACCCAGATGTATGTATTAATAAATTAACTAACTTCTCTTGAAGGAAAGGATAAATCTGAAGAAATGCTTCAGGATAAGAGTCAAGTTCTCTCTTCTCCACATGCTTTCTTCTTACCAGAACCTTTAAACCTCTTTGGTAGAGGTAGGCAATAAATAAAGATAATAATTGACAGATCCTTCAAATGATACACTTAAAGGAGTATTGTATAGGAGTCCAATGCCAGGCTCCAATCCCTATTCTGGCCCTAACTTGCTGGGTTATTTCCTCTCTCTGGTTGTAACTCCTTCAAAATTAAGAGTGGTATATATGATCTTCAAGATCCTTTTCAATTCTATGATTCTCAGATGGAAGTGGATGGCTTCCTTGAAAGAGGGGGGGGTCATACAAGAAATAAAATTATATAGACGCACTCTAATGAAAATGTATCAGCTTAAAACCTGAGTCTCTTTTTAATGCACTCTTGCAACACTATTTTAAAGCACTGCTACCTTACAGAAGATGTTCTGCTTGTTTTCTTACAGCTGACCTTCATAACCCCTGACAAAAGGAACTCCTCTTGCTGGAGGGAGGGAATAATTAGCTGCCACACAATGAGCATTAATTTCTCCTAATTAAGCTTGGTGACAGAATGAAGGAATGGTTGTCATTTTGTGGACCTCAGATCCCTTCATACTCTTTAAAAATTGAGACCAATTTTGGTCAATGTGAATTTTATTTACTGATATTTACTTTATTAGAAATTAGAACTAAACATAAACTTCTCTATTATTATTATTTTTTTAATGAAGGAAAGGTGCAGGCAGGAATGAAGGCAAAGTAGGCAGGTAGGCTTTGAGAGGAGGAAGAAACATTTTATTTTATCTTTAATTTTTATTGTTGTTCATACTAGTTGTCCCTGGACCTGGAATGTGAACCCAGGGATATGTGGCCCATGCTCCTTTGGAGGCAACTGATCTAACCACTAGCCCACCAGGGCACACCAATTATTATAATACTTATTTTTCCATTTAAAAATAACAACGCACAATGCACCTTTGTGGCTCAGGTGGCTGAGATGGCTAGGGTGTAGATCATGTGAAAAGCCCACAGACCTGGGATTTTGAGATCTGGGACTCGACAGTGGGCGAAACCAAAATAAATAAAAATGCCTCTTCTACTCCTTCTTTCCTTCCTTCCTCCCTCTTTCCTTTCCTCCATCTCTTAAAGAAAAATAAATCAATAATGAGTAAGCTATTTTTAATGAAAAATAAATATTTTCTAAAACAAAAATATTTTACTAAGAAAAACTGGCACTGTTTTACATATTTTACAAATCTCTTTAATGCCTGGTTTAATAGAAGACAGATTCTTTTATTTGATTCTGTTAAATATATTTTAAAAATACATTTTTACATACACGAGTGTATTTTAATACTCTTTTCAGAGACTTAGCGATTTTCTTAAAACTATGCCAAAATTTGAGAAGTGGTAGTTTTCCTTTTGTTCTTTAAAGGAAGGGTACAGCAGGAATGAAGGCGAGCTAGCAGACAGGCAGGGAGAGGAGGAAGAAGCATTCTATTTTATTTATATTTAATTGTTCACACAGGTTGTTGCCCCACCCACCGGGGTATGTGGCCTGCGCCCTTTGGAGGTAATTGACCGAACCACTACTTCACCAGGGTGCACACCAAGTGATAATTTCTTAACAATTAGTTGCAATGTCAATCTGAAACCACACAGTGAACTTTTTGTATGGCAGCAGAAGTACTTCATGTGTACTTTGTTACGCTGTTGTTGTGTGGCTTTGAAGAAATCAAAGCCTGCATACCCTAGTGGAGCAGCAGTTAGGTCTGCCACCTCCAGACAAGTGCAGTCCACATACATTCCAAGGACCCAGGATGTGTCCTGGGGCTGGGTGAAACAATCAAGATGAACAAGTAAATAAAAAATAAAATGTTTCTTTTTCCTCTCTTCCTGCCTGCTTGTACCTTTTCTTAAAAAAAAAAAAAAAAAAAAAAAGACATCTAGATCTGCATGTCTATCAAATTTCAGCACAACTGCCAGGGCACCAGCAATCTTACTCCTCCTTTTGCTACATTTGCATTATTAGTGTAAATGTCAACTTGGTGAAAAATGTACATGACACCTTAGTGTTATTTTAAAATTCATTTTGACTCAGCAAATCTGCTGAAAAGATCTTGGCAACTTCCAGAGGTCCACTGATCACATGTTGAGAACCACTTGATTAAAGCACCCCTCTGAGTTACCTATAAGGAAAGAGCTTACTACATGGAGAGTGAAAACAATATTTCAAAAGGAATGTTTTAATTGCCTAAGATAAATTGTTTTCAAGCACTATGCTAACTATAAAACTATTCTTATTAAAGGAAGTCTCTAAAAAGTAACCCTCAACTTAGTTATTCCATGTCATTCTGATGATCAACACAAGCATGTCTCAAATAATATTTTTAGGAGAAAGAAGCATTTAAAAAATTAATTAACTTAATGTCCCCCCTTCCCAACATCACCCAACAACCCAAGGTCATAAATATGAGTACTTTTGCTTTACATCATCCACACCCCAGACATCTCAGCCACCTAAGTCACAAAGGCGGACTAAATTAACTGGCCATGCTCACAATGGCACAAAATTCACAAAGTATAAAAGGATGAAAAACTGTCTTTCTACCTCAGTTCTCTTTCTTAAAGGTAACCACTACTACCAGTTTCTTGGGCACCATTCCAGAGATATTTGACAAGCAGCACTGTGCACGTGCTTCTGAAGGTTGATTCTTTTTAAAGTTTTTTATTATTTCTCACACTGTTGGCTAAATTCCTAGAAACGGAATTGTCTAGGTAAAGGGTAAGGTTCCCAATAAATATTTCAAAATATTATTTATTTATATTTAGGTCTTTAACAAAGATGAGTCTATAAATTATGCAAATTAATGTGATTTTTTGGAATCTTTTGCATATGAATTATTGAAACCACGTTTCTTTTCTTTTTTAGTGCCATCAGTGAGAAATTACTTTCATAACTAATATTCTCAGGAAGTTTTAGCTTGAGAATAATGTCTTTATTCTGGAGGAGAGCCAGAGAACTGATCACTTAGTGGCCTGATTCATACTTTTATGATTATTCTATTCCCTTGGCCTTACCGTTTAGACCTCTGAATCATTTCCTTCTTTCCAATAGGTATGTTCTTCCGGACAACCAGGAGGCCTGAACAAGAGAAGGGGTTTTCAGTGGATAGTGACTTAGTAAGGAAGGTGTGTTGCTCAAGTGCCGTAAAAGGGAGCTGCTAGGACTGTGTAACCCCACCTGAAGCTGGCAGTGCTGGGTGGTGAGAAAATGGCCTCGGTCAAGGCCAAGGCTGGAGTTAAACTATGGTGACTGTGATAGTAACTTAAGGCTCTAGAACAACATTTTGTGACACAGACTACATAGTCTGAATAGAAACACTGATCAGTTTATAGGCAAGGTTGAAGGCAAGGATGAAAACATTAGGTGAAACTTTGGTGTTTTCATAGCTCCCACATGTTATTTTATTGAGATCTTACACCCAGCAATATTGTCAAGAGCACAGGTTCTCAGCTTAAGTGGCTTCAAATCCTACTTTACTAGGTATGTAATCTTGGGCAAGGTACTTAATCTCTCTTTGCTTCATTTTTCTCATCTGTAAAAGTGGAATAGTGATCAGATCTATTTCTGACATATGTGGTAAGCATTAAATGACAATAGTGTTTGGGTAAAAGTTAAGGATCACATAAGTTTTTATGATGCTGATGATGATTATGATCACATCTTATGAGGCAGGCAAGGCTGGATTCAGCCCTGATTTTAAAGAAAATCACATTATACTTTTGGAATTAACTTGCTCATGGACACAGAGCTGGTTTATAAAACACTATTCTCAATGCATACTTCTTTTTTCTTCTTCAAACAAAAGTTTTATTTTTATTGTAGCAACTTTGTTTTACAAATTAAAACAGGTGTGCCTTGGCAGAGTAGGTTTGATGGAGTCCCCAGTTTAAGACCTGGGGTCAGGGAGAATAACCAAGATGAACAACTGAAATAAAATAAAGTGCTTTCTCCTCCTTTCTCTTCCTGTCTATACTTTTCCTATAAAAACAAAAAAACAAATTAAAATAAACTCATATGTGTGGGTTCCCCATATGTGCACGTTCCCCATTCCTCAGAAATATGTCAACACACTATGACCTCCACCAAATCACCAAGTGTTCTTCACCACTATCCAGGGGGCTCTGCCACCAGTTGCTCCACCACCTCTCCTGTCCATTCCCTATTGGTAACGTCAGTTCTACTGCAAATGGACACTCACTTTTAAGATACAGTGACAGGGCCAGAGTTACTAAGCTTATCTGGGTCAAAGTGCTATGAGCTAAATTGAGCAGGTTCTCAGCAAATGAAACACTTCCTTCTGTCCATGTAACTGGAAGGACATTGAGCAGAGCACCCAAGTGTGAAGTGGACCTTGACCTCTCTATCCAGCTAGATGCAAGTGAACAGGCAATGTACCTCTTCTGGGGAGTGGGCGCAGGGGGTTCCGGGAGCCCTGCCATTCTCTCACATTGTTGAACAAGGCCTCCCGCTCACTCTGCAATGTGTTCTGTAGCTTCCTCTCTTGGACTATTAACTGCAGGCGCTTTATTCGCTCCCCAGAGCGGGAGATGAAGTCAGGTCTGTGAAACCAAAGTGATTCCTGAAGAGAGAAAAAGCCCCAACCCCAACCTTACATTAATGATGCAGTTTGTCCTCTAAAGGCTTAGAAAACCAGTACCTATCCAATAGGTTTGGAGAGACTGTTTCTAATGCAAAGAAAACATACAGTGTGAAAGAATTACTGACACCTTTCTAGCAGGGAAGCTCCACAGGGAAATCAGAGGGATCAAAAAAATGCCTTGGGAATAAGTTAAGAGCTAAGAGATTGTGGCAATTACAATTGTTCAAATACTGATGGGACAGGGTTTGGGGTCTGGTTCATTGGAGTATTTTAAATTTCCCTTCAAACAAATACCGTCAAAATAATATTTCCTTTAGCTCCCAAAGGACATGTAAAGAAGAAACTTGGTGCCTTATATAAAATATTCTGTGCTAAGAAGGTCCAGGAATTAAGTGAAATAGAGGAATAAATGAAAGGCTGATGTCAGGTGTCCAGAGTGCTTCACATGCAGGTCTCGATAAACCCAATGAGCGACATCGCAACATGCGTCCTTCTCTTGCCTTGTTCCAGATACTGAGGGTGAGGCATGATTTAGAATGGCTAACAGTAAGGCAACCTCGGATTAATGATGAGAATGAGAACAGACAAGCCTTGGAGGTACTAGGAATGAAGGTCCCATGACTGAACTTCAGAAGGCCAAGTTGCAGATTTAATTTCTGTGCACATTCCTTCTTCTTCATCAGACATGAGGCTAAAATTAACTCAGTGTCATCTCACCTGCAGAGTTGCTCTCACAAATGGTCTTGGTGGCTCTCTTCCTGGCCCTGTTATTGGCCCATGGCCGTCCATGCGCTGTTCCTGCCTGTTCTGTTCCCGCAGTGGCTCCCTCCAGGGCTTTGTGGTGGTTATTGGTGCAAACCAGGAGATACCAGGACCATAACACTTGGGCAAGTTTTCCTTTTTAGGACCAGAGTTTACATTTTCCACAGGAACAAACCATGAGATTCCTATTGAGAAAAAAAAAAGTTTTTAAGGGAAGGTATAAGCAGGAATAAAGGCAGGTAGACAGGTAAGGACGGAAGGCAGAAACACCTCATTTGATTTAATTGTTCTCATCACTGGTTTGCTCACAGGTTCCAGGACTTCAACTGGGGACCTTGGGATTTATGTGGACCGCACCTGGTTTAACTCACTAGGTTACCAGAACCCGCCTATATACCTTTTTTAAAAGAGAAGATGCAGGCAGGAATGAAGGTGAGTGGACAGGTAGGCAGAAGAGAGTGGAGGAAGCATTTTATTTATATTTAGTTGTTCACTCTGGTTGCTCCCCCTGAACCTGGAATTCAAACCCAGGGTTATGTAGCCTGTGATCCTTTGGAGGCAACTGACCTAATTGCTACTTCACCAGGATGTGCCAGAAAATATTTTTAAGAAAGGGAAAATATCTTTCATCTTTTGACAACCCAAACAACTATTATCAGAGACATGTGCATTAGACAGTCTAGAGGACTCAGCTGCTCGAGGCGACTAGGATGCCCTAGAGTTCACTTAACTACAGGTAGGATTCTGCAGTGACAGTGCTAGAAACTTTGTCAAGGTGGTGCTGGGGGAAATGAGGTCAACATAGTCATTTAGAATCTTAGTGCAAGATTCACTAGTGTTTCTGCAACAAAACCAGGGGTTAGAAACTGACCTTCACAGCAACTCTGCTTGCTCTTCCTTAACTTTCTGTCCACAAGATAACTAGTGAGGAGTCTTTTATCTTCTATTTTTGCTTCTGACGGAGAAGTCACATCACTGTCCTCTTCTAGTCTAGCCTCACTAGAAGTTGGAGTTGGAAAAGTTACCCCAACATCTCGAGTGTGTTTTTTGATACCATTCACCATCTCCAAATTACCTGAGGAAAAAGATCAGAGATGCCTCTGAAGCATAACTTCAGACTTAATTGACAGAGATATTCAAGTGGGTATACAGAAAGTTTTTAAGACTTCAAAAAACACTTACCACTGGATAGAGTAGTGGGGAGCAAAGAGGACGAGGAGGTAGGACAGAAAGAAAGAGGGAAGTGACAAAGGTAAAAACAGAGAGGGAGGAAAAAATGAAGATTTTTATTTCTAACTCTGTTTAGATATTGGAGGGAAAAAACTACTAATATGGATTCAATGGACACAGGATTTCAGCTCTTATCCCAAATAAGAAAGACAGTAAATGCTTATAGTCCTAATAGTTGTCACTCAGGTAAGGAAGAGGCTGATAGATGTACAGATAAGATTGGAGGAGAAAAAAAAATGTGTTTAAAAAAACAAAAACTATAGAAGACATAAAGTGAAAAAGTCCTCTTCCCACTCCTGATCTCAATTCAGTTTATAACCCCATGATTCCAGAGAATCTTATTTGTATATTAAGCAATTATTTTCCTTTATTTTAAAAAAATATGTAGCAGTATGCTAGGCACTGTTCTATAACTTTCTTTTTTTCTTTTTCTATTTTAAAGGAAAGGTGCAGGCAGGCAGGAAGACCGCAGGGGAAGTCAGCATTTTACATTTTATTTTTGTTTAATTGTACATCTTGGTTGTTCTCCCCACCACCGGAATGTGAACCTGGGTCCTTGGGAGGTATTGGGATTTCCCCCAAGCTGGAGGCTGTGGACATAAACACGACTCTACCAGGGCATAACATTTTTTCTTTTTTAATTACTTATCTTGGAGATCTTTCCAAATTAGAGAGATTTTCCTCATCGTCCATAAGATTTCGCTACATGCGTGTATAAGAATTTATTTATTTGGTTACTGATATTCAGTTAAGTTGATTTAAATTTTCTGCTAAAATAAACAATACTTCAGTGGCTAATCCTGCACACTTATCATTTTGCACATATGTACAGTATATCTTTAGGGTTAATTTCTAAAGTAAAAGACCTGAATGCTAAGTAATTTTGACAGAAAATACCAAATTAACTGTCATGGAGGCTGTATTCTCCCACTAGAACATAACAGTAGCTATTTTTCTACATGTTTGTCCACAAACTTGCCTATCTGACAGGTGAAAAATGGCATTTGAATACAGTTTTAGTCTCTATTTCTTTCTTATGAGTGGGGATGAGTATCTTATATGTTAAAGAAGTACTTGTATGTCAATGGAATTGTTTAAAATCAAATAATTTACCTGCTTGTACACCCTTGTTTAACACTTGTACATTTTGTTTGTTGCAAAAGGTAGAGCTTGAGTTCCAGAAACTACTGGTAGAAGATGGAATAGAATCAGAAGAAATCATATGGTTTTCCACCTGAAAAAAAAAACAAACAACAAACCACAGACTCTGTTATCATTACTTGCAATAAATATCACAATGACCCAGAGGATAAGAAAACACACATCACCAAGAATTCTTTCTAATCCAATTCAAATTGTTAAAATAAAGTTGCTAACACATAATGTGATAGAGGAATATTAGATAAGGGTCTGAGATGTTATTACTATATGGTAAAACAAAAAAAATCTCGGTATACCCCATATGTGCAGTTTTCCCATAGGACTTGAATAAAATAAATAAAATTCTGCAAAGGATACTAGCCAAAGATTAACATGGTAATTTTCAGAATGATATTCTGACTTGATACCTGTATAAAATTTGTTAAGATATAAAGAGAACTAGGTATAACTAAAGAGCGATGAGCTACAGAGAGTGATCTCCAATAAATTACACAAGGAGAAATGCCAAAAAATGTCATGAGAAGTCCAGAGTGAAATATTATAAAAAACATTAATGAGCATAAAAGTTCTTTTCAGTTATGTTCAGAGTAAGTAGAGCAATTGACGGGTAAGTTCATGGGTTGAAGTTGATGGTGGAATGTTAGCAGATGACAAAAAGATAATCAAAATACAGTGAATATAAAACGTTCACCATAAAAAATCACTGGGGTACATGGTGGGGGGAAGTTCTAACCCAGAACAATGATTGGAATCTTTAAGGGTGGGGTCTGGGCATGTACATTCTGCATAAATGTGAGGTGATTTTGTCTACTTAAGCAAGTTGGTAGAGGTGAATTGAAGTCCATGTCAGGAAAGGAAATTAAGAGTATCTGCTCTCTGAACTAGATAAATTATATTTCCTTAAAAATTTTTCAACAGAGTCCTCTAAGAGAGGAGCTATATGTTAGGTGTCTGGAGACAGGAGATATTTTACTTTTCCAGAAAAAAAAAGCATTGTAAACATGAGGGTTTCACAATGAAGCCCTATAGAATTCTAGACTAGACCACCAGATCTGATAATGTGCAAGTGTTTGGAAGTCAAATAAAAAAAGATCAGCAAGTTTCAGCCAGGAGTCAATAAGGCAGGCAGAATAAATTCTGCTAGGTTAGGCTTTTTTGCCCTCAAAATTATGGACACCAACTGGCCGACCAAAAGAATGTGCAGTAGAGTACTGCTACATTTGAATAAAATGACAAAATTTTCATGGCATCTCTGAGAGCAAGATGGAGTTACATAGGTTGAATGAGAATATAAGCAGGTAGAACCAAAAGTGGGTGAAGCACTCTTACCCAAATGTTATCAACACAGAGAGAGGCCTTTGGTGAATGGAACATCTTGCATTCAAATATATATACATTTTAGTATTTTATTTATCTTATTTAGTGTTCATAAACTTGGGTCCTTGGGATGCATGTGGACAGCATTCTCAGTCTCAGGTGGTTGACCTAACCTCTGTCTCCACCAGGGCATGCTTCAACAACAAATATTAGTAAGCACATACTGCGTGCTAGTCAGTTTGTTCTACTATTCCTTAGCATGCTACGTATTCATGTCTTGGAAATATGGAAAACAGGATATCCCTCATACAAGGCACACCTGGGAGGGCCTAAATGGCTCTCAGGATTCCATATAACAATGTGAAAGATGGATCAGATCAAATAAGGGTAACTGTAAAGCCTTACACATTAAGAAGAATGACAGTAACTGTGACGTAGCAGAAAAAGCTCTGAGTGTGGAGTCCAAAAACCCTAAGCTCATTTCATAACTTCCCTTTGCCAGCTATCTCTACTTTAGCAAGTCATAAATTCGTGCCAGTTTCTCCTTATAAAAAAGGGAATAACTGCATTTCTGAAATTACACAAGTTAGTAAGAGCAAATGATTTAGAGCAAATGATTATAAGCTGTAAGAACCTAATATAAAACTATGAGATTATTATATTAAGAAAAAGCAGAATATGTGAGTACAGAAAGGATATTTAGGAAGATGTGAATGACCAGCAATATACCACACCTTATTTCTTTTTTTAACAGATGTGAAAATAAATGAGAAAGCACTTTGGGTACTGAAAAAACTATCAAGATAGATTAAGAATACAGCCATTTTTTATGAAAGAGGATAGAAAATGTAGTATTTGCTTCCTATAGAAAATATTAAGGGACCAGTAAAGAAGTACCAGAATTAATAAGTAAGCTTGGCCATATTGAAGAATATAAGATCAGTAAGATCAGTTTTATTTCTATATTCTAGTAATGGAAAAACTGAAAAAGAAAATAAGGAAGTAACTCCATTCATAATAGCAATCAAAAAGAAGAATTTAGGAATTTAAAAATGGAAGTGCAAGGCTTAAACACTAAAAATTACATTAGTTATGAGAAACTAAAGATTTAAACAGTGAGCTAGTCTATATATGTAATTTAAAAATAGGCAGAAGATATGAGAGTGGCCAACAAGCATATGGAAAGATATTTGACATCATCAATCATTAGGAAAATGCAAATTAGAATGATTCCACTTCATAAACACCAGGATGGTGATAATAAAGAGATGAATCATACTAAAAGCTGACAGAAGTAGAGAAACTGGAACCTCCACCTTTTCTGGCAGGAATAGACAATGGTACAGTCACTCTGGAAAACTCTTTGGCATTTTCTTAAAAATAAAACACAAATTTATCATATGACGCAGCAATTTCATTTCTTAACGTATGCCCAAAAGAAATGAAAATGCATATCCACATGAAAACTTTTACACAAATGTCCATAGCAGCATTATTCATATTAGTGAAAAAGTGAAACAATCTAAATGTTCAACAACTGGTAAATGAATAAATCACGATCTATATAATATTCTAATATTTTCTAATCAACAAAAAGGATCTGATATCTGCTACAACAAAAACTTTGAGAACAACATGCTAAGCAGAAAGAAGTCAGATTTAACAGAATACAAATGATCCAATTTATATAAAATGCACAGAAAGGACAAGAGATTAGTTGTCTGGGGCTGGGGATGCGGACTGCAAACTGTTACAAGGGACTTTTTAAAACTATTAATGTACTAAAAATAACATAATTGTACACCTAAAACAGATAGATTTTAAATGTAAAATATACTTTAATAAAGCTATTTGAAAAATTTCTGTAGAGATATGCAAGAACAGGTAACACAGAGTCTGAAGAGAGCTGGTAACCTAGGGAACACGAGAAGGAAGGATACGGTCAAACATTTTTATACATTTCAAATTTGGTACCATGTAATTCTATTACCAGTTTAAGAGGTGAGATTAAACAAAAATTACAGGGAAGAATGTGATAAAGGTTATATAGGCTCTGGTGAGTTCTAGAAGTAAAACATGAGTGTGCCCTGTGGCCTAGTACATACACCGTGGGAGTAGTTCCACATACATTGCAAGGTCCTGGGTTCAAGATCCAGGGCCGAAGGGAGGACTGGAGGGGACACACCAGTGTGAACTACTAAATAAAAATAAAGTGCTTCTTCTGCGTCTCTCTTCCTGCCTGCCTACCTACCTTCAATCCTGCCTGCATCTTTCTGTTAAAAAAAAAAAAAATGTAAAAGAGACATGAGGCCACAGAAATTTTCTAGCTCTAGAGGAAGGTGATACATCTGCCTTACCAAGGTGCTCTCTCTACCCACGGACAACATGCTTAGCTTAGCACATGTTTAAAAGGGTACTGAAGAACTGAACTGAATCAAGAAAGCTGCCAAATTAGGAATGAGGAGTAGAATGTATGACCTGTGAGGAGGAATGGTTCAGAGTGAAGACCAGAAAAATCCAAGTGGGACCTGAAAGGTTGAGACCACCTATTTTTTTGTGCTTCCAGGGAACACAAGTGGAGCAGAGCCAGGAAATCTGATGCAGGCAGATTTTGGATCTTTGTAATCTTTGGTAAATGCACCCTCAGAAAATGGAACAACTGCCCATTAGCAGTGAGTGAATGGTGGGGCTGTTGAGGCAGCAGCTGGAGTGTCTGCTGGTGCAGATGCAGAAGTACACTAGTCATGGTATGTGCCATGGGGTGTGAAAAAACACTTGTTTACATCTGATTACACGAGGGGCCTTGATGTGTTTCCATTTCTAGTTCAAATCTCTTGCAGATTAATTCTTGCCTAGTAACAGGTAAATACTTTAAAGTAGAAAATATTCTTAAAAAACAAATTTCCTCAGCAAAATGTTTACTTAGCCCTCTAGAAAGGTGAAAAACAGGAAGAGGATATGGAAATTGGAAACTTCATACAGCAGGTGGAAATGCAAAATGGATACTTTGGATACAGCCTGCTAGTTCCTCAAACTGTTAAGAGTTACTATGTGATCCAGTATAGACTCACTTCTAGGTATATACCTCAAAGAAATGAAAACATGTTCACCCCAAAACTTGTAGTGTTCACGGCTTTATTAACAGCCAAAACGTGGTAGAAATCCAAATGTCCATTAACTGATGGATAAAGTGGGATATATTCATACAATGGAATATTTGGCCATAAAAGGGTCAAATGCTACAGTGTAGATGAAACTTGAAAAATATTGTTAAATGAAAGAAGTCAGTCACAGACTGTCACCTACTATATGATTCCATTTATATGAAGTGTCTGGAATATGCAAATCCATAGAAGTATAAATTAGGTTAGCAAGTGGAATGCCTGGAGCAGGGTGAGGGGTAACTGCTAATACGTACAGGGTATTTTTTTGGGGGGGTGTCAGAAATGTTTTAAAATCAGTTTGGGATTGTGGTTGCATGAATATGCAAACAGCCCACTAGACTATAGAAACAGTAATTTTATGTTATGTGAAAGGGCTCAAGAAAGTGTAAAAATATTTTTATTCACATATTTAAATTGAAATGTATGTGCATTATAAACCCTTATTTGGAGAAAAAAGCTTATGCTTGATGGTCCCACATCTCCGGTGGTCTTTTTCATATAATAAATAACAATCGTTAACAAAAACACGGGCACTGGATGTTGCAGGGGTATGATGGACGCTACATCTACTACGGTGAGACTCAAGCGCACACTGTCAGAATCATGTGAACTGACGTCCACAGCCACAATAATCACAATGCACAGGCCTGTGTTGTGCCTTAGAAATAAGTGCTGGAAGACACACCATGGACTAGAACATCAACTTGCTGATTTACACATACTGTTAGTAGATGCTCAGGGTCTGGGTGTGGATCAGCCTACTCAGTTCTCTGCAATGGGGCTTACATAAAGATATAAGTGACTACAGATCATTTGACATCAGGCATCATGGTTTCCTGTTGCACAGAACCTGAGAATACACACAGGTGGCTGCTTCTGTTTTAATTTCTATTATTCTGAGTGCAAACTCACCTGCTGGTGCTTTATTCCATACCAGGAAAAGAAAGTAACTGCTACTATCTCAGAGATGTTACAGGTTTTGTAGCCTTTTTTTTACCATTACCTAGCTTAGGAATCTAGGTAAGACTCTTTCCCATATTCGACCAGGGATACCATGAAACCCAGGAAAAAAACCAACAAACTTTTCAATTACAAGTCTACTTTGTAGGTGGAAACTGAGCTCTGGAAAGCATATTCAATATAGGAAAAAAGTCATGTTTTGACATGTAACATAATGGCTGTTAGTCATGTAGGACGATTGCTATTGCTAATCTTCTGCTAGTCATGTGCCTGGGGAAAGATGCTTTTCTTTCAGAAGTATGTCTTTATATTAATTCATTTATAACCAATCAAGTTTAGAACCAGAGACACATATTGATAAGATGGTCAGTGTTAAAATTAGAAACACAGTCTATTGAACCAAAGAACGATGTTTGCTAGTGAAAACTTTTTAGATTATCTAAAGCTCAAACTGAACTTTCAATAATAAAATTTACTAACCAGTAAAAGGGGGATGCACTCACAGCGGCCCCAAATTAACATTCTGACATATTTTTAATTTCCAGAAACAAGATTAAAACTTACAAAAGCAGAAACTCAACTGATCATTATTTACCTTTAGAAAATCAGAACTAGTAATGTTTCTGCAAGCATCGTAGATAAATCTAAAATCTCAGAAAATGAAAAATGTATTGTGTTTGTCTAATAGGTCTTCAGAAAACTTCATTTGGTACATGAGTGAGTAAAGATTATAGAGAGGACTATTCTGGACGATAACACGCAAGGCATGGCCACGAGACTGAGTGGTTGAAATGTAATGGAAGTACTGGTCGTTAAAACTGAGGTCAAGAAACTCAATAGGATAATACATTTTCCCAAATAATGACAGGCTTTGGGTGGGCTGGAAAAAGAGAAAATGAACCAAGAATTAAAGTCTCCAATTAACATATGGGCTAACTAAAAGTTAACAAATAATGAAGAAAATCTTGTAGAGGGTGGAAGAGATAGAGGACATAGTTTCTGAGGGTTTTCTTCAGTTTGAAATATTATGGCCTTATTATTTTTACTTCTCTGCAGTCTCTCAAATATCTTCCCTCTTGACTTTAATATTTATGAGGATTATGAATACCTTGCAAATGGATGTTTCTCAAATGTTTATTCTACTCATGATATACTCATGTGGGCAAATAGATCTGTTCTGGTCTAATGTCAAGTTTAATAAAAGTACTTAATATTTTGGTCAGAATTAGTTTCTTCTTCAGATATCACTATTTTGATGATATAGTCATACATTATTTCATAGTTGTTTTGGGAAGACATTTCAAAAGAACCATTAATTACAAAGTCCACTTGATAAGAGTCCTGTTTAACAAGAGAAAATCCTCTGGTAAAAACCAGAAATCATTGGTTGCGAAGTGGGAAATGTAGGAATTTTCAAGCATTGCAGATAGAAATATTGACTGAAGAGCAATCTGGTACTAATGTAGGAAAATAAATATACATATAGCTTATGATCTAAGAATTCAGTTTCTGGGGATACATGCCAAAGAGAGTATTACACAAATCCATGGGGGGGGGATATGGACGAGTATGTACACCGCCACGTTTTGTGATGCTGCAAAGTTCACAGCAATCTTGGTATCCACTGCTGGGAAAGTGCATAGGTAAACTGCATTTAATGGAGCATTATGCAATGATTAGAAACCTAAGTAAATGTACTTACAGCAATGTAAATAGTTCTTAAAAATATAATGCTTAGTGGAAAAATAGATCTTCGTGTAAATTGAAAAGACATACCCACACACACACACACATACACATACATGTAATATACATTTTGTAAGAACTCATGTAGGTCAAAAGACATTTACATAACAAGACAAACAATCTATAGGAGGACAGGCATGAAAACGAGATATGGAATACAATTTTAAAAAGAGAGGCCATGAATCTAGTAGTATATTGAACTCAACCCTCGGCACTGGAAAGTTAAAAGAATATTTTACTTTATCTTGGTAAAGATAAAATAAAGACAAGCTATCTGAAACAAAAGAGAAGTACTTATAAAAACAGCTTTAAAGTAGAAGAAAGGGGAAAAAAAGAATGGAAAGAGAATTTATTTTTCAGAATGGAAAGAGAATTTATTTTTCAAGAGGATTTACCCATTTTATTCAATAAATAATTTTGTATACTTGTTCTAGAGAAAACTGAAAAGAACTTGAACCTGATGAAATAGATATCCAAGATAAACTACAGACAAAATGATCAAAAGGCCAGAGATAAAATGAACACAGTTCATCAAAAACATTAATGAATATCTACTATGTGTTAGAGAACCAAGGATAGGCACGAAAGAAGGAAACTAGGGTTAAAAACAGTAGATTATAGCACTATAGTTCATGCAATAGAAAACAGAAATATGACTTAAAAAAAGAAAATTTAGGTAGCATAGTAAATTAGAGATTGAAAAAGTCTCCAAAACTGCTGAGAAGAAAGTACAGGAATGAAAATGATTAAATGTTAGGAGAGGAAGTCAAGCAATAGAGATCTAATATTTGGATAAGATACCAACTTTCATTCCTAAGAAAAAGCTGATTTAAAGGAAAGAAAAACTATTTCAAAATATAAAGGGCATTTTTTCTGAAATAAAAATAAATCTGAGTACACAGGAATACAGAGTTCCTTAGTACCAGAAAAAAAAATTAATAGAGAAAATGAAGTTTCAAATAAATTCATAGAGCTAAAGAACACAAAAGGTGAACTAACGGACTCAACGGGGGCGGGGGGTGGCATTCAACATTAGACTGGAAAAAGCTTCCAAATCAGATCGTTAGTTAGAAGACAGGGCAGTGGAAAGCACCTAAGAAGATCAGCAAAGAGAAAAAATAATTAATAAAAACCTGAAGACGGCATATGAAATTTATGGGATAACATCATATTACAGTGGTCCCAGAAAGAGAAGAGAAAGATTAAGGGGCAGACAAATTATTTGGAGAAATAATAGTTGAGAATTTCCCTAACCTGGCAAAGGATACAGACATTCAGAGCCAGGATGCTCAAACAGTTCACACAAAAGAAACTCAGTCACCATGGCACATTGTCAGTAAAATGAAAAAAATCCAAGATAAAGAGAGAAACTTAAGGCAGCTAATAGATAAGTTACACATATAGGAGCTCCCATAAGATTATCTGTAGATTTCTCAGCAGAAAAGTTACAGGCCAGACAGGATGGCATGACATAGCGAAACAGCTGCATAT
The DNA here is from genome assembly GCA_004363575.1 of Solenodon paradoxus. Taxonomy (NCBI): domain Eukaryota; kingdom Metazoa; phylum Chordata; class Mammalia; order Eulipotyphla; family Solenodontidae; genus Solenodon; species Solenodon paradoxus. Next base: position 213,820 of record RJWH01001636.1, read on the forward strand.
GACTTTCGGCACGCCCTTGTGGAGTAACGTTTGGGTAAATCACCTCCGAAGAATGCAGGCCACAAAACCCTGGGTTCGAGTCCTGGGGGCAAACAACCAGTGTGAACAACTAAAATGGAAATAAAATAAAATGCTTCTTCCTCCTCTCTCTCTCTGCTTGCTTGCCTTCATTCCTCCTTCCTTAAAACAAAAACAAAAACAACCCCTCCACAACCTTTTAATTAAAAATAGTCTACCTCCTAGGTTATAAATAACAAAGGAGGGATTAACAGTTTTACAGAAAAACAAAAATAAAGGAATTACAAAAAAAAGCCAAACCAGCCTTGTTTAAGAAATACTCATTTCTATAAAATGAAAAGAAACCCACTTAGAAGCAGCAAGACACCAAAAATGTATGTTGGGAGGAGAGTAATAATGTAGATTGAACGAATAAGCACAAGACTAAATTGCTTTGAGGTTAAAAACAAAATAAATTATAAGCACTGAAATTACCCCTCAAAGTAACTTCAAAAAATAAATCCATAGAAAAACAAAGAAATAAAAAGGGAAACCAAACACAGTGTAAAAGTTTTCAAAGCACAAGAGACAAAGAATGTACAGCAACCACTGCAATACTGCCTAAAGAGCAAACAGCAAAGTGGCAATAAAGAACACCGATAATCACCCTAGTGGGTTTAATTCACCAATAAAAAGGCGTAGTGGGCAAAATGATTAAAAAAACAACCCAAATCCAATTTACGGTTGCATACAGGAAAATCATCTAAATTCTAAAGACAAACAGATTCAAAGTCAAAGATTGGAAAACAATTCTAAAATATATTCGTAACATAAAAAAAAGAGGGATGGATAAAATAACAGACAAGAATGGACATTATACAATGACTAATGGGTCAATTCAGCAAGAAGACAGACCACATTAACATAAATCCACCAAGTGAAGGAGCATTAGAATACATAAAACACAATTATTAACAGGACTAAAGAGGGACACTGATAGTGATACAACAGTATTAGGAGACTTCAATACACCACTTACAACAATGGACAGATCAACCAGGCAGAAAATTAATAGGAAACAACACACTTAAATGACAGAATGGATGGATTAACAGGCATTTACAGAACATTCCACCCAGCAACCGCAGAATTCATAATTTTCTTGTATGGTCTTGAAACATTTTCAAGATAGATCACATGTTGGGAAATGAAACAAATGTTGACAAATTTATGAAGACTGCAATCAAACCAGTTATCTTCTCTGATCACAATGGCTTAAGACTAGAAATGAATCACAAAAAGAAAGCTGGCAAATTACAAATATGTTAAGGCTAAACAATATGCTTTTTTAATATAATTTTTTTATTGCAGTAATTATTCTACACATTAAAATAATTTCCTATGTACAGGTTCCTCATTTCTTAGATATATTTCAACACACCCTGCCCTCCACCAAATCACCAAGTGCTCTTCCCCACTATCCAGTGGGCTTTGCCGCCATTTGCCCCTGTCTGCCCCAATCCCTTTTGGTAACCTCAGTTCTGCTGCAAATGTTTCAGGGTTGCTTATAAACATGCTTTTGAATGACTACTGTGTAAAAGAGGAAATCAAGGGAGCAATAAAAAATATCTGGAGACAAACAAGAATGAAGATAACAAGCTATCAGAAATTATGAAATGCAGCCAAAGCAGTATTAAGAAGGCAGTTTATAGCGATTCAATCCTATATCTCAAGAAGAAAAACTGCAAATAAACAATCTAATTCTGTACTGAAAGCAACTAGAAAAAAAACAATTGAAGCCAAAAGAAGGAAATAATAAAAATGTAAATGGATTTAATGAAATAAAAAAATTCAGAAGATGAAGTCAAAAGCTTGTTCTTTCAAAAGATAAAAAAAAAAATGGCACACTTTTGGTTAGACTCACTAAGAAAAAAGAGAGGAAACTCTAAAAACTAGAATCAGAAATGAAAGAGAAGTTACAACAGATGCCTCAGAAATAAAAAGCATTATAAGCCTACTATCAATAGCAATATGCCAATAAATTGGACAATCTAAAGGATATAAACAAATTATTAGAATCAAGACTGGATTGTGAGGAAATAGAAAACTTTAACAGAAGTAGAAGGGATATGCTAAGTCAAATAATTTAGAAAGAAAAATACAGGATGATCTTACTCATATGTGGAATATAAAGAAGCAAAGCAAATGAAGAGACAAAACAAAAACTAACCCTTGAACACTGACAACAGAACTGATGTTACCAGAAGGGAAGGCAGTCGGTCCAATGGACAGCAGTGGAGGACTATTATATATTTGGTGGTGGGCATGGTATACTGTATATTTGATAAACAGTAAACTTGTACATCAAAAATTACATCACTCTGTAAATCAAAGTTACCTTGATAAAAAAAATCATCTAACTTTAAACTACAGGATTAGAAAAAGAAGAGTTAATGAAATACAAAGCAAGCAGAAGTAAGTATGAAAATTAGAATGGAGATAAAGGAAATAAACTAGAAAAACAATAGAGATGAACTCTTAGAAACTTTAAAAATTTGCTCCAGAAAAAAGAGAAAATCTATATAGACTTGTAAGAAGAGATTAAATCAGAAATGAAATTTTCCCCAAGAAAAGTCCATTGACCAAATGGCGTCACAAGTGTGTTCTATCAAACTTTTAAAAGACTTAATATGAATATTAACACCAATCTTCCTTGCTCATTAAAAAATACAGATGAAAGAAAAATACCCAGCTCTATGAAGTCACCAGTACCCTGATTCCAAAGGTAGATGAAGAATTACAAGAAAACAATGATCAATATCTCCTCTGAACAGATTTAAAAGTCGTCTTCAAAACTGTAGAAAACCAAATCTAGCAGCTTATGAAAAAATGTACCATAACCAAGTGGAATTTATCCCAGGAATGTTAAGGCTTCAAAACATGATTATCCATATATACCATGCATCAATAGAATTAAAAAAAAAAATTCCCAGATAATCATTTCAATAGATTCTGAAGTTTCTGGCAAAAATCAAAACCTTCTCAGGATAGAAGTACTCATCAAAAGAGGGAGGGAAAAGGAAACTTCTTCAATATGCTAATGGTCATATCTGAAAATAAAGCTAACGTCATTCGTAGTGCTCAAAGACTGAACACTGTCCTCTAAGATCATGAACAAGATGATGCCCACTTTTGATATTTTTATTTTGACACTCCATTGTAAGTGTAGCCAGACCAATTAGGCAAGAAAATAAAGGGTACCAAAAATGAAAAGAAAGAAGATACTCACAGAAAACGGGATCTTATATGTAGATAATCCTAAAGATGCCACAAGAAAACTGCTAACAAACGAGTTCAGTAAAGTTACTAGACACAAGATCAATACGCAAAAATCAGTATGTACCTATACAAACAATAAACAATGTAAAATTGAAATTAAGAAAACACTTACAGTAAGTTCTCACTTACCATGCTGACAGGCTCTTGAAAACTGCAACTTTAAACAATGTGTAACAAAATTAATTTCACCATGGGCTAAATTCCTACTGAGTATTTCTAGTTCACTAAAATATCTCCAAACTTCTAAATAAAGATCTATAGTAATTCTAATACCCAACAAAAATTTGTATTCATTTGTTCACTCACTTTCCAATTCACTCATTGTGAGTAGCTGGAAGCCTATGCTAGAAGCAAAGGGTACAAAGGCAGGAAACAATCCTGGACAGGACAGCTTTCCACTTCAGGAGCCCATTCTCTCACAGTCCAACAGTCAGACTGGGACAGTTTAGACACATCAGTGAACCTAATGAGCATATTTTGGGGACTTGTAGGCAACATGCTCCATGACATCAGCCTGACAGGATTAGCATCTAAAATATATACTGACCAACAAAAACAAAATTCAAATAAAACAAAACCCTAAAACTCAACAACAAAAAAACATTCAATTAAAAAATGGGCTGATGATCTTAATACATCTCTGAAGACATACAGATGGTCAACAAGCACACGAAAAGATTCTCACCAATTCTTATTACCAGAAAAATGCAAATCAAAATGGGAAATCACTTTACACTGGTAAGGATGACTATTAATCCAAGGAACAAAGACCGAGTGTTAGAGAGGATGTGGAGAGTCAGGAACCCTTGCATAGTGTTGGTGGGAAAGTGAATTGGTGCAGCCATTATGGAAAGCAAAAATATAAAAACATTTTACACTATTAACAAAAAAGTAGGCAAAGGCTTAGAAAGACATTTCTCTAAAGACATACAACTGGATAACAGGGCTGTGAAAAGATGCGTAATGTCACTAGGGAATGGGAAAGGGAAATCAAAACTACAACCAAAATGGCAATAACTTAGAAAGCACTTCATACCCATTAGGATAAAAAAAAGAGAGAAAAAGGTGAATGTGGAAAAACTGGAACCCTCACACATTGCTGACAGGAATGTAAAGTGGTGTTAGCCACTGTAGAAAACTGTTTAGTTCCTCAAACATGGAATAATCATATGACTCAGTATTTCCATTCTCAGGTATATACTCAGTGTAACTATAAAAAGGTATTTAAATAGAAACTTGTAACACAAATGTTCCTATCGCTATATTCATAATACCTAAAAGGTGGGCACAACCCAAATGCCCATGACTGGAAGAACGGATAAACAAAAAGTAGCATATATACGCAGGGGAGTATTATTCAGTCATAAAAAGCAAGGAGGTAGTTGTGTCACTATATTCTGAAAAATGCTTCATTAGACAATTTTGTCATTGCACAATGTCAAAAACGTAATTAATTACACAAATCTAGACGGGAGAGCCTACCACACATGTGGGCTATGTTGTATAGCTTACTGGGACCATCATTCACTATTGATTGAAATGTTGTTCATTGATACACTGATGTATCTATTGATACATGCTAAGACATGGATGAATCTCAAAAACAGTACGGTAAAATAAAAAGAAACCTGACAAAAGGTCTCACAGTTTATGACTCTATTTTATATGAAATAACTAGAAAAGACAACTTCAGAGTCAGACATAGATTAGAAGTTGACAGGGGCTGAAGTTTTCACAGGGGTTATGAAAAAGTTCTTAAGAGTTTCAGTTTAGATAGTGATAATGGCTATAAAACATTTCAATGTACTCAGTGGCAATAACTGTATACTTTTAAAATGGTTAAAATCGCAAATATTGTTATATTATGTATTTTATTATATATAAACCCTCTCCACCGGGATCCTTTTTCCCTGTCTTTCCATTGGAACAAAATCCTTAATCTGTGTCATTTCCAATTCTTCACTTACTTAAAAAAAAGTCGTATTGTACTATTTATGTATAGTCACTGTTATTTAATATCTACCAAAAAGTCAATTATGAGAAACAATATTTATGGCAAACCGAATGTTTTGCTCTTTTCATTTAGATCAGGTTGGTCTCCAAGTTTTTTGATCACGTGGTCCTGATAAAATACTTTTAACACAAATTGCCAAAGTAGATATTTATTTCTAAATTATATTACTATTGTACTCATCTTATAAGACATTTAAAAATAAAAATTACAAAAGGATGAGAAAAATGAATATGAATTCTAATAACTTTTTAAAATTCACCAACCAATGTGTAAATATACACTTTTGGCAAACACTTCTCTAGATGTTCTAAATTTTATTTTTGGGTTAAAGTAATGGTCTGAATTTGTTGATCCCTGAAGATCTGTTTTTACTAAACTCCCTAAAACGAAGACCACATTAACCTTACGGATGCTACTGAACATACTGTTATGATGTTGAGAATTCTTACAGTGTGGTGCCGAAGGACAGATGAGAACATTCCCTTATGCCTCAGTACCAGATAATATCTGCAATGTTTCTGAAAATTTAGTTTGTTTTTATATTATAAACTCATGTACTTGAACACAAAATGCTAGAAAATATGAAATAAAATTTGTGGTTCACTTCTAGCAACCATATTCATAAGGTATATTTAATTCTCTCTCTTATGGCTTCAACTTGTTGTCCATGATTCACAATTCTTCATTTATTTATTTTTAAAAATTATGGAGCTCATGTGTCCCTGACCTCAACTTCAATTCTCCATTTACTTAAAAAATCATATTGTATTATTTATATAAATATATGTACACACATATATAGGTGTGTATGTATGTTTAAAAACACCTCAAAATTTCTTATCAGATAGGACGAATAAACAAAAAACAAACAAAACACCCAGGCAATATTGTTCAGAAAAGGTCATTCTAAACTTGAAGCTCCCCTGTGTTAGTGTTACACTTTGCAGATTCTGAAGCCTTTAGCAACAAAGCCCTTCATTCAAAGGGTAATTTGTAAACACGTGTTGATGAAAAGAATGACAACTCACAATAGCATTGTACTACACTTTCTCACTCTTTTCCAGTTGGTAAAAAATGTTATAGAGAGGAAAGGGCAATTGGCTTTTTTTTTTTTTTTTCACCTGTGTGCAAAAGCTCAACTAAGAAGTCCATGAAAAAGGCAGTCACATTGCCAGATGCAATTTGTAGCCATGTACCTGGATGTGTTTCCTTCTGGTGTGCTCAGAGGTCATTTGGGGATGACCTATATTCAATGCTTTCTTGTTCTTCCTGCTCCGCTTCTCAATGTATCTCCTCTGATGGTCGGTGATGCTGCTATATAATTTAATTTGCCTAGGTGACAGACAAACTCTCTCGTGGCCAAACGCCTGGATCAATCGGGCAGTGTCAATGGTGGAAATAGAGCTGCTTCTCTCATGCAAAGTCACGTCTTTATCTGTTTGGGTCAAAATATCTGAATCCATAGGAGAAGTGGTGGTGGAAAGGATGTTGGTGGCAGTATCTGTCAGCAGATCACTCTCGTCTGAGGGTCTAGAATCTGAAGAAGTGTTGTGCATATAATGAAGATCTGGGTGTTTTCTAAGAATATATTTATCCAATTTAATCTGTTCAATTTTAATTTGATTGGATCTCTCAGTTTGATGAGTAGAAAGCATCTTACTCTTTCTGAAATTTGTGTTTTTATGGCATTTCTCCAGACATTTATAACGCTTTTTTCTCTGAAGCTTGTTTTTCTGTTGTCTACTACTCCATTCCTTACCATTCTGCTCCCCCCTGCTATCACCCTGTGTACTTTCTGACAGCCAGAGAGAATGCGTGATGGGATTCTGAAGAAGTTTAGCCAAACGATCAAGTCGTTCCACCAAAGACAGCTCTTTCCTCTCACAGAACTCAGGAGGTTTCTGTTGCTTTTGTCGCTCCTGGTATTTGTTCCAGAGTTCATTCAAACTCACAGTGTGCTGAGTTGTTTGCTCTGGGGTGATCTTATGATCCCTTTTTGGATCATTAATTTGTCTGTCACATTTTAGATAATCTTTTGTCTGATTTTTAGTAGTATGCGCTGCTTCTTTGTTTTCTAAGTTTACGTTGATACTGACGCTCTCTATTCTGGCATAATCTGTCTTTGTCTTTTCTATGTTTTTGCAAGGAGAAGGAAGACAAGTGTGTTCACTATGTTTGTCTGGATGATGTTGAAGGAAATCTTTCCAAGACTGCTTCATGAAAACACTCTTTCCTAAAGATTCATGACAAAAATCTTGATCACTTGGTAGGTGTACTGGATGATGAAAGTAAAATTTGGCTGACCTAAAGACAGAATGAGTGGCATTTTCAAATTCTGAATGATAGCCAGGTCCTGAAAAGGAGAGGAAAAAATAATGTGACTTTCAATATATCTGTATTCCCTTTAGAAATACCATTCATACTTAGTTCTTTAGATATAAAAAAAGGCCAAGGGAAAGAATAGTTTACCTAAAGTCTCAGGAAACAAAGGATTCATGCTTTAGCTTAATGAGTGAGAATGGCATGGTAAAAGTTAAGAAACTCTGGATCCAAAAACCTGGATTCTGGGCTGAACTCTGCCACTGAGTGGCTGTGTGACCACCTCAACTTTGTACCATAACAGCAACTGCTGTGTATGGGGTATTATGACATATTCTCTGTGTCTGCAGCTTTTTTCTTTTTAACTCAATTCTGTTCTAAAACTGAGAGATGGATATTGTTAACCTCATTTTTAGCAAAGAAACCTGAGATTTCACTTTTATCACCAGTAACTATCATCAGTTTTACTACCATTCTCACTTATCCTCTCCTCTTTTATCATATAACATAACATTTATAATCTACTTTTTGACAGTCATTCTATATCACAAGAGATATTTTAGATGTATTAATATTTTACAATCATAAACTCTAATAGCGAACATTAATACAGAATCGATATAAAACTTTATGGTTCCAGTTCATGGGTAGAGACAAAAATACATACATATAAAGAAACACTTTTAATTATGGGATCCTTTTAATCTGCAACCAGAATTTTCAGTAAACACTCTTGGAATTCCTATGGTGATTTCCCCAGAATGCAGTGGCCTACAGAGGGGCTGCTTTTATATCTAGAGTACAAAAAGACTCTCAAACCTCTTGACAAAGTATAGGAACAGATGGCTTTAAAGAGGAATTCTACCTTCAGAATTTTTCTTCAAAAAAAAAATGAATGCAAAATCTTCTCAAACTCTTCCAAAATATATGAAAGAGGTAACCTGTCCAAACTCTTTTCACGAGGCCAGCATGAATCTGATACCAAAACCAGACAAGGACACTCTAAGAAAATTGCAAGGAAATATTCCAATGACTAATAAAGCAAAAATTCTCAAAATATTGTTAAAATAAATTCCACAGTCCATTAAAGGACCATACGCCATTGAGATTTTATTCCAGGGATGCAAAGAAGACTAAATATCCACAAGTCAATAAATGTGATATATATCAATAGATGTAGAAAATAATTTAACAAAATTCAACAACTATTTATGATAAAAACTCAACAAAGTAGATATAGAGGTAATGCACCTCAACACAATAAAGACCACATATGATTAGCGAGTCACAAAAGTCCATGTTATATGACTCATTTGTATTAAAGTCCATACACAAACTAGATCAGCAATTGACTTACACTGAGGGTGGAGTGATGAGTGGATAGAGGGGAATAATTAAAAGGTATTATGGGTTTTCGTTTTTTTTTTTGGGTAAAGAAAATATTCTAAAATTGACTATGCTGGTTGCACATATTTGTGAAATGGCTAAAAACCATTAAACTTCATATTCCAAATGGATGAATTGCATGGTATATGTGTTTTACACTAATGAAGCTGTTTAAAATGTTCTACGGGCATTTGGAATTTAAAAAATTTAATGAAGGCACATTGCATCACAACATTATATATGTTAAAGGTGTGCATCATTGTAAATCAACATCTGTATATAATAAAGTTCACCACAGCTATTTCAGTTCTTCACTATACCGCTGATCCTCTACTAGCCTATTACCTTGACTACCCTCCGTCCCCTTCCCTTCCTGTAATCACTAATTTGCTTTCATCAACTAAAAGTCTATTTTTGTTTGATTTTCTTCACTTATTTGCTTGGTTTCTCTATATACCACATATGAGTGGTATCATACAATGTCAGTCTCCTTCTGGCTTATTTCACTAAGTGAAAATTCCTCTAGGTCCATGAAAACGTTTTGTAAAGGTTTTTTTTTTAAAGCATACATTGGCATGCATTTATTGGTTCAATTTCATTATCTGCATTATTCCCAATTTTAACTTTGCTTTAAAAATTTCATTTCTATGAGATTAAGTGAATTAGTATTCACAGAATTAGGTGTGTTCAAATTTTTCCACTACTACTCTGTATTTGTCTAATTCTCCTAGTCCCTCAGGTCTGGTATTACTTTATGATCTGTTTTTCAACCTCTTACCCACACAAAATCAAATTTTCTTCTCCTCACTTAAAGACCTTGTGTCTAACAATATATGATGAGCTGTTTTCAAACTCATTGTTTTTATTAAGGCAAAAAAAACCTTCCTAACTGATGAGTTTTTCCCAGTTCTTATTTTATAAATTTTAGGCTGTTATTGAGTGCATTAATCTCATTGTAGATTGATGATCAATATAAACTATTCCTCCTTAATTTCTGGAAAACTTTCATGTTGAATTTAATCTCATCTATAGTAACACATCCTTAAACTTCCTTTTGCTATATCTCTAAACTTTACATTTTTTATCAAAATTATTTTTGCTTTCTTAAAACTTAAATACCTTTCAAAACAGGTAAAATTGAACAATATGTTACATTATCACTATACATATATATTTGTATATGTTTTATTATTTCATATTGCTATATGCTTTTCAGGATATTAAATTCACACCTCAGTCTGCGTGCATTTCACACACACCCACCACTAGAGTTCTAATTTCCTTTACCATTCCTTATTGTTTTGATCTTTTTTTAAGGTACAGAAACTAACATAATATCACATTAAATACTTATTTCAAAGAAACTCAGGAGAGTACAATATATTGGATATTTCCAAAACAATTAAACTTTAAAATATATATAGAAGAATATATAATAACTCATAATGTAAGCTTGAATCATAATTCCTTAATATATAAAAGTTAAAAATTGGAATTATCATGAATAAGGTAGGTAAAAAGAAAAAACTCAGCATGATGAAAGTAAAATTTAAAAAATTTGGGTAATATTATCTTTCCAAATAAAACAATATCAATAACAATAAAACTAAACAGGATAAAACATTAAACACAGAATTTGGATATGAAAGATAAATTTGAACCTTGGCTCTGACATTGGCACATTATATAACCTAAGGCAGATTTCTTAGCTTCCGTTTTCTCATCTATAAATGGGGATAATAAAATCTACATCATACGCTTATCTAAAATAATATAATATAATATAATATATACCAAGTTCTTAAATAGGCCTCATAGAACATTACAAGTACAGACACTGAAGAGGTAATCAAAAGTCTCCCTAAAACTGAAAGTCCAGGACCAGATACCTTTTCCAATGAGTTTCACCAAAACTTCAAACTCTTCCAAAATACTGAAGAATAGGAAACACTCCAAAATACTCTCCATGAGGCCAAAATCACACTCATACCAAAACTGACAAAGATGTCACCACGAAAGAAAATCACAGACCAATCTATTGAAGATAGATGAATAGGTCTAACAGATCTGTTTTTAAGTGAGGTTTCTTTATGCTTTAATAACATCTTTTAGCACTTTTTTGTAGAAATGGTTTTGTGGTGATAAATTCTTTAGCATTTGCTTATTGAAAAAGCTTTTCATCATTTCTTTAGTTCTGAATAATTTTGCAAGGTATATAGTATCCTGTGTTGGAAATACTTTTCTTTCAGCTTTTTGAATATATCATGTCATTCCCTCCTGGCCTATAGTTTCCATTGAGAAATCCGCTGACAATCTTATAGGGACGCCTTTGCATGTGAGTCTCTGGATAACCCCCCTCCCCTGGATTTTTTATCTTGTATTTTTGACATTTTGATGACAATGTGTCTAGACATAGGTCTATTTGGGTTTCATTTATTAGGGACTCTGAGCTTCCTTAGTCTGGAGTGCTTGCTTTTATTTATTCTTCAGGTTAGGGAAATTTTCAGCTATTATTTCTTCAAGTACAGTTTCTGTTCCCTTTCCCTCTCTTCTCTTTCTGGGATCCTTATAATGCAAATGCTGTTTCTTTTTATGTTATCACTTAGGTCTTGAATGCTGTCTTCACTTTTTTGCATTCTTTTTCTCTTTGCTGGTTTGCTTGAGTGTATTTCTCTGCCATATCTTCTAGGCCACTGATTCTATTGATGGCTTCATTGACCCTATTCTTGAGTTATTTTACTGAATTCTTTAAGGTCAGCTACTGTGCTCTTCGACATCTGTTTTGAGCAGTTTCATTTCTTCCCTCTCTTTTTTGTTTTCTATTGTTTTTCTTGATTTCCATGAGTACACTTTTAACACTGTTGCTATAAATTCATCCTCAGACAATTTGTGAAAGTCTGCTGTATTCAGATTTCCCTTGGGTTTTTGATGGGACCCATCATTTCACATATATTTCTCTGTATTTTTGCTCTGTTTGGCATTCTGTTTATGTTTCTGTGGATTATGTTTCCCTGAAGTGATGGTTTTTTGTGTTGATGTGTTGAGTAAGTCTGGATCTTGGTTTGGACACTGGGATTTCTTGAGTTTTGTGGCGTCACCACTGGTTGGATTTGTTGGAGTTCTTAAGTGGGCCCTCTGTTGCTGCCGGAAAGTTCAGTCTATGGGGTTGGAGTTTGTGTGTGGGATGCAGAGCCTTCCTGCAGCATCCCAGCTCCCAACCACAATGACCACCTTGCAGTTGGCCCACAAGTAGCATTCACGGTGTAGTTTCACCTAAACCCACAAGGTGGCGTTAGTAGGTATGTCTTTTCTTCCTTTAAGTCTGAGGGCAGGATTTCCAGTGGGTAGGTCCTGTGCAGTCCCAGGTCAATATGGTGGGAGGGCATGGTGGTGGGCGATTCCCCTAGCTTCCTTCCAGTTATGGTGACACCCAGAGTAATTTTCTCAGCAGTCCTCCCATTCAAAACACTAGGGCACTGTGCCTCTTTCACTCAGCACCTAGACCCTCTCTCCCAGTTCCATGTCCCAGTCCCGCTGGGTGGGCTCTCTGCTGCTGGTTCTTCCTGCAGTTCCACCCCACCTACCTCAGCCTAGTTTGAGTTTTAAAAAAGTTGATAAATTTATCCCATGTTTATTTAATAGTCTCATATGCTCTTTTCTCTCATTTAATGGTACAGTCGTGCATCACTTAATGAAGTGATATGTCCTGAGAAATGCAATTTCATGATTGTATAAGAGTCAGACTATAATTACATAATCCTAAATGGTATAACATATTACACACATAGGCAATATGATATAGCCTACTGGGATCACCATTATATATGTAGCTTTATTGACATAAACATCATTAAGCAACGCATGATTATATTTTTGTTACAAATTTCCTTCCTTGATCCTTCTGCTACACCTATCAATTTTTTTCTAAGTATTTCAGATGTTTCCTAGTTTGATTTTAACTTAGAGTTAACATTTAGAATTTTATATACTATACTCACATATGTATTTCTTGATTTATCTACTGTAAAGATGAAATTAGCTCACTTACAGTTCTTTTGAAATTCCTTTCTCTGCCTGTTCCCCTTGATTTTTCTTTTTTGCTTTTTCTTGCTTTACCTGAGTGAATGTCTACACAATGTCTTCTTTTTCTTTGAAGTTCAGTACTATCAACAATATGGTCTGAGTGTTAATTTTTACATGTAATTTTTTTCTAGGACATGGTATATTCTTTTAAATTGTAGGTTCAGTATTCCTTAAACATTTTATTTTTTATCTTTAGAGATATCAAGATATAATTGTGTTGGACGTTCACTGTCAGTCCTCAATTATTCTTTTTCTAGTAGCTGTCATCCTCTTTTTTTCTCATAATACAACTTTTCCCTTCAATCTGTTCTCTGATCCCTTACATATCTTTACATCTTATTATGTCAACTTTTAATACATGTCATATCTTATTTAGAGTGTAAACATTTAGGATAAATTTTCTCTTTCTTCTAGAGTATGTTTTTTATAGTTTCCATCTGTTTTTCCTACACTTTATTTTTTATGCTACCTGCCTGCAAAATTGTTTTTTCATCACTAATTTGAAATGAAACATGTAACGTTAAATTATTATCTTAAACAACTTTAAGTCTACGAGTTCAGTAGCATTAAGTAGTCACAATGTTGTGCAACATCATTGCAAGATGCCTTCATCCTGCAGCACTGAAATTCTATACTATACCCACTAAATACTAATTCTTCCTCCCCTCTCTATTCAGCCCTTAGCAACTACTTTTCTACTCTACATTTGTATGAACTCTTTACTATTTTAGATACTTCATGTAAGTAGATACACAATATTTGCACTTTGCTGACTAGCTTATTTTATTTAGCACAGTGTTCTTGAGGATCATTTACATTGTTGCAAGTGGGAGGACTTCCATTTAAAATTTTTTATATATATAATTTAATATTTATTGAGTTAACTTTGGTTTACTAAAAATAATTGAAGCCTATATATACAGGCTAGCCATTCATCAAATATTTATGACAATGCACCCTGACCACTAACTACCAAATTACCAAAAATCCTCTCCACTGTTCATTGGACCCCACCACATTTGCTCCCATCCTAAATTTTCTTCCTTGCTAGCAACCTCCATGTTCAAGGGTTGGTTTTTATTTTGTTGGTAAAGCCTGCATAATATTCTATTGTATGTTTATAACATATTTTCTTTATCCATTCATCTGCTGATGTGAATTTGGGGAGTTTCCATTTCTTGGTTAATAGAATGCTGCTGCAATGAACACTGGTATACAGTTATCTCTGAAACTCTACTTTGAATTTTTTTGAATACATATGCAAAAAATTGCTGGCTCAAATAATAATTCTATTTTTAATTTTTATGGCACTTCCAAACTATTTCCTATAATGGCAGAACCATATTACACTCCCAACAACAGTGCATATTGGTTCCAATTTCTTTTATCTTTGCCAACAACTGTTTTCTTTTGAAAGAAGCTACCCCTAGTGGGTGTAAAAAGATTGTCATTGTGGCTCGGATTTGCACTTCTTTGATGATCACAGATTCCAAGTATCTTTTCAAATGCTTGTTGATCATTCATATACCTTTTGGAAAATTTCCTATTCAAGCACTTTGCCTGTTTTTAAGTTGGGTTTCTTTGTCGTTGAGTTATAAGAATCCCATATATAATCTGGATATTACCACTTATATTTGTTTGTAAATATTTTCTCCCATATCATTCAGCTTTTTTGTAATTATTATTTTGAACTCTTTATTGGCTAGGTTGTTCTAACCAATATAAATGAGAGTTTTTCCTCTTTTTTAGGCCATTCATTTTTTTTTTTTTGGTGACTTAGATTTTGGCATAGCTTGCTCCTTTGTCTTGAACTTATTAGCACTGTGGTTTTCCTTTCCTTTTCATTTAGAATCTCTTCCTACTTATTTGTTGATGTGTCAGGTGCCAGACCCTTGATTTCAGTGGGGGTGGGGTTACGATTCTCTCTTGTAGTGGGTCACTGATGGTGCTTCAGGTGGAGCTTGCAGGCTTCGTAGCTCTCCAGCATAGAGATGTTCAGTCGGCTTCGTAGAAACAGGAACTTCCTGTTGATGGTGGGGGTAGAGGTTTCTCTCCCTGCAGTTCAGCCAGGGACCAAATTCACAGGTCACCCCTGTCTAATCTGCTGCATTTCAAGGCAAGAGGTAGCATTCTGTAGTCAGAGTTGACGGTATGGGACCCACCAACCACAGCTCTCCAGAGCGGGCCCCAGTTGTGTTTTTATACATCTAGATCTAGGTGTGGCAGTATCAGAGTCCGTAGGTCCTGAGGCCTAATGGGTGCCTGTTCCTGGCAGCAACTGGGCAGGGTCGGGGGCTGATGGTTTGTGGGACCTGAGGTGAGTATGTGCTGGTTGGGTCCTGCATGGAAGGACCAGCGGTCGATGTCATGCAGGCCCATAGAACCGGAGGCCTGGCGTGTGTTGCTTCTGGGTTATGGCAGGGTGGGGCCTGGGGTTGATGGTCTATGGGTTTGCGAGACCTGAGTCCTAGTGTTCTGGATCCTGGTCGCATCAGTGCTGGGGACAGGGTTCTGGGTTACTTGAGGTGTGGAGTGCACAGGTTCCAGGTCACAGTAGGGCATGGTTGGGGGGATGGTCTATGCCTGTGGGTCTGCTTTTACTATACTTTTTAAAGTTTATTTCTGGAATGCCTTTAGATTTTAGGTTTTCTTTTATTTTAGTACCGAGACATAGTACTATATTAGCCTAAAGTATTTATTTGGTATCTTGTTTCTAAGTTGCCAGCGTTTCCCCAGAAATAACAAATAATGATTTCACAAATCAATATGAACATCCATATATAGACAAAGTAATAGTGATTTGTAAGAGACCAAAGGAAAGAAAACAAAAAAACTGATCTTTTTAAATCATGAGGCTATATTCTCATTAGAATGAAATGAAAATGAGACACACAGATAAAAGCATTCTTCTGTATACTCTCTTTCTTATACAGACACACACCCATTCAATTACCTGTAATATCTATCTGCAAGGATTCTTTATTTTCTGACCAAGCTTCCTTAGAAACTGTTTTCTTATTATGGATTGCCTCTTTTGGTTTAATGGTTTTATCATCTGCTTGGTTTTCAATCCTTATGTTCTGTAGCTGAGCTGAGAGCTCTGTGGCAATAGCATCAATGGTATCTAAGAAAGAGAAATTGACACAGTATATCCAGATAGGAAGCTGACAAAAAATATTTTAAGTTATCTCTTATGCATCTACTGTGTGAAAGGGACTGTTACTGGCATTAAAGGAAAATAAAAATGATCAAGCAGAAATTTGTTTAGAAGCTGTTGATCAAAATTGAAGCTACAAAAAATACACAAAAATAGGTGCGCCCTGGTGGAGTAGGGTTAGTTGCAGTCCACATCCGTCCCAAGGTCCTGGGTTCATGCCCCGGGGCTGGGGAAAATAACCAAGATGAACAACTAGATAAAGTTTCTTCCTTCTCTCTCTTCCTTCCTGCCTCTGCTTATCTTCATTCCTTTTCTTTAAAAAATAAAAAAAATGTACAAAAATAGATGCCATACAAAGTGTATGATGTAAAAACATTATACCATAAGAGAAAGTGAAATAAAGAAGTTTAAGTACTCAAAGGAGGAGAAACTGCTTTCAGCTAGGATGATTATGGAATAACTCTGAAGCAACAGATTTTGATGTTAGTAAGTAGTTAAGCTGGGATGCACACTGAGATGGAAAGAGAAACATGCTTTAGCAAAGATGACTACAGAAGAACAGTCAGAAAAGCAACTGAATAGCTGAGAAATAGAGCATTATGGTTTATCTTATTACAGAATTTAAAAGGGGAAGAGGTAAAAAGTATTTACGAAATTGTTTGGGAGTCAATTCTACTGTTAGATTTTATTCTTAAGAACAATGAAAACTTTTTAGAAGATGAATATGATCAAAACTTTCGGGAACATTCATGTAGCAACAGCAAAAAGTGGGAGGGGATAAGATTTTGAAGTTTCCCAGAACACAATATAACTTTTGGAAAAAAAACACCACCACAAATTAAAAGTGGCTAATTATAATTAAAAATATATTTATTTATAACCGTGGAAGAGACTAGTAGCTATTGTTTGAAACCCATTTTCATTTGCCTCTAACTGGAAAATGGACCTAATGGCTAACATGAGAATGAAGGCTAAAAATGTTAGAGCACCACATCAACCCTGAATGCCTACCTCTGAATTTTCACAAGCAAGATAAATAACTTCCTGTCTTCTTTAAGACAATGTTATTTTGTTTATATTTTCCTCGCTGAGAATCAAAACTAATCTTAGCTAATCCTAACATACTATAAAGCATTTTAAATCAACACAGTCTCACTAATATAAGTTAACTGGATAGGCTGTTATGAAGGAAACAAGGTGAATTCCTAAAGAACAAAGGCTTTGTAATATGGTATTGAGTCAGCATCTCATAGTACTGAGATTTTTTTTATCAGCAGAGTTTTTCGTTGTTTTGTTTTAAAGGAAAGGGCAGGCAGGAATGAAGGCAAGTAGACAGGGAGAGGAGGAAGAAGTATTTAGTTATTTTTACCTAGTTATTCACATTGGTTGTCCCCCTAGCCCATGGGTATCGAACCTGAGGCCTTGGGAAGTATGTGGGACTGTTCCCAGGTGCACTAGACCACTAGGCAGTTTTTAAATTTTATTATGTAAATTTCTGGCAATGAAAATAATTCATGTATTATAATACAGTTTTCCAGAAATGTCTCAAAGAGCTTTAAAAATATTAATCTGCCAATGTATATGCCCCCCCCCACCCCGCCAATGCAGCTAATACAGTATTTCAAATATGAGTAAGATAGAGCAAAGAAGGAAGCAAGGAAAGAAGAGAAAAATACTTTTCTGTTTAAAATCATTTTTAGACAGCCAACAGAAAGTAACGGGCAGGTAATATTTCAGTTACCTTCAAGATCTTTCTTCAAGGATTCTTTTTCTTCAGGATGGGCAGCCTTAGTCACTGCCCAATGACTGTGGATCTCCTCTTTCTGCTTTGCCTCTAAGATGTTCTCATCCTTAATGATGCTGACTTGAACTTGGGCATCTGGAATGACAGCATTTGATCTTACAGAGAAGGAAAAGACAATAAACACAATAGACAGGTAACACCCTCCCAAGCAAAAAAAAGTACAAAAGTAAAACCCCAACCTCTATTTTAGGAAAAAAGTTGTGACAGTTATGGTAGGTTTATAACATGAATTAGAAAGCTTTCTATATCTTTTATGGTACACAATGGTTTAAATAAACAAAATCTATTCCTTAATGATTTGATACAACAGTGAAAAGTAGTCTAAATCAGGTTATCTTTTTCACAGTAGTAAAGTAGGTTTGAACAGCTTTCTATTTCTTTGTTCTATTCAAACTTCTTGTCACTTATGGAGCCAATTTTGATAATTCATATAATCCTATAAAAGTACCTATTAACAGCTAGATTTCATATACAGTATCCATATAAACTTTAAAAAAGCTACTGATATTGATATATTACATAATTACTGTTTTCTTGGTGATACAGGCTAGAAATTTATCCATCTTATTGATCTTTTAAATGAGAGTTTTTTTTTTTTAAAGGAAAGGTGCAGGAAGGAATGAAGGTGAGTAGGCAGACTGGGAGGAAGAGAGATGGAAAAGAAGCACTTCACTTATTTTTATTTAGTTGTTCACATTGGTTGTTCCCCTGAGCCCTGCCTGGGTCTTGAACCTTAGGATGTATGTGGAACTGCTCCCAGGGAGTACTAAACCATTAGGCCACCAGGGATCATCCATGAGCGCTTTTTTTTTTTTTTTTCCTTTTTTTTAATCACATGAGAAAACTCAAGTACAAAATAATGTTAGTAAATACACTAAAAATCACGAATACAACAACTAGAATAACAATCATCAGTTAATAATGGTTATAAGTTTTTGCACTAGGTTGATAAGAGATTCATTTCTATGTGATGTATAATATTTTTTCAACAAAGAAATCAGAAAGGCAATAGACTATTAAAAACATAATGAGCACCAATATTTCTAACAGAGTTTAAGAAAACATTATAGATAAAATGATTCTCTATTAAGCCTCATGATATTTCTCTTTTTAGTAACCTTTATTTTGAATTTAGTGTTTATCAATCTCAAAGATGTTTTTGAATTTTTCACTATATTGCATGTTAACTCACAACGTATAAGACTGCTTAACATGTTTCTAAATTTCACATTACGGGCATAATACTCTTTGTATCTTTAAGAAACATGCCTTTTTCACTCAATATAATTTAGAGATTTACTCACATTAATAATGTGGCTCTAAGTATTTGATTCTCAATGTTATACACTACTCTACTACATGAATATGCCAATTCACTTGTTAGCCAAGTTCAGGCTATTTCCAATATTTTAATATTGAAAAGCATTACAATGAATGTTACTGTAACATTCCTTTTCTTTTTTTTTTTTTAAAGGAAAGGCACAGATAGGAATGAAGGTGAGCAGGAGCAGGAAAGCAGGCAGAAAGAGAGGAGAAACATTTTATTTGTATTTAGTTGTTTATATTGGTTGTTCTCCCTGCCTGGGACATGAACCTGGGTTCATGTGATATAATTGGCCTTTGCTCTGCCAAAAGCAGCAGACCTAATGGCTACTTCACCATGGTGTACCCTGTAAGTTTCTTTATAGATTGTGTGAGGTGATAATATCTTCACTAAGTCTGTGTCCTGTCTTTTAACAGTTTATGATGTCTTTTATTTTTTTTTGAAAAAAAGGTGGGGAAAGGACAGAAGAGAGGAAGGAGGGAAGGAAGGGGAGGAGGAAGCACTTTCATTTTTTTGGCTGTGTTCTCCCCCCACTCCCTGCCACCCCTGGATCTGAACCTGGGTCTTTGCACTTTACATGGTCCACGTCCCAGCTGATGTTTTAGCACCTAAGCCACCAGGGTGTGCCTGCTTATGATGTGTTTTGATGCATAAAACTTTTCCATTCATGGTATATTACACATCTTATGAAACACTTCATGATCTCATGGTCATAAGAATAGTCACCTAAATTCTAAAATCTTCAAGTTTTCCTTCTTACATTTAGTAACAGTGAAACAAATTTTTGTTTAGAGTACAGTAGGGATCACATCTAATTTCTTCTATATATTTCTATATACTTAGTGGCCCAAACACTAATGAATAGCTCATCCTTTCTTCAAGGATTGTTATGCCACTTCTATCACATATTATGTTTCCAGACTCATGGGTCTATTTCTGGGTCACCACTCTGTTCCATTATTCTTTCTATTCTTTTGCAAATGAAGTCTTAAGTAAGCTACATGTATGTCTTGGTACCTGGTATGGCAAGTTCCCTTATCTTATTCATTAAATATACTTTTTGATTTTCCATAAAAATTTTAGAATCAGTGTGTCAAGTTCCATGAAAATTCCAACTAGAATTTTGATTAGCAATGAATTTAGAAATTAATTTGGCAAAACTTAACGTCTTTAATACAGTATATAATTCTTCAATTATTTAGGTCTTAATATATTTCAATGAAGCTTTAAAATTTTCTCTATAATAATCTTGCATGTCTTTTGTTACATTCATTTCTAAAAACCTTATGTTTATTGGTTTTTAAAACAATATTTGTTTTATTATTAATTTTTATTATATAATTATATATTTATTATTTATCTTAATTTTTTTATTGTATAAGAGAAAAGAGTACAGAAAAATATATAAACAGAGCTCATTGAATTGTCAAAAAAAGAATTCCAAAATACAAATACCTGGCTAGCAGTCTACCCATTCCTCTCATTTTTATTTCAAATATCCCCCAGGCTAAGGGTACCGCTGACCTAATTTGAATACAACAAATTATATTTCTGAAGTTTATATATATGGAATATAACAAATGCTTTTGTGTCTTTCTTCTTTCAAATTAGATCTGCAATATTCTTTAAGTGTTATAACATGTACTTGTCTTGTACTCAGTCTCATCTGCTGATTGGTATTTAATGTTACTACACCATAACTTATTCCACTGCAACAATAATGGGCACCTGGGTAGTTTCTGGTGGAGCTAACAGACACACTACAGAGAAGCATATTCATGTGTCTCAGTGCTTGTGTACACCCTTCTCTGCTCAGTAGACAGGAGTAGGAGCAGCAAGACTATAGGTTATGCTTTTGTGTAACTTGGTAAATAGTGGTAAAATTTGCAAAGTTGTGCTACCAGTTTATACACTTACCAACAGTGAATGAATTCTTTAGTTTAACCCCTCTTCCCACTTAAGTCATTCTAGTATGTAAAATGAGCTATTTTTTTGTGGTTTTACTTATTTGTACTTCCCTATTGAATAATTAACTTGAATATGTTTACTGGCTACTGTCTATTTTTATAAAGCACTTACTTTATTCAAGTCTTTTACCCATTTTTTATTGGGTTGACTTATTTTTTCATATTGATTTGTAGGAGTTCTTTTAATATTCTGGCTGTAAATCCTCTGTGAGATACATATATCACCAAATATTTTCCCCACTCTGTAGCTTACCTTTTACTCTCTCACTTGGTGTTTATAATTAATGGTATGTCTTAATTTAATGTGCCATATTTATTATTTTTCTTCATGGCTATGGGGGGGGGGTTACAGTTTAATGATTCTTTTCTAATTCCAAAATTATGAAGACATATTCTTCTGTATTTTCTTTCAGAAGGTCTATCTACCAACCTACCTACCTATATCTTTCATATATGTAGCTACAATGCACATGAAATTGATTTAGGTGTACTGTGTGAGATGGGGGGTGTAAATTTTTCCCCCTCTAATATAAATATTCAACTTGCCTAGAAGCATCATTTTACTAAAAAGATCATCCTCTCTTCTGTATTGCAAAGGTACCTTTGTCATAAGTTAAGTATCCATTTATGTGTGAATCTATTTTTGGAGTATTCTTTTCTATGGTCAGTGTATCTATTCTTGTGTCATGATTACACTATCATTTTCATAATAGCTTTATTATATATGCATATATGTATGTGTGATATAACAATTTTTCTTAAAGGAAAGGTACAGGCAGGAAGAGAGACAGAAGAAGCATTCCATTTTTTAAAAAAATTTAGTTGTTCACATTGGTTGTTCCCCAATCCCAGGTCTTGAACCTGGGACCTTGGGATGTATGCGGGACTGCTCCCACGGTATACTAGCCTGTTAGACTACTAGGGCATAGCCTATAATACATTTTGATACTTGGTAGTGTAAATCTCTAGGTTGTTCTCTAGATTGCTAGCTTTGGCATTCAGTATTTCCTTATCAATTTTAGAATAAGCACGCATAAGTATGGTTAAAATCTGCTAGAATTTTGACTGGATCTTTCTTTTTAAGATTAAATATCAGTTTGACTGTCTTCTATAAACTTTGGTATCAGAATTGTTATTATTCTGTTTTAAATATATTGTAACTTCCAATATAATTTTTCTCTCTAACTTCTGGGTTACTTAGAATGATATTTTTGAATTTTCAAATATATGAATGGTTTATCAGTTTTTGAGGTCTGTTGTTACAAACTACTGAAAACCGTATGGCTTAAAACAAAATATATTCTTTCACAGATTTGGAGGGGGTGAGAAGTCTGAAATCAAGGGGTCATCAGGATCACATTCCCTCAAAAGACTCTATAGAGAATCCTTCCTTAACTCTTCCAGCTTCTAATGATCTCAGGGGTTTTCCTGGCTTGGGGCAGGGTATTTCCCTCCATTCCTCCTTTTGTAAGTATACTACCTTGAATCTAGAATAACTTAACTTGTAGATTATTAACTAATTACATCTACAGACTATTTCCAAATAAGATGACATTCTGAAATTCCAAGTAGACTGGAAACTGGGGAGAACAGTATTCAACCATGGGTTTTTGTTATTTTGTTCTTCCGTATTTTTATTGTTGAATTCTAATTTAACTACACTGTGGTCAGAGAAGCCGGTCTATTTGACTATTCATTTTTGAAACCAACAATTTCATCAATTTTTAAAGTGTGCCATGTGTGTTCTTTAAAAATGCAAATTTCTCAAATAAGTCAATCTTTTAAATTCTATTCAAATCTTTTTTAATGTTATTTCTATTTCCTATCATTTGTTTAACTTTTAAAAATTGGTTTATCTTAAATTGAATAGTTCTGTTTCTACTGTGAAACCTGCCTCAGTGCCATCAGCACGCCCTTTCTCTCAATTCTAACCGTATTCTACTTGCGGCTCTCCGGGTACTTATTTGAGTCTGTGTCTTTAGTGCACATTTATACCTGGGAGTTCCCAGCATCCAAAGCCAAGGAACTTGTAGTATCCCCAGGTTTGGGTGGAGTCTCCCTGGATACTGCACCCAGGTCTTTCCTGAGGTGGGGGCATGGAGAGTCCTGGTAAATGAATAACTGTTTTGCTTTCTATCTTGGTCTGTCCTTCCTGAAGACAAGAAAGTTGGAAATTTTAAAATGGAGCTTGAGGGTAGGGAGGAGAAAAAAGGAAAAAAATAAAAAATAAAAAGAAGAAAAGTTCTCTCTAAAAAAAAAAACCAAACCCACACTTTTCACTTCTATTGTTTAAATATTCTCTAATTTGGTATTATTATTAACGTGTCTCTCAGTTTTTGATAAATTATTTCTATCATTTTTCTTACTAAATATTTTTTTTCATCATGCTACTTTTTTGAAGGGAAAGGCAAAATATACTTTAACTTAACCAATACAACATAAACATGATCAGAGCTTCATGAGGCTTATTGTAAAAAATCAGTAGTTCCTTGACAAAACTTACCCCAGATCCCCGTTTCTAAATTCTACCAACTCCAGCTTTTTTTGTAGAAATGATATCCATATTTCCAAATAACATTCTTTATAGTGCTGTATTGCTGTACCCTTTTAGCTCTAGGAAATATTATTGATTTTCTTCTATGATCAAATGGATTTATCTTTTTTAAATTCAAATTTGTTTATATGTAGGTACTTGCTTTTTGTATTATAAAAGAATTTCGGCATTTTTTAACATATTATGGTACAAGAAATTTTTTTTTTAACAAATAATTACTAAGCACCAGATACAAGGTACAAAAAGTTTTTCTTCCTACTACCTCCACAACCTGATGATACTCTCTGTGGGAGGAGGTCCCAAAAGTCCCTTGGCAGTTCTGCTGCCAAGCTCTTTAGCATATTAAAAACTGTGCTTAAAGCTTGCAGTGTCTGTATATTTGGAAAAATATCAGGTAGCTTCCAAGATCCCACCTAAAGAGAAATGTTGAGCTATTCACCTTACATTAATAAAGTCAGCATCACCTATCTCATCAAGTCAGAGTCATTTACTCTGAGGACAACAATACGCTCTTGATTTCATTGAACTGTTGGCCGAAAATGCAGCATCTATATATGATTGTGTTATGAAACTATTATTCAGTTAGGTCAACTAGCAATCAGATTTCCTTTTATACCATTTTCACTTTTCCTAAAGTTAGTAATCAACTTGTTTTTGTATTTACTAAGCTGTTGTATATATCTACATTTGATTCATATAGATGTAATAGAAAATTGAAAATCTTCTGAATATTGTCACCTGTATAAGGTTCCACTTTTGACTTTTTTCGCTATAGTCTTTAGTCTGAACTGTATCCCTGCAGCAATGGGAATTAGTCTTCCCTCCTTCCTGTGTTGGTCCCATTACCTGGTACTATATTTTCCCTTTTTTTTTTTAAGTTACATCTACTCCCTTGTTTAAGAGAAATATTTCCCTCTAAATTTCAAGGCATTTCCCCTTTGATTTTTATATCCATATATTGCCTTTGAAAAGCTTGATATATGATTTCCATTTATTTATATGGAACCAATGATTTCTTTTTAGAATCTCTTCCCAGTGTTTTGAACTTTCAAGGTCATGTGCCTTGGTGTGAAATTTTAAGGTATAAAAGATAGTTCTTTTTAGTATGAAAATTCATATCCTTCAGTTCTAGGACTTCCTAGGAGTCCTTCTTTTCTGTCTTCTCTACATAATACCTGATTGTTTTTTTTTTTTAGGAAAGGTATGGGCAGGAATCAAGTCAAGAAGGCAGGAAGGCAGGCGGAGAGAGGAGGAAGAAGCATTTATTTTATTTTTATTTAGTTGTTAACACTGGTTGTTTGCCCCTGGACCTGGGACTCAAACCCAGGAGTATGTGGCCTGTGTCCTTCAGAGGCAATTGACCTAACTGCTGCTCTACCAAGGCATGCCTGAAGAATACCTGTTTTTTGATGTTGAATATTTAGGGCTAATCTTTAATTTTCTTATTTTTTCCATTCTATTCCTTCTTAAAGTATTTCATTTTCTGACACTTTCTCATTTTTATATTCTAATCTTTCCAGAGATTTTTTTCAATTTATTTTTTATTATAGTAACTACTCTACACATTAAAATAATTTCCTATGTATAGGTTCCCCATTTCCTATATATATTTCAACACACCATGCCCTCCACCAAATCATCAAGTGTTCTTCCCCACTGTCCAGTGGGCTCTGCCACCATTTGCCCCCACCCACCCCAACTTTTTTGGTAACCTCAGCTTTGCTGCAAATTTTTTGGGGTTGGTTACGTTACATTTGTTCCTTTGTTTTGTCTATTCACATTCCACATATGAGTGAGGTCATTTGGTATCTTTCTTCTTTTGACTTGCTTCACTTAGCATAATTCCCTCTAGATCCATCTATACTGATTCAAATGACAGGGTTTCATCTCTTCTAAGGGCTGTGTAGTATTCCATTGTATATATGTACCACATCTTCTTGATCCATTCATCTGATGGTGGGCAGTTAGGTAGTTTCCAGTTCTCAGCTATTATAAATACAGCTGGAATAAACATGGGGATACATACATCTCTGCAGATGGGTGCTTGTGTATCCTTTGGGTAGATGCCCAGAAGTGGAACGATGGGATCATATGGGATTTCCATCTTTAGTTTTCTTGAGAACTCTCCAAACTGTTTTCCATAGAGTTTGTAACAATTTGCACTCCCAACAACAGTGCAAAAGTGTTCCCCTTTCTCCACATCTTCACCAGTATTTGTTGCTTCCAGATGTTTGGATAACAGTGTTTCAAGTATAAGTTGATATCTGATTGTTGTCTTAATTTGCATTTCCCTGATAGCCAGCAAGTAGAAACATAATTTCATGTGCCTGTTGGCCATCGGTATATCCTCTTCAGGAAAGTATATCTCCAATCACTCCTCCCATTTTTTGATTAGATTGCCTGTTCTTCTGTTGGTGAGTATTAGGAGTTCTTTGTATATTTTAGATATTAAGCCTTTGTCAGAAATGTCAAATGCAAACATCTTGTCCCAGTTAGTAGGTTTCCTTTTGTTTTTGGTGATGTTTTCTTTTGTTGTGAAGAAGTTCCTTAGTTTGATGTAGTCCCAGCTATTTATTTTTCTTTTTGTTTCCCTTGATGGTAGAGTTGAGTCCCCAAAGGCTTCTCTATGACTGATGTCATGGAAAGTCTTTCCTATGCTGTCTTCTAAGGGCTTATGGTTTCTGGTCTCATGTCCAAGTCTCTAATCCATTTTGAGTTAAATTTTGTGAATGGTGTTCAAGAGTAATCTAGCTTCATTCTTTGCATGTAGCTGTCCAGTTTTCCCAACACCATTTGTTGAAGAGACTTTCCTTTTTCCATCAAATGCTTTTGGTTCCTTTGTTGTAGATTAACTGACTGTATGTGAGTGGGTTAGTTTCTGGTGATTCAGTTCTATTCCACTGATCTGTGCCTCTGTTATTATTATAGTACCATACCGTTTTGACCATTATTGCTTTGTAATATAGCTCAAAGTCTCGAATTGTAATCCCTCCAGATTCATTCTTTTTTCTAATGATTGCTTTGGTTATTCTGGGTCTTTTGTTGTTCCATACAAATTGTAAGATTTTTTTCTTATTTTTCCTGGAAATAAGTCTGTGAGATTTGAATGGGGATTGCAGTAAACCTATATATTGCTTTGGGTAAGACGGCCATTTTAATGACATTAATTCTTCCCAGCCATGAACAGGGGATATCTTTCCATTTCTTTGTGTCCTCCTCTATTTCCTTTAAGAAGGACTTGTAGTTTTCGTTGTATAGATCTTTTACTTCCTTTGTTAGGTATATGCCTAGATATTTCATTCATTTAACTTCTATTTTAAATGATGTGATTTTTGTTTTCTTCTAGTGAATTGTTGGTATATAAAAATACAACAGATTTTTGTGCATTGATTTTGTAGCCTGCCGCTTTACTGTATTCATTGATGAGTTCGAGAAGTTTTTTGATAGAGTTTTTGGGTTTTCAATATATACAATCATGTCATCTGCAAATAATGAGAGTTTTATTTCCGTCTTTCCAATTCGTATTCCTTTTATTTCCTTTTCTTGACTAACTGCTCTGGCTAAGACCTCCAGTACAATATTAAGCAGCAGTGGTGAGAGTGGACAACCTTGCCTTTTTTCCAATCTAAGAGAAAATACTTTTAATATTTTGCCATTGATTATGATGTTGGCTGTGAGTTTTTCCTATATGGCCTTTATTATATTGAGGTATGACCCTTCTATTCCCACTTTATGGAGGGTTTTTTTTAATCATAAATGGGTGTTGGATCTTGTCAAAAGCTTTGTCTACATCTACTGATATGATCATATAGTTTTTTCCACTGAGAACTTTATTTCTTGTTTATTTTATGGACTCACTTGGCTATTATACATAGGTCATTATTTAATTTCCTCAGAGAATCAATCTCCCTTTACTCTTCGTAATCCTCTAATGGTAAATTCTGTGGCTGGCCTCCTTCCACAGTGAAATAGTACATAGGATTAAGCCAAAAGGAGGGTTTTTCCTTAGGATACAAAGTTTAGAAGTAGATCAAGGTGTGCCCTGGTGGCTCAAATGTTAAGCTTATGCCTGGAGAGCAGTCCACATACAGTTCAAAGACCAGAGTTCATGGCCCGGGACAGGAGACGAACTACTAAAATGAAAAAGTAAATAAAATACTTCTTTCCCCCTCTCTCTTCCTGCCTGCCTGCCTGCCTTTATTTATGCCTGCCCACTCTTCTCTTTAAAAAAAGAATGCCAAGTTTCAGGGAAAAACAAGTAGATCAACATTAACAGTAACATTAGACCCTCATAACAGGTGAGAGATTGTGGGAGCCCTGAAATAACAGAGCCTGACTTACTTCATATATATGATCTCTTACCATGCATCCTGAGAATAAGTTGTATTTAATGAGTTCTTTGTGCAGTCTTCTTATGAAGTTTATTTAAACTATTACTCTGTCCCCTGATAATTTTTCCATATCCAAGTCCTCCCCACAAGCGTCTGGTAGCCGGTTCATACCAAATTGACAGTAACGTATAGAAAGTGACAAGCAGGTTTGGGTTTCTCTGAAGTATGAGGTTTTTCACTCATGAACTACGTTTTGCAAACGTATTTTCCTTTTAATTTACTTGGCAACTTCAATGCTAGCTGGCAGACATGCTTTATTCTCTCAAAAAAATTTTATAAGCAGACTTCAAAATGATTTTCATTTAACAAAAAGTTATGTAGAAGAATAAATGTATATGCTTTAACAAGCACATTTGTTTTCCTCATGAAGGCATTAATGGCATCACATGAAATTTTTAACACTACTGTCAAAACTGGAACAAAGAATCAACCATGTGAAAACTGCCCTAGGCTCAGTAGTACCTATTTGGTATAGCTATTAAGCTATGAACAGGAATAAAAAGAACTGTGAATGCAACAAAGCAAAATAGGAAATTACACATGTGAAATTTTTAGTGGCCATTGTAGTTTTCATTTAATATGTATTTTCCTGCATCAACTAAGGAAGTACAGGTCAGGGGAAAATGTATAATGCAGAGGGAAAACCAAAGCAGATCCCCAAAACTTTTTCTAAAAATAAGGAGGTAAGGTTGAAATCTCAAATACTCATTGAATAGACAGATAAGGCAGACAAATGAAGCAAACTGAGTCTGAGAATTGTAGGGACTGAAACAAATAGGAGAATATGTGCCCTCTGCTGAAGACAGTCATGCTTCAAGGGCAATTGATTATAGTCATGCCGGAGTGGCAAGCTGAAGGTAACTAGATATTCTGATTTTGGAGGGAAGCTCAAAATTTATTATTAAATGTTGGCAGCAAAATTAAAAAAAATTAAAACAGCATGTGAACCATACACTTTCCTGCAGAATCCAAACTAGGAGGAATTAGTTTTTAATACCTGACATAGCTAACAGATTATCATAAGGCAATTTAATCAAGATTTTCCATGGGTTTTGGTTTCTATAACATACCTGATTATCCATTACTTCATTTCAAAGGTTGCAACATACTTTATTTCCCATAGTACAAACAAAGCTTACAGGTTTAAAAAACCTGTCAAGCATTTTAAAAGAGTTAATAAATATTTCACATTCTTGCATGTATTCAATAATATAAGAACCAGGACAAAATTTTAGATAGCAAAGCATAAAAATGATAAGGCTAAATAATATTCTCATTTAGGATGAGCACAGGAAAAAAGCCACAAAATACACAGTCAATCTAGTTACCTTCATTGTCTTTCTGAAAGGGTTTTCTCCCCAACGACAAGGATGTCTTAGTCACTTCCCTCTTACTGTAGATCCCCTCTTTATGTTTAATGTCAACAGTGACTGCTAGGTCATCATCCCTTGTGCCTAGCACCTGAATAGGGAAGTCTGGCGCGATGGCATCATTGGATCCTACAGAAAAATGGGAAAATAGTACTATTAACACAAATAAGAATGTAAGCTAAGAAAGACAAAAAATTACCTTTTAAACAACTTCTATAAAAAGATACTATAATGGGAATGTTGTAGGGCAATCAGGAGATGTCAAACTGAAATTATAAGACATGCACAACTAAAATGGACACAAATCACCCTCACTTCCTTGCTTTTATTACAGAAACCGTCCAAAGAACTTTGCAAAGACACAACAGCACTGAAAGAACTATAATACTAATGCTGAAACTTTAAACTACTTTGAGCTGGTAGTTTTTGCAATGTACACTGCCATCAAATGTTACTTTCGCTTCTAAAGAACTTTCAGATATCTTCCAACACCCCTGTGGGATCTACACCAGCCTGCAGATGTAAAACAGGAATGGCACTCCATGGACAAATTCAATAAATATTTCCTGTAGGCGTTTTAAGATGAATACTGAGTTGGTGTGGTGTGGAGTTTTGATTGATAGCATTTTGAGTGGCCCACAGGAGATGACTTTATTCAGTTTAGATATAAATTATTTTCTTCATGATTTGTCAATAGGTATCTTTATACGTGTAGACGTTACACTGAAAAGCGAATAAGTCCCTTGTCTTAGGCATATTTCCTTTTGTTGCTTTTTTTGAGAGGACCAAATTAATATCTGATGGTTTGAGAAGTAGTACAGCACATAAAAGCTGCATTAATCTAAGTTAACTGTAGTTATTTATGAACAAAGCAAAAATACTTCCTCTCAAATACCAAAACCAAAAAGAAATACCTAATATTTTTGTTCATTAAATTGTCGATAAAACAGTAAGTGTTTATGGCCTAGTAATGAAGTAGCTGTTTGAAAAAAAAACAAAAACATTTATATATATCCCACAAGAGACTAAGGGTATGTGAACCGAGAAAACTTGGAAAGCTTTATCTGACATGGAGTCTACTAAATCAAACACATAACTGTTTATACAAAAATTTCCTTCATCAACTATTTACTAAATGCTTAAACGTATGTAATACATTTGATCAAACAACTCATGTACCTGAATTAGAGATTTAAGTATGAATGCTCCATATTACACTGAAAGATTAAAGAGCACTGAGCTTTACCATACTGATTCACGACTAACTAGTCAAAGCACAAACAAAATTTCAAAAAGTAAAGTTTTGAAAAAAATTCTGCATCATACCTGTATGTGAGCTCTCAATGGTGGTGTCTGACTTGGAATCTGGAGATGAAGAAATCTGGCCTACTTGTGGAACATAGTACATTTTTGTGCTACCAGCAGGTTTATATGGCAACAGTGAAGGCTGGGCTAAGATAAAGAACAATTAATACAAAAAAATTAATTCAGTGAACAAATATAGAGAACCTTCAATGTACAAGGCATTATTCTTGGGAGAGACCAGTGAAAAATACAGAAAAGTATATGCCTTCAAGAAGGCTGGTATTCTAGAGGAAGGACATATACTGTAAATAATCAACATATTAAATAAGCAAATTACCTAAAATTTAAATACATTATAAGTGGTGTGAAGAAAAAGTTAAAAATGCTGAGGGAGATTAGGAGAAATGAGAAAATTGGGGAGATGAGTTTTTAGCAATCTATCCCACAATTAGATGAATCCAACAAAAAAAACGCATTATCTTACATTGAACTGAAACCTGTTTATTATTAATCCATACCACCAGTCTTATTCTGGCCCCCAAACCATAGAGTAAGTCCAATTTTCTTTGATGTGACAGATGCTCAAAATAAAATTTTAAATTATGAGTATATTCAATATTAATAGAATACATAAAATTAAAAAAAGACAAAAGTGCTATCATTCAAAGATAACTTAATAACATTTGGTGTATTGTCTGTCTTTCTCTGTCACAGTTGCCTGAATGCAACATGCATAATTTGGAATACATCTTCTCTGTTTTACATTAACAAAATATTCATTTTATTTCCTATCTTCACATTCTTATAGCTACAGAATAACTGAATGTATTTTCAATCCTTTTAATGTTGAAAATTTAGACCAAGATAAACATTTTCAATTACAGGCTTACCATGGTAATTAGTGCTTTAGTTCATCAGGTATAGTACCAAGGTCTTTGGTAAAAGATCGGGGCCAGTGGAAACAATCGAGATGATAAAAAAATAAAATACTTCCTCCTTTCTTTTCCAGCCTGCCTATATATTTGCCTTCATCCCTGTCTGTACCTTTCCTTTAAAAATTTTTCAAATATAAATAAGTCTGTGAATTAAGATCTTGTTTATAGTATACGTAGTCTCGTCTACTGTCCTAGCTCTCTGATTAGAGTGAAAAATTATGCCATTTATAAAGCTAAAAAAATACTAACTGCTGTAATGCTTTCTAAAATATCTGCCAATTTACTAATTTATTGTAGGAGACAAAATCTTTTTCTATATGCTTGTTTTTCTTTCATGATGTGATGACTAAATTTGGGCAGAGGGGATAAATGTGAGAATAATGAGCACAACTTCTAGGCATACAGTTAAAATATTACACTTCCTAGGAATTGTAGATCATGATAGCTGCAGCAGCCACTTGGAACTGAGTTGGAAGTAACTCTCTGCAGGTGCCAGCATCATTCAACATGGAACAAAGCTACCTGCTCTAGAATCCTTACCTATATTTTGGAGTTTCTATGATAAAATAGCTGGTCCTTTACCCCAAATTTATAAAACTTAAAAAAGAGTGCATCAACAGTAATTTAGATATGTTAGGAAGTCAAATGTCAAGCTCTTTTATTCCCTTCTTTCTGAACATATTCATCCAATTTATTCTAAGAGTACTCATTATATAATCCCTATTTTTCTCCCTATCTTTCTCCTTGATCACATATTCAACTAAAAAAGACTTCACTTCTGAGCTTTCTATTTTATCCTTCAATATATTTATAGATGTTTAGGCAAGCACTACACTTTAAATTTGGCCGTGGCTAAAATTCATCATCCCTATTACTATTTTTTCCGAATTTTCTTTGTTATTTTTCCTGATAATTTGAAAATTAAACAAGAAAAAAAACCCAAGTCCATCAAAATTGGGACATAATTATGAGTATAAATTTATTTAGGAATTAATGACATCTTTGTAATAGTCAACCTTTCCAACAGAAACATCCCATCACCTCTCTTAATTTATTCAATTATTTTTTGTTAATTTCTACACCGATGATAAATTTTCCCTTATACAGATCCTATAAAACTTGGATTAGGTTACTCCTATTTTAAATAGTCTCATACGAATGAAATTTTTTTAAAGGAAAGATGCAGGTAGGAGTGAAGGTGAATATGTAAGCAGGAAAGAAGAGAAAGGAGGAAGAAGCATTTTATTTATTTTTATTAATTGTTGATATTGAATAGTTCCTCCAAGCCTGACCCCAGGTCTTGAACCCAGGACCTTGGGATGTATGTGGTACTGGCCCCAGGTATACTAGAGCACTAGGCCACAGGGCATGCCCATGAATATAATTTTATAGTTATCATTTCTTCTGGTTAAAGATGTCCAGCTCCTTTAATTTATATTTTCACACCCTGGTTACCATCTCTATAGTTGCCCATATCTACTTAAAAAAAATCAGAACACTCCATAGAGTCTGATTCTCCCCAAGTAGAATGAGGTTTCCTTCACTGTGATAACAAGAATATTTTTATACATTACTTACACTTGTGTTTAGACTTGTGTCTAAACATCCTTGCCCACCATTCTGATGACTTATTTTGAAACTGAGTTCTACATTAATTAGCATTGTGCTGAAGTTAAGGGGAACAAAAAAAGGTATACAGGGAAGAATTTAAGGCAAGAGAAAAAAAAGGTTGTAGCCTCCATTTCTTTTTGGTCATTTGCTGTAGTCATTATTGTTAAAATACTGATATATTAATTTTCTTGCTCTACTTAATGGTTATATTTACCATCTAGTTTAAAAGTTACAGAAAATAAAAAACAGTAACTGGGAAGAATTGTAATGGACCCAGAGAAAGAAAGAATGGTTAATATATGGAGACTGAGAATTGTGAGACAGCTAAGAAGATTTTGAAATGATCAATAGCTTTATATTAAGATGCAATAGTTTTAAGGTTACTTTGGACTGCCTGCAACTGGGGGGAAGAAGCAACTATATAACAAATAATGGTTGCTTACGGAAAATTAAGGACCAGAGAAGAAAAAGATTAAAGTTCAAGTATAAAGTTTATTTATTAAAAATTAAAATAGAACCAAATATCAATATATCCCATATTATTGTGAATTTGTTAATCCAGAGTAGTGTACATATAGTTAGGGGCAAAACACAACATGTTTTTTTTAAAAAAAGGTTAGGGCAGGAATGAAATAAAGGCAGGAAGAGAAAGGAGGAAGAAGAATCTTTATTTTATTTTCATTTAGCTGTTTACACTGCTGTTTCACCCCCCGGGCCCAGGACTCGAACCCAAGGGTATGTGGCCTGCTCCTTCAGAGGAGACTGACCTAAACACTACTCCACAGGGTGCGGCATAACATAGCAATTTTTGTACTTTAGAATGTTTTCACACCAAATTGTAAAATTTTACTTTTGAATTCACAGTATCAAAAATTGCATTATATTAGTCAACCAAATAATACTGATCCTTTATGTATGTAAAGGTTAAAATCATAAAGTGTGGTTTCTCTACAGATTGTGCCATTTGATAAGAACAGGTATTTAAAAGAAACTTTACCGGCTGACTTTCCCCTCTTTTACTTGGACTACCACGAGAACAAAGTATCCTAGGGTAGCTACTGTTTCATTAGCTTTGTCAAAACAAAGTAGGTAGAATAGACCCAAATCATTCTGCAGCCTGGAATCAAGGGGAGTCAAACTCCATTGACCCCACAAGCCCATGAACGAGAAAAGCAAATGTTTGTTGTTATAAAGACAGTGAGATTTTTGAGGTCGGCTGTTAAAATGGTTATCACTGTGGCAATAGGTAACTTACACCTAAAGGTATTCTTTGTGATTTTTATTAAACTGCACCTTTTGAGCATATAGTGTTATATTTTACAATAAAAAATATAACCATCTTATATATAACTATTTATTTAAATTATATTTAATGCAATTTAAATGCTGAATCAAGCAGTTTTATTTATCATTGAGGCATATTCCTTATAATCTATAGATAGATTAACCTACTAAAACATATTTTAATAGATTTGTGCAAACTATTAATACTTTAAAATTAGTAATTTAAAGTTTTCATCTTCATTTGGAGGAATAATGGGAACTTAATTGCTCATTTTCCTGTTACTGGTCTGAAAAAGAAAATGACTTACTCTAATTCTGAATGCTGCACAGCAAAGGTACTATTAAAACATCACTATTATAGACTGTGAACACTCTAAATAAACGTATTATTCTTTGGTACCAAAATCCACTTCTTCTTTATCTGAAAATATAGCTAAACCATTCCTAGCCTGTGAAAATTAATTGAGGTTACTTCTAGGTCTAGTCCATAAAAACTCCACGTGTGGAATATAAAGAAACAAAGCAAATGAACAGATTAAACAAAACCAACCCTTGGGCATTAACAATAGAACTGAGGTTACCTGCAGGGAATGGGGCAGGGGCTGGGGGCAAGTGGTGGTGGGGTCCACTGGACAAAAGTGAAGAATGTTTGGTATTTTGGTGGTGGGCAGTTTGTGTTGTCATGTATCTGAGAACCTGAACATACGGGTTTATTTTATTTTGTAAAGCAAAGTTACTTCAATTAATATTAAATTAAAAAACAAAACAAATAAAAGCCCCCATATGTACTCGCCCATGCTTTTTGTCCTTTCCAAATGACTGCAGTAAGATTTACACTAAGCAAAATGCTAATAATTTGCTTGTACATCTAATATAGGACTTTTATTATTTTTGAGTGTTTATAAACTACTTGCATTCTAAATATAATGAGGTAAAAATATGTCATCCTCAAGCAACATGAGTTCCACATACACTAATTCCACTAGAAATTAAGATAAAGCAAAATAATCACATTCTCTTCAGTTATATAAATAAAAGATGAACGTAATAATGCAAATTTTAACACTTAAAATTCTGACAAGAAGGCACAATCACAAATGTCTGACATAACTGCATAAAAGTTAGTGATATAATCTAAAATGTAATCACATTCTCTTACCATCTTTGCAACGAGAAACAGAAATCTGTTGAACTGAAGATGATGAAGCAAACTTTACAGGCACTTTCCTCAGCTTATTCTGGGTACTGGGCTCTGGAATTTCACGACTGAAATCATTAGCATTTATAAAAATCTCAGATGAAAATGTGGTTTTCTCTGGACTTTCTGTTGTTATCTGAGTGACAGCATCAGAAGATAATTTTCCAGATAAGGCAAATAATGGGATCTTAGTCTCTTCTGGTGATCTGAACAAAAAAGAGAAAGAACAAAGCAGATTATATCCTTGGCTTATCAAATACCTTTTTCTAAAATTGGCTTCAAGGAATATTTAAGTAGTTTCAAGGAATATGGTGTGGAGGGGCACAAAAACCACAAATGATCGAGTTATTTCTGTTAAAAACCTTCACTTTTTAGATACTTTTTATAATGCCTGACTTTATTATTAAATCTACTTTTAATTTCAATTTTGAATATTATATAATTTCTGTTGGTGGAAGAGTAAATTGGTAACATCTTTATGAAAAGCAGCATGGAAATTACTCAAAAAAAAAATAAGGCTGGAAATTCCATATGATCCTGTCATCCAACTTCTGGGTATTTACCAGAAAGACAAAAACGCTAATTTGCAGGGATTTATGTACCCCCCCCCCCCCCCCGCTGCTTATTGCAGTATTATTTATAATAATCAAGAGTTGGAAACTAAGTGCCCATCAAAAGATGAATGGATAAGATGTGTTATAAATAGCAATGGAATATTACATAGCCCTAAAAAGGACGAAATATTGACATTTGCGATAATATGAATAGAACTAGAGGGGTTTACATTAAGGAAAATAGTCAGGAGACAGACAGACATAGAATATGAAGCAACAAAGCACAAAGCAAATGAACACACGAAAGAAAAACCAATCCTTAGACACTGACAACAGAACTGAGGTTATCAGAGGGAAAGGCAATGGCAGTGTGTGGGTTGGAACAAGGGGTGAGGATTCAATGGACAGTGGCTGAAGACTATTACTAACTTGGTGGTGGGGGTGGTATGTTATATTTGACAAATAGTGAACCTGTACATCTAAACATTATTTTGTAAAATCAAAGTTACCGCAGTAAGATTTTTTTTAAAAAGGGAATACTATTACATAATTTAGCCAAGGAAAGGACACTTTTCAGATGAATGAAAACATAAATATATGCCTTCTTTTTTTAGGAATTACTGCAGGTCCACCATAAACTTTGGGACAGTGCTGAATGTGCAGAGTGTACGAAGGTAAACAAGAAACAACAACTTCCCTCAAGAAGTTTATATGTCAATGGGGGAAAAAGATGTTTTCAATACTGTTAATTACGTGTTAGTTAACATTACAGAGAACTCATGTTAAAACAATGGAGTTAAGAAATGATTGAATGATTAATAGTGGAGAAAAGGCAAATCTTGCCATAGAGAATTTCAAATAATTTATGCAGACACCCTTTCATTGAAGGCAGTAAAGATTAAACTCTCCTTCCCCGCTGAGTATGAGCTGGACTAAGGGCCTAGATTTCAAATTACAGAGTATAATATGGGAAAAAGAATCACTTCACAGTGGAAATGATTGGCAAACACCATTTTACACAAGTGGTCAAAGTTCACATCACCACTGATATATGGACGTCATATAATCTTTGCTATGTGACAAGAAAAGCTCTTAGCTTCATGACATTTTTGGCCCAAATTCTTAACTTCAATCTAATCATGAGAAAAATGTCAAATTCAGACTGAGGACACTACAAAATATTTAACCAGTATTCCTCAAGATAATCAAAATCATAAAAACAAGGGAGAAACAAGGAATTGTCATAATTCAAAGGACACCAAGGATACATGATGACTAACTAAATAGAATGATATGCTAGGACTGGGTCCTGGAACAAAAAAAAAAGATAATTAATGCAAAGGTTTATGAAATCCAAAGAAGTCTGACTAAACTATTAGTTAATAGTAACATACAAGTGTTGGCTTTTAATTGTGACAAATATACTGTGTTAAATGTTAAATGTTAAAAATAAGAAAAACCGGGAGATGAGAATAGGAAACTCTATTATGTTTATATGATTTCTATAAATCTGAAATTATCCAAAAATAAAACAGCTTATCTTTTTTTTTTTTTTTTTTTTTTTTAAGAATAGGTACAGGCAGAAATGAAGGTGAGTAAGCAGCAGGCAGAAAGAAAGAAGCAGCATTTATTTTGAGTAGAACTGGTCTTGATTCTTCTCTGAAGGTTTAGTGAAACTGGAGGAGTCATCTGATCCTGGGCTTTTATTTTTAGGGAGAGGGATTACCTCTTCAGTTTCTTTACTTGTGATTGTTCTGGGGGGCCTGTTCTAGAACATGGCATATATTATCTTATTTAAGCCTATGATGTAGACTTTATTATCCCCATTTGATAGATGAGAAAACGGAAACAAAGAAATCTGCCTTGGGTTATATAGCATACAAGTGTCAGAGCCAAGGTTCAAATTTATCTTTTACGCTCAAGTTCTGTGTGCTTGATATTTTATCCTGTTTAGTTTTATTGTTGATATTGTTTTATTTGGAAAGATAACGCTATCTAAATTTTTTTAATTTTACTTTCATTATGCTGAGTTTTCTCTTTTTAGCTACCCTATTCTTCATAATTCCAATTTTCAACTTTTTGAAATTAAGGAATTATGCTCAAGCTTACATTATAAATTTTTATATGTTCTATCATATTCATTTTAAAGTTTGTTTTGGAAATATCTAATATGTTGTACTCTCCTGAGGTTCTTTTTAAATAGGTATTTAATGTGATAAATTGTGTTTTTTTCTTGGCCTGGAAAAAAAAAAATCAAAACAGAAATCAAAACAGAAAGATAAGGAGAGGTAACAGAAACTAGAACTCTAGTGGGGGGTGTGGTAAGAAATGCACACAGACTGAGGTGTAAATTCAATATCTTAAAAGCATACAGAGATGTGAGTAAAACAAATACATATAGCATATAATATATAAACATATATGTATATCGATAATATATTGAAAATACATATATCCACCATATTGTTCAATTTTATCTTTTTTTTAAAGTTATGGAAATTTAAAGCATAAAAATTTGAAATAAAAAGAAATAATACTGTCACTTCACATCTGATATTATTAGATACATAAAAATCCAAAGCAATCTACAAACAATTTACTAGAATATATTAAGCTTTTATAAGTTTTAGATATGAGAACAAAGTTTTAAAAATCTATATTTTTCCATACCATAAGTTGCAAAATTAAAAGCTAAAAAACTAGCCATATACAATATAATCAAGGATGTAATAAGTCACAGAAGAACTCTCAATAGAAAAATACTATCACAGAGAAAAATTAAAGATGATATAAATAGGATTTCTACTTCTAAGTAGGATGTAGTAGGTAGCTACAGGATATTACTCTTGCAGCAACAAGCAAACAAAAGTGAATAAATTACAAAAAATAATAAAAAGTACACTTATAGAAATAGGAAATAATATCAACTAATATGCTAGAGAAGGGCATTTTGGAGATTCCAGCGGAGGCTTGGAGTAAGCAGACATACTCCACTGTGGAAGAGCAATCACCAGAGCTTTCTTTACACGAACTCACAGATTAGCATGGTGGAGTGAAATCTACTAGAAAGCCAAGCTGATTTACTCCAAAGGACATTTCTTTAGTGTTAGGGTGGTATGGGGTTACTGGGGGACTGAAGTAGATAAGTAAAGTGAAATCCTGGGCATAAAAGGTCAAGTCCAGTGATAAACATCAGTCCCCTCAAGGCACTTGGCCAGACGTTGAACTTGCAGAAAGTCAGGAACCTAATAACTAATGCCTGAGGGAGAGAATTTTCAGTGGTTAGGAATTAGAGATCTACTAGATTTGCAATAAAAAAAAAAATCCAGAAGCACCAGCTCCACAAGGGGGACTGATTAGAAAAAACAAAATAGTGAAATTATCTGCAATCTTTAAGTGTTTATGAAACAAATTTCCATTGGGAGAATGTAACTGCAGCAAATAAATAGATGGTCTCCTCTTACTTTTGCCATATTCTAAAATTGTGAGTGGACAGTCTTAGAAAGCTGAACTCAAGCATCTAAGACTGAGTGCAATAGCTCAATGTATTTAATTATTGAAGAATCAAATACTTGTCAGGTTTAAAACAAAAATCTAAAGGTGGGTACAATCAAGAAAAAAAAAAAAAACATAGGTAGAACCAGTTAACTAAAGCTCTAAGTCAGCTCTGACCCAGTAAAATTCCTGAATGAAATAAAAATAATTGAAATAATAAAGGGCAGATAACATAAGTAACAAAATGGCAAAACTCAAAATTAATCATCCCAAAGATTATATTAAGTATAAATGAATTGTCCTAATTCAAAAACAAAGACAAAGACAAAAAAGACAACAACAAAAAACCAAGATCCAAGTATATGCTATTCACAAGAGGTTCATTTCAGGTACATCCTGGTGGAGTAGCAGTTTGGCCAGCCACCCTCTGCCTGTGCAAGCCACATGCATCACAAGGTTCATGTCCCAAGGTCAGGGGGAACAACCAAGATGAACAAAATAAAAAAATATCCTCTATCTTTCCTGCCTGCTCTATCCACCTTCATTCCTGCCTGTACCTTTCCTTTAAAACAAACAAACAAAAAAACAAGAGGGGTATTTTAAATAAGTTCACAGATGCAATGAAAATAAAAGGATGTTAAAAGACCACGCAAACACGAATCAGAAATAAGCACCCCCACTATTAATTCTCTACCCACTGACGTTTTATTTCTAAACTAAAACTTTGCTGAGGAATGAGATATTTAGATAGTATCACAGTACCTCAACACAAAACATGTCATCACAATGGGGAGAAGAGTAAATTTCCAGGGGAAAAACCTAATAGCCACATTATTAAATAAAGTGATGATTGTCAGCCATGGCACAAGTGAAAATTGTGCAACACCTCACAGGGTATAATGAGAATAATTCAATGTCACTTCTGGGAGCTTTCTACCAAGAATACCTAACTTGAAATTAATCATGAGGAAATATAAGAGAAACCCAAATTGAAGAATATTCTAAAAGTAAGTTGTCTACAGTATTTCAAAAGTGTCAAGGTCATAAAGTCAAGAAAAAGCAGCAGAACTGTTCTAGACTAAAGGAAATTAGAGTCACGACAACTAAATGAAAAAAAATACAATGCTGAACTGCTTCCTTTTGTTGCAAAAACAAACAAAATCTTTTTGGGACAACTTGGATAAAACAGAATAGTGTCTGTAATGCACTGATATTAAATCTCCTGATTTTCACAGCTTTATGGTGCTTATATAGAGGAATTTTTTTAAAATAAGAAATGGGTAGCAGATCGACAACTTCCAAGTAACTAAGGGAAAAAAGGAGACACTAATATGCAATATTCTCTGAAATCTCTGAAAGCAGACAAAATATCAGTAAAAATAAAGATTTCAAAGTAACAGTTAATCAACTGCATCAAATTGATATATATAGAATATTGCATGCAATAACTAAAAAATACACACTTCTTTCAATTGCACATTGATGAAAATAAAATTTACTATAATAAAACAATTATAAAAACTTAAATTTAAATTATTCAGAATATACATTCAATGACCACAATAAAATTAACCAAAAATAAACATGAATTAGAAAGTTCTCAAATAATTAGAAATTAAGAAACAAATTTCTACTGAGACCATAGAACAGAGAAATGAGGAAATATTTTGAAAAATCATAAAAATGAAAATTTGATATAAATTTTAAAATTATTCTCAGAAAGGTTGAAAAAGACAAGTTGAAATCTAAACAGAAAAAAGAAAATTAATGAAATATAAAACACACACTAGAGGATCAACAAAATACAAATTGTTAAGCCCTTAGACAAAATGACCAAACAAAAAAAGAGAAATGACCAATATCAGATATAAGAAAGTTACTACCACTTGCAATACAGAAACTGAAAGGTAAGGAGATGTTATGAAAATAACTCATGCCAATAAATTTTGAAAACTTAAAAAATATATATACATATAAAAGTGACATCAGGAAAAAAAGAAAAGAAAACTTGCATAGTTGTAGCTATTAAAGTAACTGAACCTGTAATAAAAGATTCATGTCAACCTGGCTTCATAGATGAACTGTCAAACATCTAAGTTAAAAATAATACGAATTTTATATAAACCCATAGTGTTTCAGTAGGTTAATGCAATTGTAAAAAAAAGAAAAATTGTAGGTGAATATTTCCCATGAACATAGATGCAAAAATCCTACAAAACATTAGGTAAATTGTATCTAACAACAAATATAACATAAATTAAGAATGTATTTGGTAATCTCTACAACAACCACAGTGACAGTCTAACTCCATTTTTGATGTTTGACTACTGACTTTTTTTTTTTTTAAGGAAAGGTATAGGCAGGAATAAAGATGAGTAGACAGGCATGGAGGGAGAGAGAAGAGGAAGACGTGTCCTCATTTTATTCTTTCTTAGTTGTTCACACTGGTTGCTCAAGTCCCCAGAGGCCTGGGACAGGAACTCCAGGGTATGTGGCTTGCTCCTTTGGAGGCAATTGACCTAACTAACTGCTGCGCCACCAAGGTATGCCTATTGACTTTTTAAACCTCACCTATGGCATCTGAACAAGCTGACTGAAAAGAGAGTTTGACTGTCTCCTTCTTTGGCACCAGCAGGAAATTTAAACCTCTTACAAAGAGAACCTTTTATCAAGTTCTACTTCTTAGTTTCTATAAGCACAACCCACTCCCCCATTTTGTCCAAACCAGCCTGAATCTGTGTGAGCCCACTGAGCTCTCTCAATAGGAGTCCCTTGTGTTAGTAATAAACTTTCTCTCAAACTCTTTGTGTGAGCAATACCATGTAAGCCTCAGTATCTAAACCAAATTTGGGTGGGATCCCATCTCGCTTCCATTTAGAAAGAAGGAAAATAAAACATTTTTTAAACAAAGAAGAAAGCTGACCCAACGAGTAAGAAATCAAATTTAGCATTTGCAAGCTGACTTGACAACAGTAGTTCTATATATAAGCAAATAACTAAAAAATAAAACACAAATTTAAAATAACATATACTATAGTATCAAAAAATATAAAAGTTCTTAAGAATAAATTTAACAAGGCATATACATAATCTATGTACATTGAAAATTACAAAATTTAAGAAATATTAAGTGGCAAAAAAACATGTTCATGCACAGAAAGAATCAATCTAAATGATCTATAAAGTCAA
This sequence comes from Solenodon paradoxus, assembly GCA_004363575.1. Lineage (NCBI taxonomy): Eukaryota > Metazoa > Chordata > Mammalia > Eulipotyphla > Solenodontidae > Solenodon > Solenodon paradoxus. The sequence goes on from RJWH01001636.1 coordinate 257,096, forward strand.
TGTAATAACAAAATCCCAAGAAGTGTTTTTGGGAGAAATTAAGAAGCTTATTCTAAAAAATCTATATGGAAATGCTTGATAAAAAAATAACATTGAGAATAAAAATAATAAAAATAAGCTTCAAGGACAAACAATTTCAAGACTTAGTATCAAGCAACAGAAATCAAGATACTGTGGTATTGTAAAGACATGATAAGGAACAAATACATCGACATATGTAAGGCCAACTGACTTTTGACAATGGTGTCAACTAAATTCAATAATGAAATAGTTATCACTTCTGAAATGGTACTGGAATATCAATGTGGAAGAAAATGATTCTCAGTTATGTAAATTATACCATATACAAAAATTAATTCGAAATATATCACAGGCATGAAACTAAAACTATATTTCCAAATGAGAAAACGGTCACATTAGGCTAGGCAACATTTTCTAAGAGAAGCTATGAATAAATACTAACAACTATTAAAAAAAAAAAAAAAAAAAAAGCCAAGTTGGGTTTCATAAAAACTAAAACTTCATCTTCTTAAAGGAACAGCAACAAGAAAATGAAAATTAAACCACACACTGTAAGAAAACATGCACTATACAGTGGATTTGTATCTAAATACATAAAAAATTTTATAATGATGAAATAATCCAATTGACAAAAATGAATATAATTCATAAATAAAAAAAATACAAATGACCAAGAAGCACAGAAAAGATGCTCAGTATCACGAGTCATCAGGGAAACACAAATTTAAATCACAATAACATACTATTTCACATCCCCATTGAAAATGGCTAAAATTAAAATTAACTGGAAATAACATATATTAAATGTCAAGGATGTGGAGTAATTAGAACTTGCATATTCTTGATTGTCATCCACTGGACTGAAATTAATACAGCCTGAAATCTGGTAATCATAACAGCACAAACAGTAAGGCCACTCCACTATTTTCACCTGAGAATCTTCTTTTCTTTTCTTCTCTTCTATTGTGCTGGCACTCAAGTACTTTTATGGTGGTAGAGATACAGCAGTAACTGGAGCTGGGAAAGAACCTAAAATTCTGAAAGAGGGGAAACTTCCTCTTTCATAGAGAACAAGTGGCTGCAAGAGTGTGGGGTGATCCTTGTTGATTATTTTCCTCCCTCTATATTGAGCCACTTAGCAATGACACAAAGTAGTCATAGGAGGTGTATATAAGAGAAGGGTAAATAAAGTCTTGCTTTCTGTTTGGGATCAGAAAAGGGGAGCTCAGGGAAAACTGCAGAGAGGAAAGTAACTCCTTCCTTCACATGGTTTATAAATTTGTAAACTTAACCTTGAGCTATGCATGTGTGGATCAATATCCCTGATGAATACAGACACAAAAATTTTCAACAAAATATTAAGAAATCAAATTCAAAAATACATGAAAAGATTACCATGATCAAGCAGGATTTATCCCTAGGATGCAAGGATGGTTTCAAAATATGCAAATCACTAAATGTGATATACCACATTAATATAATGAAAGATAAAAAAAGTCAATAAATGCAGAAAAATCATTTGACAAAATTCAACCTTTTATATAAAAACTCAACAAATTGAGTAAGAAAGAACATACCTCAACATAAGAAGTCATGTATGAAAACACTCAGTATCATACTCAACTGTGAAAGATTGAAAGCTTTCCCTCTGATATCAGGAATAAGTTATGAGTGTCTCACTACTCCTATTCGACATAGTACTGGAAGTCCTGGCCATAGTAATAGGAAAGAAGAAAAAGGAATGAAAGGCATCTAAATCAGAACGAAGGGAGTAACTGTCTTTGCAGATAGGACCTTACATAGAAAAACCTAAAAGTCTCTACGAAAAAACTGTTAAAACCAATCAATGATTTCAGTAAAGTTGCAGGAATCAAAGCATACAAAAGCCGGTGTGTTTCTATATATACTAATAGTGAAATATCTGAAAACGAAACAAAACAAAACAAAACAAAAACTCTTTCACAATAACATCAAAGCAATAAAAATAAAATGCCTAGGTATAAATTAAACCAAGGAGGTGAAATAATTGTACAACGAAAACTCTAAGACTTTGGTGAAAGAAACAGGAAATAACAAATGGAAATATCCTGTATTCATGGATCAGAAGAATCAATATTGCTAAAAAGTCTGTAATATCCAAAGCCATTTACAGATTCAATGCAATTCCTGTTTGAAAGACTGATGGCATTTTTCATAGAAACAGAAAAACAAACAAACAAACAAAACAAAAACCAGATCCTAATCCTGAACAGCCAAAGTAATTTTGAGAAAATAAAAATTCCTCATTTTTCTTTCTTTTAAAAGGAAAGGTGAAGGCAGGAATGAAGGCAAGCAGAATATGACAGATAGGGAGAGGAGGAAGCAGCACTTCAGTTATTCATCTTGGTTGTTCCCTCTGGCCTAGAACACAAAGTAGGATCCTTGAGATGCATGCGGACTGCACTGGCCAAAGGCAGCTGACCAAACCACGACCATCAGGATGTACCCACAATTTCTGATTTCAAATTCACTACAAAGCTATAGTAATCAACACAATGGCATAAAAACAGACACACAGGTCAAGGGAACATAATGGAGAATCCAGAAATTAATCCCTGCACATACAGTCAACTAATATTTGACAAGGGAGCCAAAAATACTTAATTGGATGAGAGTCTTTTCAATAAACGATGCTGGGAAAACTGAATTCCTATCTTACACTACTCATAAAAATTTAACTTGAAATAGATTAAAGACTTAAACATGAAACCACACAATTCCTAGAAGAAAACATGGAAAAAAACTCCCTTGCATTGATTTTGGCTATGACTTTTTTGGATGTGAGAGCAAACGAATAAATAAGTTATAATCAGTAATGGGATCACATCAAATAAAAAATGTGGTGCACTGTACAATGGGAAAGAACACTTGGTGATTTGGTAGAGGGCATGCTGTGTTGAAAAATATCTAAGAAATGGGGAACCTATACATAGGAAATTATTTTAATGGGTAGAATAATTATAATAAAAAAATTTAAAAACACATGGTACAAAAGAAAAAAAATCAACAAAATGATAAGGAAACCTACACAGTGGAAGAAAATATTTGTAAAACCTAATTTTTTAAGAGGTTAATATCCAAAATATGTAAAGATAAAAGACACAAATAATAACCATCTCCAGTGATAAAAGTATGACATAAGCACCCATTACAATGTCTAGCATTTAGTACATTCTGAACAAATGGCATACTACTACTTCATATTATAATCTATTATTTTCTTCACATTCAAGGAATTCAGCTAGTAACTTGGTATTTTATTACTGAAGAATTTAAGTATTATATATAAACTTAGCAATTTTTTAACTTCTAACATTAAAAAAACAGTTCTGATCTCTAGAGCACCCTGCTACTTACAATATTAAATCAGATGTTTGGTTTTTGACCCAATCCAATTCTCAGTAACTATTAGAACAACAAGGGACCTTTTAGTTTTCCAATCTTTTCCTTCCACTATCTCTAACATGAGAAGAAAAGATATTAAATTATTTGTCTAAGATGATAGAAAAGTTGGCATTAGGGGTCAAGTTTCAGAAAGTACTAAATGGTGAACAAACCCTATTCCTTTTGTTTATAAACAGCACTACTTGAAGGCAGTATTAGTCTCTCAATTTCCAAGAGGGTAAATAAGGATGCTACCACCTACCTCCACAGGCTATCATGAATAATAAATTAGCTAACATAAGTTAAGTCCCTCATTGTCATGACTACCACATGTGGATGCTGAATTAATGGTTTTCCCTTCCTCCTTTCCAAGCCCAGTACTTTCAACTGGAGAGAGGAGCAGACATTAAGGTAGGAAAAAGAGACACTGGATAATGCAGTTTAGTCACATTGTATAAGACAATCATTTATATAAAATTGCATTAATGACAAAATACTGACACTAAGATGAATAATACAGATTTAATTGAATTTATTTCTGAACTGGGTTTCCTTTCCTACATACAGTATGAAACAAAAACCATCACATCAGGGAGCACATGTTGATAAGCATTGCTGGTCACATTAACTTTGGCAACTTGGTTAAAGCGATGTCTACTTTAGGATTCTTCACTGGAAAGTGATTTTTTTTTTGTCATGGTAAATACTGAAAATTGGAAGAGAATCACAAAAAGGAAAAGAGAGCAAAGGAACACGGGAGTGAGCATATGCATGCATTACCTCCCAATGCCTGCCTGGTCTCTAGCATCATCTCCAACACAATAAATAAGGAATTAGTAAATTGTGTCACTTAATTGTATGATCAAAGGTTCTTCTCAAAATAATGTAATATTGTAAAATACTTATGTTATGTTTTGTCAAAAGCCATTTGAAGGCACGTTGTACTTTCACATCTCAGGTATTCATACCTTGACTTAGCAGCTTAGTTAGATACGACCTCCCTTAAGAGAAATTATACTGCTTTCTCCCCCAGGAACTTACTTAAGCCCTTTATCAAAAATTCCATCAGCTTCCTTGTTATCATCACAATGAGACTCACCGATCTGCAGATATTGGAGTCCCTTCTGGATTGGAATATCCTTCCAAATCTGAAATGTTCACTTGTGTTTCCCTTGAGGTTACTACAGGGCTATTCTGAAAAGGTATGGTTTTCAATTCCTGAGTAACAGCACTACTATTTGGAAGAGGAGATTGTCTGACTTGAAAGTCCAGCGAAGATTTTGGTCCTAGAAAATCTAAAGATTCTTGATCCTGCTCTATAGGTTTACTGGTCAATAACTTGGAGGTTGGTTCCAAAGATCTTGAAGAAATAGTTTGTAGGTCAAAGTTATACTCACTATTCTTCCTTGTTTTAGAAGCAGGATCCAAAGAATGAACTCTTTTATCTAAGGTTTCACTATCCAACTTCGAAGGAGTCTTGGAACCAAGAGTTATACGAACACAAGAAAGTGCTTTTCTATTTGAAGAAGGAGAAGATGTAGGTACTAATGTACCTTGATTTGGGGCTGACTGAGAGACATTACTGAAGTTGGTTTCGACATTCATTGTATCAGAACTGTGTGATGTAGTAGGTTTATGCTTATTATTCTTTTCTACTACACAATCCTGACCTTGAGGAAGGGGGGAATGGAGCTTTCTCATGTGGTAATCTAAATCTGGGGCTTTGCTTTGTTCAAAGAGCTCACGTTGTTTAAAAAAAATGGAAGAAGGAAGGTCTGAAGGTACAAAATCCTGATCTTTAAAAGGAGAGTGGTTTTCTCTCATCTGGTGATCTATATGTGAGGATTTGTCTTGTTCAAAGAGTTCTTGTTTTTCAGGGTAAATGTGACAAGGAAGGTTTGGAGTTATATAATCCTGATGTTGAGGAGGGGGAGAAAGGTGTTTTTGCACATGGTAATCTGCATGTGAGGCTTTGCATTGTTCAAACAGCTCTCGTTGTTCAAGAAAAATGTGCGAAGGAAGATCTGGAGTTACAGTTAAATTCTTCTCTTTTACTGCTAGTGTGGAACTTGGTCTGTCCATATTAATGAGGGTATCGTTATTAGAAAAATGAACTTCCTTAAAATGGCTAGAATTTGTACTGGTACAGGGTTCAGAAAGGCTACCTTTAAAATGTGATCTTTCTAATGAGAGCTTTTCTTCTTGGTGAGAATGATCAAGAGGTAATTTTTGGCTTTGTCTATTACTTTCTGCTAAAATAGTAACAGCTTTATCTGGTGAATGACCAATGATTTTAAATGATGAAGGGGAACAGGTTTTTTGTTTTAGATCTCTGGAAAGATTTTGCTCTTCAGTGAAATGAGAATTAAATACCCCTATAGATGCTCCAGTACACTGGCTACCTTCAGTAACACCAACCTTAAAAACAGAGGAATCTGAAAAGCATTTAGAATGTCGGTGAGATGAAAAAGTGATGGAGGTAGTAAACTTTTTCATGGGCTCTAGGGGTGGCATTTGAGATGAAGGGCAGTCCATTTCTTCAGGTGGCACACAAATAGGCTGTACTAAATCTGACAGCCAAGGCTCCATCTCTTCACAAAATGGCATTTGAAGATCCTTGTTAATTTTGAAGTCGTCAGCTGAAAAGTTCTGAAATGGGGAATGACTTTGAAACTGTAAGGAATTCCAGATTTTGAAATGGGGGTTGTTCTGGTCTTGTGACTTGCAAAGGTTGATGTGCCTGGTTCTCCATGATGATGGGCTCCGTTGTCCTCTGATCATTTCTGAGGGTTCAGCAGATGTAAAAACACAAGGGTGGGTGTCCAATTGTGGCTGTTCAGCAGTTAGAGTCCTGAAACATCCTTTTTCATGGCTCTCAATTATAATGTGACTACATACAGCTTCTGGCTTGCATCCTATTCCCCGTGGACTCTGCAAATCCTAGAATATATAAACAAGTTCTTACTTGAAATAGTCCAAATAGTTACATGTAAGTTTTATATCCAGGTTAACATTTGACTGAAGTCATGCGGATCTTTTATAATAAAACAGAGGTAAGAATAAAATAAGACAGTTAACTCTAGATAAAATGGTTCATAATAATTGAGACTACACAGTTCATTTTCACTGACATAACAAAAGGAAAGACTATCATTATCCCCAGTATTCTCATCTTCTTACTTTTAGTAACAGAGGTCCCTTACCCCAACTTTTGCTGGTCACATGGCCACCAAGCCGGAGACATTTCCAGTTTCTTTCACAGCTATTGTGACCACATGACTAGGTTCAGGCCAATAGGCTATGAGCAAAAGCAAGTAAGTACAACTTCTGGTTCCTGTCCTTAAATATTCAAGATCTTGTCCTCCATGTTCCTCTGCTACCACCATCAATAGCATCAACATTAGTCTTGCTAGCTAAAAATGGTGAAGTCTAACCTTGGAAGTCATGTGTAAGGGCAGTTCAACTGTCCAGTCAGTCTGGGTTCTTAGATGACCTGAAGGAGCTCCTTTTCCTACAACAGACTATCAAATGGAAGAGAAATAAAATCTTACCTTAATAAACCACTGTATTTTAGGGTTTTTTTGTTATAAAATATTGGCCTAAATCTAATATTTTACCACTAAGAATAAGAAAAAGTACCAGTATATCTTTATTGGGTATAGGATCAGTGATTACAGCTACCATAAAAAATAAAATGCTTTGGTGTAAATGTGTTACTTACAGTCATAATTTGTCATCCTATTACATATAGTCACATTTGCTTTCATATAAAAATATTTTAAATTATGCTGCCACTTGCCCCATAACAGAGATGTGCTTTTCTAAATTCTTCTTGAGAAGTACAACTAAAAATCCTGGGTATTATATACAAAAGAAGAAGAATCTCAGAGCTATAGACAGAAGGTGGCCTGGCTATGGACTCTGGGACCTAAGAAATTACTGAGAACTGAGTTATCTTTACCTCATACATCTCAGATTTAGAGCTGAAGAATGGAATAAAGAAATAGACAAAAGCCCCAACAAAAACCTAATCTTATTAGCTACTAAACCAGCAAAAGTGAAATATAACAAGATAGAAAACTTTAGAAAATAACTGCTCTAAACAAAACAAAATACATTGTGTTCTTACGCCTGTGCGCATGCACACATACAGGTACAGAAACACACACGCACAGGCACACACACACACCAGCAAAGTCCAGATGAGGAACCTAGACTAGTACCCTTGCAAAACTATACTGAGATACCTCAACACTCAGGTCAAGGTGGTATAAAAGATGATCAAGGAGAAGCCCAGAACTTACTCTAATCCCTTCAAGCTGGTAATGAACTACCACTGTAGAGTCAGGTAGGGAGACTGGGCTTCCATTCACTCAGCAGCAGTAAGCAGTAATGAGAAACTCTCCCAGCTACAGACTGGAAGAAAATATTTGCGAATCTCATATATAATAAAAGAACTGTATCTAACATATATAAAGAACTCTCAAAACTTAACAGTTAAACAAAAAATAGACAATCCAATCAGAAAAACGGGCAAAAACCAGACATTTCACTAACTGGAGGTGGGACATATGGCATGAATACCATTGACAAATGGGGATACCGCAACTCAAAAATCACAATGAAAAATCACTACACACCCGTTAAAATGACTAAAATTAAAGGTTTGAGGAGTGGGAGGGGGCCCAGGAGGGCAACCACTGAGCCCCAGGTACCAAACCCCACGCCCCACACTCAAGCCCAGTCCCAAGTGTGCTACCATCATAGGAAGAAGGGCCCCACCCCTAGCGTTAGGAGCCGGAAGTGAGCGTGGGGGGAGACCGTAGCAGCCGGATATTGGATGAAGGTGACTGTGCAAAGACTGTGTCTCCCTGAGCACCTGGATTTAGCTTCTTCGTTTCCAGTATGTAAGAAATTTACATTGATTTTCTGAACCCTAAAAAACTATCACAATGTCTGGATGAGAAAAATCACCAGATCAGAGCCTTCAGGTTTCCTTATCAAGTTCAGAAAGTATCAGCCTGATGTTGCAGATTGGCTGCTTGTCCCGTCAGTACTCACCAGCAGGTGACTGGGGCCTAAATCAGTCATCGTATCTCAAGCTGTAATGACAAAATGGTATTGAGCAGGATGTCAACCGAAGTAGGAACCTTGGACAAGAGATTCTGGCTGAGAACACAAAAGCAGTGCCCTATTTGTGAAAAAGGCTGGCATAAAGGTTTGTGGGAACAACCAGTACCTCATCTATCTGAGGCACTGACAACCACTGAGACAACAACTTTGCAAGCAACTTAGTTGGGAAATAAGTGAGCCCTGGCTTCAGCAGGAACAGTCCCAACTCTCTGCAGGGTGTGGGGAGAAGGCAGCACCAGGCGGGGAATCGCTTTTTAAAAAACACAAATGCTGGTAAGACCGTGGAGTAACAGGATCACTCACACTTTGCTGGTAGGAACGTAAATGTAAAATTCACGCTGGAAAACGGTATTTCTCAAACTAAACATACAACTGACATATAAACCTTAAATTGCACTTCTGCCTATCCCACAGAAATAAATATTACAGCTTTATTTGTATATGCCAAAACTGGAAAACAACTAAGATGTCATATAACTGATGACTACTTAAACTGTGGAATAGCCATACAGTGGAATACTACACAATAACAACAAACTATTGATAGAACCTGGGTATTCTCCAGAGAATTATGCTGAGTGAAAAAAAACAATACCAAAAGATTTATACAGCATCTTTGAAATAACAAAATTATGGAAATAAGAGACCAGATTACTGGTTGTCAGGGATGAAAGGAAGGGCAGGGGATGAAAGAAATGTATAGAACTATTATAAGGCAACACAAGGGACCCCTTTGGTGATGTAAATATCAAATATCCTAACTGAATTAATATCAGTATTCTGGTGGTGATATTACAGATTTGCAAGAGGTTACTGGGGAATGCTGGGTAAAGGATACAAACCATCTTTCTATGTTAAATACTTATTATTAATGGATGTGAATCTATGATTATTTCAAAATAAAACATCAAATATTTTAAATAATAAAATACTACTGGATAAAACTAACACTTTAAAAATGCCATTTTCATTCCATGACTTCTTATTATCTTGATGACCTGACTGGGAAGTACTCAATTTGAGAAACATAAACTTAGGTCTCTTAGAAGTGGGCATGATTAGATACATACTCATCCCAAAAGATATTTCTTCCTTGTTTCCAACTGCTCATATATTATTATTTTAAATATTCTAAGTCCTACAACCTCCCATCACCTCTCTCATAAACATCTTTCATACTAACCTTTTATAGAAACTCTTAAAGCTTTAGTATTTAGCAAATAAAATTGATATTTTCATATAACCTTTTCCAGATAAGCTACAATAACTTGTTATATCCCAACAATGTATAATTAGACATGTAGTAGGCTCTTCAAAGCTACTGTTTAGCTCAGTTAAAACCAAAAATCTTTCTTGATAAAATCACTCAACAACTAGAAATGGAGGAACTTCCCTAATGAGATGAAGGGTGTCTACAAAAGATGCATAGCTTACTGATAAAAGGCTAATCTCTCCTCTAGAACAAGAGCAATACAAGTATGCTGATTCTTCCTTTTACATTCAACATCATAATGGAGACTCTAGTTAGCACAACAAGAAAAGCAATTAAAAAAATTAAGACTGGAAGGGAAGAAGTAAAACCATCTCTATTCATAGATAACATGATCTGATATATACAAGGAAGTCATCAAAACCAACTAGGACCCACCCAGCAAAGTTGCAGGGTGACAGCTCAATACACAAAAATCAACTGTATTTCAATGCAGTGAAAAATTCAAAAAAAAAGAAAACAATTCCATTTATAATAGCATAAAAAAATAAAATACTTAAAAACATAATTAACAAAATTAATACAAAATGAAACATGGAGGAAATTCAAGGTCAAAATAACTGAAAAATGGAACTATGGATTGAAAGACTATTGTTAAGATGGTAATACGTAACCATATTGATTTATAGATTCAATACAATTATTTTTTTAAGAAGAATTTTAATTTATTTCTATTTAGTTGTTTATATTAGTTGTTCCCTGTCTCCGGGTCTTGAATCCAGGATCTTGGTATGTGTATGAGACTGCTCCCAGGGTGTAATAGACCATTAAGCCACCAGGGTGCACACAGTACAGTTCTTATTAAAATTCCAGCTAGGGTATGTTTTGTTTTGTTGCAAAAATTGACATACAGATCCTAAAAATCACATGGAAATTCAAGGAACCTATAGCAGCCAAAACAATCTTGAAAATAATGAACAAAGTTGGAGGATTCACTTTCTGATTTCAAAATTTACTACACAGCTACAATAATTGAAACAAAGTGGCACAGGGATAGAAATTTAGATCAAGGGAATAGGAATGACAGTACAGAAATGAACATTTATGGTAAGCAATCTTTGAAAAAGAGCCAAGAAAAATTCATTGGGAAAGAACAGTCTATTCAACAAACAGTTCTAGGACAGTGTAATATTCATGTATAAAATAATACATTTACACTCCAGACATAAAAATTGTTCCTAAAGACAGGCAGCAAAAGTTAAAATACATACACTGAATTCTATCATGCTATAACTTCTACAAGTCAAAGTATACAATCAATACAGTAAAAAGACAACCTACAGAATGAGAGAAAATATCTGCAAGTCATATAGCTGATAAGGGTTTAATATATAGAAAAAAGAATTCTTACAATTCACTCAATCTGAAAATGGAAAAAAACTGAAGACATTTCTCCAAGATATAAAACTGATCAATAAGTGTATGAAGAGAGTCGACATCAGTAATAATCAAGAAAATGCAAATCAAAACCACATTAAGATATCACTTCACACCTGTAGAATGGCCATTACCAAAAAACAGGAAACAACAAGTGTTGGTGAGAATGTAGAGAAATTACTACCCATGTGCATGCTGATGGGAATCTATTTTCATAGCAGTCCAACTGATATGGAAAACAATATACCAGTTACACAAAAACTTAAAAATCGATTGACTACATGATCTAGCAACTGCATTTATGGGTCTTTACCCAAAAGAATTAAAAGCAGGGCTGCATAAAAAATATTTATACATCAGCATAAGTTACAGTAGCCAAAACATGTAAGCAACTCAAGTGTCTCCTAATGGATTAATGGAAAGATCCCTTGTAAGTGATGAGTCATTTCTCTATTGCTGCTTTTAAGTCTCTATATCTAGTTTTTGACAAATTGAACATGTAACGTTGGTGTGAAACTTCAATTATCCTGTTTGGAGTTTGTTACTCTTAAGATGTGTAGATGCATGTTTTAGATCAAATATGAAAATTTTTCGAAATTTATTTCATCAAATATTTCTGTCCCTTTCTCCATTTCACCTGTGATATTTCCATTATATCTATACTGATATACTTGTTGTCATGGCTGTTAATTTTTCTTCATTCTCTCTGGTCCTCAAGCTAGATCATTTCAATTGATCTATCTTTAAGTTCATTGATTCTGTTATGTCTATTTGAACCTGATGCTGAAATCTTCTAGTGGAATTTTAATTTGTATTTTCAGCTTCAGAATTTAAATTTGGATCCTTTTTATAATTTTTACTCCTTTTTTGACATTTCTATTTAGTGAAACATTCATTTCAGGGTATTCTTTAGTTCTTTTTTATGGCTTTCTTCAGTTGTTAAGCTTATTTAAGAAAGGTGATTTAAAATATTTTTGGTGCACCCTGGTGGACCAACAGCTAGGTGGCTAGCCTCCAAAGGAGCAAGCCACAAACACCTGGGTTCAAGTCCTGAATGCGGGGATAAACAGTTAAACAGCTGAAACAGCTGTGAACAGCTATAAATAAATAAATAAATAAATAAATAAATGAATGAATGAATGAATGAATGAATGAATGAATGAATGAATGAATGAATGAATGAATGAATGAATGAATGAATAAATAAATAAATAAATAAATAAATAAATAAATAAATAAATAAATAAATAAATAAGAAAGAAAGAAAGAAAGAAAGAAAGAAAGAGATGCTTCTTCCTCCTTTCTCTTCCTGCCTGCACCATATAATTCCTGGGTTTCCTCAGGGACAGTTTATATGACTTATTTTCTCCTGGAGAATGGTTATAATTTAAGTGCTTCAAACTTTGTTGAAAATTGGGCATATCAAACTCTGGATATCAGACTTCCTTCTCTACCTGGAGTTTGTCATTGATATTTGTTGTGGATTATTGCTATGTAATACATTTCTAAAATTTTTATAAAAACTTTGCATTCTTTATTATGTAAGTCACTGAAGTATGTGTTCTCTTAACTTAATGAACAGCTATTGTTTGAAAGAGTTTCCTTAAACACCAGCAGGTAAAAATTAGTAAAAACAGAAAAAAACTCTATATTTTCTGATTTTCTACGTTGGGGCATGCCTTTAACACTTAAGCCTGGTCAAATATAGCAGTGCTTTAGCCTTCGCTTCCTGCTGTGCAATGCAAATCCTAAAATGTCAACCAAAGATGAAAGTTTAGGGTCATCTGAAGACTTTTTTGAGAATTAGTCTGGTCCTGGGCCTTTATCTTGTATTTTTGATATTTTGATGACAATGTGTCTAGGTATAGGTATGTCTGGGTTTCTTTTATCAGGAACTCTTTGGGCTTCCTGGGTCTGGAGGCTTGCTTAATTCCTCAGGTTATTATTTCTACAAATACAATTTCTGCCACCTATTTTCTCTCTCTCCTTCTGGGACTCCTATGATGTGAAAGTTGTTCCTTTTGATGCTTTCCCATAGATCTCCAATGCTGTCTTCATTTCTTTATATTCTTTTGTTTTTGCTGGTCTGCCTGAGTGCATTCCCCTGCCCTCTCCTGTGGCTCAGTGATTCCATTGGAGGCTTCATTCATCCTACTCTCGAGTCCCTCTATTGAGTTCTTTAATTCAGTTATCATGTTCTTCATTTCTTTGATACCTAGCTTCATTTCTTCTTTTTTGTTCTCTTTCTCTATTGTTTTCTTGATTTCCATGAGTATATTTATCACTGTTGCCCTAAATTTATCCTCATGTAGACTGCATGTTTGTCATATTCAGATTTTCTCCTGGGGTTTTAATTTCACATATATTTCTCTGTGTCTCCGTTCTGTTTAGCACTGCTCCTTTGGGTTAGATTTCCCTCCAGTGATGATATTGTGTAGGTTATCGACTTGCACCTGAGAAGCCTGGATCTTGGTTTGAACACTGGGAATTTTTGAGTCTTGTGGCGTTACCACTGGTTGGATTTGTTGATGTGCCCAGGAGGATCCTTCATTGGGACCTGAGAATTTAGCCTATGGGGCCAGAGTTTGTGTGGGGGATGCAGAGCCTTCCTCCAATGTCCCAACTCTGAACAGCAAAGACCACCTTGTCAGCTGGCCCACCACCAGCAATCAGCTTGCCATTCCACCTCCACCCACAGGGTGGCACAGTGGGTAGCCTTGAAGATTTTCCCTTTGGGGACTGTCTTCCTCCTTTAAGGCAGAGGCAAGATTTCTGGTGTGTGGATCTGCGCTTCCAGGAGGGGCTGGGGGTGGTGGGGCGGTGAAAATGCCCTAGCTGCTTTTCGGGTATGACAGCACCCTATGTAATTTTCTTCAAGGGGTTCCTGTTCAGCCCACCAGGACACTGGTCCTCCTCCAGCCTCACACTAAGACCCTATCCCCCAGCTTCCGGTCCCAGTTCCGCTGAGTGGGCACTCTATTGTCCTGAGAGCAACTCCTGGGAGGCTCTGTTTTTCTAGTGGTTCCAATCCCTCTGCTGCTTCCTGCCCCCTCTAAAGGCAGAGAATCTTGAATCCAAGATGCAGTTCTGAACCGCATCACATTTGCCTACCCATGTAGTGGTGATTGCTACCGCTGTATCTGCAGCCCCTAGGTCAGTCCTCTCACACTGTATATGTCTGAAGGTGTTTTTAAGTTGTTCTGTGGCAAGGGTATCTACCATGTCCTACAACAGATCGCCATAATAACCACCTCTCCATGAAGCATTTTATTTTTAGTTAGTTATTTACATTGGTTACTTCCCCCAGGACCAGGGAATAGAATCCAGAGGTATGTGGCCAGCACTTCTTCAGAGATGACTGACATAACCACTACTCTACCAGGACCATGAAAATGCATTTGTTTTTAGGAATGCAAAATTGTATGGTCACTTTGTAGTGATGGTTATAGAAGCTTTATTTATAATTGCTAAAATTTAAAAGCAAATAAGAAGTCTCTCAGTGGGTAAATGGGTAAACTGGTACATTCAGGCAATGGAATAGTATTTAACATTAAAAAGAAGTTGGCTCTAGAGCCATGAAAATCCATTGTGAAACCTTAATGCCTATTACTAATCAAGGGAAGTCAATATGAAAAAGTTACTATATGATTCTATCTACATGACACTATTGAAAAGGTAATACTAAGGAGACAATACAAATAACAGTGTTGAAGCAGAAGAGGAGGTAGAATAAGTAAGAGTATAGGGGAATTTTAGGATGGTGAAAATACTCTGTATGGTATTATAATGATAGAAACATATCATTATACATTGCCATAGAATATACAACACCACAAATGAACCATTATGTAAACCATTGGCTTTGGTTGATTACAATAAGTCAAAATAGGTTCATCAATTTAACAAATGTACCAATCTAGTGGAGGATTTTGACAAAAGCAAAGGAAATGTGTTGGGCAAAAGGAAAGATGGGACATCTCTATAGCTTTCAATTTTCCTATGAAACTAAAGTTCAAAAAGTCTTTTTAAAAAGGTGCATGTCAAACACTTGAAATTTTTCTGATTCAGTTTTTCCTGTCAGCTTCATCTCTCTAAATAGACAATGAAATATGACTCTTCAATCCCAAATAATTCATCATTGCCTCTCCTAAGGATGAGATTGCCCTATTTTATATACATGAATTAATTATCATACTCAGAAAATATTCCATAACATAACAAACATATCTGAATGGGTAAGATACTTTTGTTAGAAGAAAAACCTCCTAACGGGAAGACTTTTCTATCTCATTCATGTCCAATTTATTTTTATTTTCTTGAAACCATCCATTTCATAAAAATTTAATCTAAAAAGGGAAGAGGTACACAATATATTTGCTTATGATTTAAAAATATCTCGAAGGTGTTTAACACATTACTTTTCACTTATATTTTTTACTTCTAATCTAGAATTTGCCTATTGATTTGAACTTTTCCAAGATTCAAATCTAAATTTTAATGTTTAATTTTCATTTTTATTTTCTAGCTCATTAACACATTTGATTTTACAATTTACTTTTTACTACTTTCTTAATTTGTCTTGTTTTAATTTTACTTAATTTTTTAATGGTTTTCTTTATTAACTTGAGTTATTGGTCTATGTGCCATGATGATATAAATGACTGACTTCAAACTTTTCCTAGTTTTCAGCCTTCCAATTATCAAAAACAATGAAGATAAAGAAGGGAGACAGTATCCCATGAGCACAGTCAGTAAATAATTGGGTGTAAAGGTTATCTTGTTTTTATACTCTGGGAGGGAAAAATTACTTAAACACTTTGCACCAAAAATGTAATGCAAGAGGGTGTCATTAAGAGTCTAATGTCCTCTGCACTTCTACTGGCTAGAGAGCAATAAAATAATCTTGTGGCTTGAAATTGTACTTATAAAAATCAATCCTTTTATATAGAAAACAAATAACAAAATGACAATAGGTGCCTCAGTGTTGCTTTAAATGTAAATGAATTAAACTCTCCAATGAAAACAGAAATTGGCATGCTTTGGAGGCCTGGCAGTTTAGTTCACTGGGTACAGTCCACATACATCCCAACATCCTCAGTTCAAGATTTGAGACCCAGAGAAACAACCAAGATAAACTACTAAATAAAAATAAATAAAATGCTTCTTTCTCTCTCTTCCTGACTGCATACCTACTCACCTTCATTCCTGCTTGTACCTTTCGTTTAAAACAAACAAATGACAACAAAACCCCACGGAAATTGGCAGACAGGTGAAAGAAAATATGATCCAACATATGGTATCTACAAAAGACTCACTTTAAGGAAATTCTAACATATACTACAATATAGATAAATCCCCAGGACATTATGCTAAATGAAACCAACCAAAAAAGGACCAACACTGTATAATCTAATAAACATTGTATTAATCTACACTGTATAATCTGCTTATAAGAGGTACATATTTAAAATCATAAAGACAGAAAAATGGCTGTCAGGGGCTAGAAGAAGGGAGGAAAGGAGTTATTGTTTAATGAGTACAGTTTCAGTTTTCTAAGATGAAAAGAGCTTTGAAGATGGATGGTGGTGATAACTGTACAACAATATGAATGCACTTAGTTATCACTGAACTATTAAAAAATAGTTAAGATGGTAAATTTTATACTCTAAGTATTTTGCCACAATTAAAAATATAATATATATTTTAAAATTCATGCCTTGATTTTTGAAGCAGCTTAAGCCAGCTGAATACAATCTCCCTATTAATAAATGAAATATATTGCTCCTATTATTTAGGCCTTCTTTTGTACCTTTCTGAAATTTTAATATTCTCCAACAGAGAGTAACTTTTTACTCATCCATAACTTTTGTTAGATTTATCCCTTGATACTTGTTAGTTTTTGCTGCTACCAGAAAGTTTTATTTAATGTTCTTTTTCTGATTTTTAACTTGTCTCGCTTACATTTCTTTTTTTATTTATGAATAACATATTCAGTAAAGTATAAAATACCTTGACCTTTTAAATGTATGTACAGCTATGTAAATGTCACCCAGATGTAGACATATGGCACTTCCTGTACCTAAAAAGACGTCTTGTATTTTCTTCCAGTCAATACTACACATATGGTTTTACCAGAGGTAAACACTATTCTTTTTTTTTCATCATTAATTAGTTTGCCTGCTTTGAATTTCATATAAACAGAATCATCAAATGAGTCTTCTGCACAATTTCAGTTTCTTTCTCCAACCACGTTGGCCTCCTTACTATCCAACCTATAACACACCAGCACACTATGGACTTCAGGGACTTTGAACATGCTGTTGCTATCTGGAATGTTCACGCCACTGATACACAAACGGCTTACTTTCGCAAGCAGATGAAACATAGCTCCTAATTATTCTACCAACTGAAGAAAGTCAAATAAATTATGAATTGGAGGTTGAATGATAGTGTGGTAAAGTACTTAACTCAGTTACTAGAAAAATTTCATTCAAAAATTTTTAGACTTGTCCCCTATAGTCCAGTCTTAGTAAACATTTTATCAGTAATTTGGGAAAAAATAGTAAATATATAAACAGCACAAAGTTGGAAGGGATATTTAACACATAGATGACCCAACTGATAATCAAAATCATTGTAAAAGTCTTGAACATTGATATGAAACCAAGAAGAAAAACTGCAGCAGAGTAAAAAAGAAATATAGCACAAGAAATGAGAATAAAGATCTGGGTAGCAGTTTACGCATTTTAAAAATGAAGCCATATTATTATGTGCTCATCAGAAATCATAGAATACATTAGCAAACAGGAAATTACCAAATACACTTTATGATGGTCAGATAACATATAAAATTTTGCACTGAATCTAATTCAGAACATCATATTTTAAGAGGAAAACGAAAAACTACTCAAAGTAAGGCAATCTGATTGCTGAAGAGTATGAAAAGAATACATGAAGATTAAAGAAATGCAGATCACTAGGGGAAACATGTACTTATAAATACAGAATACTAGGACAACTAATGATCTTATTTGGTAATTTTGTTTTACAAAAATATATATGTAAATATGAAATCCAATCTGACACTTTAAAAAATTTTTTTCTGGGTACAACCTGTTGGTCTTGCAGAGATCCACTAACATCCCAAGGACCCAGGTTCAAGATGTGGGTTTTGGGGGAACAACCAAGATGAATGACTAAATGAAAAATAAATAACTGCTTCTTCCTCCTCTCTCTTCCTGTCTACCTGCCTACTCTCTTTCATTTCTGCATGCACTCTGAAAAAAAAAAATTCTGGTGTACCCTATTGTCCTAGTGATTTAGTCTACCAGTGCATATACATTCCAACATTCCCAGGCTGTGGGCAGCAACCAAGATGAATAATTAAATAGATTAAAATGTTTCTTCCTCCTCTTTCTTCTTGTCTACTGGTCTTCCCTCCTGCTTGCACCCTTCCTTTAAAACTTTTTTCCCCCCTAAACTGAAATAAGCCAAGTAACTATAACTTTATCACTGGTGGTTAATTTTCTAAGAAATTATTAATTAAGGCATAAAGTCTATGCATATATCCATTGATTTTTATATGAGCAATAATAAAATAGTTATCAATTAATGAAAACTAACTAGATATAATACATCTTATTATTTTATAGACATTACTCATGAAAGACATAACAAAGCCATGTAAGTTAGGTATTATTATACTCTATCACTGTTCAAAATAGTAGACCAAATGCCCCATCTACAAGAGAATGGATAAACTATGGTATATTTGTAGACTGGAATACTTACAGCAATAAAAAGGAATAAACTGAAAGTATATATTTACATAGAAGACTCTCAAAAACCTTACACTGTGAAAAACATAATCTCAGAGGAATATATACCATGTTGATTTCATCTAACAGAGTTCGAAATACAGACTGGAACAGTAATAAAATCAATATATCAGGACAGTATGTGAAAGAGATATATGACTAGGAAAGGAGACACATAGGACTTCAATGGTATTTGGTAACACTGTATTTTTCCAACTGGATGGTCAATATTTAGGAATTATTTTTATCTCTTCCCCCCTCCCCCATGTATGTGTGTGTGTTTATATAATTTCTTTTCTATGCATGAAATAGTTCACAATAGAATTAAAATACTATAAAAAGAAGTCATTTACATATGTTCTTAAGATGAAAATATACAGAGAAAATAGTTGGAATCATTTGTATCTCAAGCTGTAAGAATGATAAAAACATATTAATAAAACAAATCCATCCTTATTTCCTAAGGAGATAAAATCTTAATTTACCAAGAATTAGGACTCCTAACACTTTAGGCCAAAGATCAGTAATGACTCATCAAGGCCTGGGTAAGAGAGCAATTCTACCACCTTTTCTCATTTCTAGATTTTTTTCATACCTTGCACAAGTTAGTTGTTCTCCCATGACCAATTAACTTCGCCTTGATCTCTTCTACTTTTCTCCTGTCATCTTCGTTTAATTCTGAAATGGAGTAGCCACTCTCATAGTCATGAGCCAAATTAAACTTCAGATTCCAAGCTGGAGAGAAAGCATAAAAAACACTTGCAGTAATACAATGAAAAAATGATATGTCATTGAATACAAACACATATAAGACCACCAATATATTCAGTTTAATGTTTACCACCAATGATTGCAAAGTATGTGCTTTAGATTATACAATGAACTAATAAAATAGCTGAGATCATGTCAATGAAAAGTGTGATTTTTAAATCATATTTTACAGCTATTTCTCCCAAAAGGCCACTTTAAATGATCTTCTATCATTTTTATCTCAATCTTCCTTCCAATCAAGGTAGAATTTTTGCATTCACTACTAGTTCTTGCTTCAGTTACTGTCACTTCCATAAGAGTTGGTATTTTAAAATAAATTTAAAACTTAGGAGATATTTTGAGACTCAATATATGCATAAGTGATAAGTAATGGTATAGGCAGTTAATCTCAAGGGAAGACTCTCAGGTAGGCCTGAACTGTTGATAAACTGCCCTCCAAAATATATTCCCTATACTGCCTTAAATAATTTTTCCTTTTTAATAGAATTCCACTATTAGAGATTTCAATGAAATTAGTAAATGTTCTTTTAAATATTCTCTAATCAGGGTTTAATGTGAATTACCTCAATTAGTGTTTCTCTGATATACAAGGTTATAAGAAATTAATAAAAAGGGAGATGAGCAAGTATATTTAGTTTTATGATACAGGGTAAAGCAGAACAGAATAAATTGTTTTGTTTTTTGCCTCCAAAATAAATCTGTAATGGGAGGATTAGGGAAACAAGAGTGTTTCAGGAATTTGAAAACCCAAGCTACTTCTTCTCTTTTGAACACCAGGACTTATTCGTCCTAAGATCCTAAACTCAGACTAGCTCTATTTAAATAAACTGTAAGTCATCTATATTACTGATTACATGGGCTTATTCAGGATTGCAGGTTGAAAATGTAATCATTTGAACAGTTTTACAGGAAAATAAATTTAGAACTCAAAACATTTAATTCAAACAAATTATTAAACTATGTTTATCAGCTGTTTGAACCTGACTTTGTAACAAATTATTGGTTCCTACCTCGTGCTCGTACCCGACATTCTTCTTCCTCTGCATTTCTGAGTATTTGTTTAGCATGATTTAATGAGGACTCACATTTCAGAAGGTTTTTCACATGTGTAGCCAGTGAATCTACACTGCTACCACCACCATCACTCTCTGATACACCCTCTTCCTCTCTGCTATCTGTCCTGCTTGTCTTGGATGAAGCATACGGAAAAAAGTTTAGAAAAACATCAGAAACTGACTCCAAGGAATTACTGTCCCATGAGCAGGAACTTGCATCACTGCTTGCATCACTTTTTATGAGAGTCATCATAGGGATAACAATTTTATTCCCAAAGGTTCTACACTGTCCAGGTTCAGATCTCATTACAGATTTGGCTGCTTTATATTGCCTAAGATTTTCATCTAATGTCACTCTGGTTTTGCTTTCTGCTTCCTGTGAAGGACTTCTAACTGTTGTTGAACTAATAAACTCCCAATTTGCATTTCCTTTCTGGCCTTTATTTGCCTGTGTGCTAATATCCTTCTGTACATTCTTGCTGTTTAGGCTTTCCTCTGTGAATGGTTGTCTATGAGGCAAATCACTAAGAGATTCATCAGTTTTGAGGGGATCTTTGAAGCAAACCACCTTCTTAGATGGTATAAATGAAACATCACTAACATCTCTGAATGGGACAAGGGGAGCAGGAAAATTACAACGTTTCAGTGCAATATTTTCTGCCTCCATTAAAAGAGTCTGGATCTCTTTAAGAGTTTTGGAACCACTGTCTATATCCCTGATTTTCTTAGAGTCAATATCTTCAATACTTGAAGATTCTGGCTTATTTATTACAATTCTATCATCGGTCTGAGAATTTAAAGGCATATTGTTTGAAATACTAGAGTTAGAAGAATTCAAATTATCTATTAGCCTTTGGACATGTTCTGAAACAAGTTTGTGCTTCTCACTATGTGAGTAAGTACCAGTGGGAACTGTTGATAACTCAGTAATCTGATTAGTTTTCCCAAAACCACTTGAGAACTTCAGAGCATCTTCAGTTATATGTCTATCTGACAGATCCTCTTGATAGACTATATTTGGTTTTTCTTTATGTGAAAAAGCAGTAGGAGCAGTTAGTAATACAGTTTTCTGGTCAGCTGGTCCAGCAATTATTGAAACCTTCAGTGTATCTTCAGTTAGATGTTTGTCTGGCAAGTCGTGTGGGTAGAAAATAATGGATTTTTCCCTGTGTGAATAGGAACTAGAAGGAAGTACTGGAATCCCAGAATTCACATCAGTTGGTTTAGGAACAGTTGAAATCTTCAGGATATCTTCACTTTGATGTTTATCTTTCAACTGCTGTTGAAAGAAAATACCGGGCTTTGCTTTCTGAGAATTACGAAAATCTGTCACTAATGGAGTCTTCTGGTCCTCTGGTCCAATCGCAGTTGAATTGTCAGACTTTTCTCTTTGTGAGTAGGAACTAGGAGTAGCTGTTAGCAACTCAGTCTTCTGGTCATCTGGTAAAACCACAGCTGAAATCTTAACTTTCTCTTTGTGTGCATAGGAACTAGAAGGTCCTGTTGATACCTCAGTCTTCTGGTTAGCTGTTCCAGGAAGAGCAAAACCTTTTAAAGCTTCTTCAGTAATATCTGGTGACTCCTTCTGGTAAGAAAAGACAGGGCCCTCTCTATGTGAATAGGATGTAGAGGGCACAATTCGTAAACCAGTCCTCTGATCAGCTGGTCCAGGAGTTCCTAAGAATTTTAAAGCGTTTTTATTAGGTTCTGGCAACTCTTCCTGGTAAGAAATGATGGGTTTCTCTCTATGTGAGTAAGTTGTAGAGGTTACTTCTGACACCCTAGTCTTCTGGTCATTTAGTCCAGGAACTGCTAAAACTTTTAAATCCTCTTTAGGGATATCTGGCTGGTAAGATACGATTGGCTTCTCTCCATATGAATAGGAACTAGATGGTATTAAAGGTACTGTAGTCTTCTGGTGAGCTGTTCCAGGAACACCTGAAACTTTCAGAGTCTCTTCAGTTAGATGACTACCTGTTAAGTTCTGTTGGTAAGAAATAATAGGCTTCTCTCTGTGTGAATAAGAAGTCGAAGTATCTATTGGTGTCCTGGTCTTTTGGTCACCTGTTCCAGGAACAGCTGAAACTTTCAGAGTCTCTACAATTAGCTGACTGTCTGGCAAGACCTGTTGGTAGAAAACAAGGGGCTTCTCTCTATTTGAGTAGGAAGCAGAGGATGCTATAGGTATCCCAGACTTCTGGTCAGCCAGTCCAGGAGAAGTTGAAATTTTTTGAACTTCTTCAGTGGGATGTCTATCTGATAAGACCTGCTGGTGGAAAATAATGGGTTTCCCTCCAAGTGAATAGGAACTTGAAGGTACCAATGGTATCCCAGTCTTCTGATCACCTGTTCCAGGTTTCAGAGGTTCTTCAGGTAGATGACCATCAGGTAAGTTTTGTTGATAAAAAATAACTGGCTTCTCTCCATGTGAGTAAGAAGTAGAAGTTACTGTTGGTATTCCATCCCTCTCATCAGCTGATCTGGGAACAGGTGAAACTTTCAGAGCCTCTTCAGTTAGATGGCTATGTGGCAACTCCTGCTGATAAAAAATAATAGGCTTCTCTCTAAGTGAGGAGCAGCTAGAAGATTCTGATGAAAAACCAGTCTTCTGGTCCGTTGGTTCAGGAACAGCTGGAACTTTTACAGTTTCTTCAGGTTGATGATTATCTGGCAAGCCCTGTGGATGAAAAATGAAGGGTTTCTCTCTACGTGAGTAAGAAGTGGAAGTTACTGTTGGAATTCCAGTCCTCTGTTCGGCAGGTCCAGAAACAGGAGAAACTTTCTGAACTTCTACAGTTAGATGATTGTCTGGCAACTCCTGCTGATAGAAAACACTGGGCTTTCCTCTATGTGAGTAAGATGCAGGCGGTACTACTGGTATCGTAGTCTTCTGGTGAGCTGGTTCAGAAACAGCAGAAACTTTCTGAGTCTGTTTAGTTAGATGATTATCTGGCAAGGCCTGCTGGTAGAAAATACCAGTTTTTTCTTTATGTGAGTAAGGAGTAGAGGAAACTGTTTGTATTCCAGTATTCTGGTCAGTGAATCCAGGAGCAGCTAAAAATTTTTGAGCCTTTTGAGGTAGATGGGTGTCTGCTACCTCTTGTTGGTAAAAAATATCAGGTGTGTCTCTATGTGAGTAAGGAGTAGAGGACACTGTTGGTGTCCTAGTGTTCTGGTCAGTGAATCCAGGAGCAGCTGAAACTTTCTGAGACTGCTCCGTTAGATGACTATCTGACAACTCTTCTTGGTAGAAGATATCAGGTTTCTCTCTATGTGAATAAGAAGTAGAGGAGACTGCAGGTAACACAGTTCTCTGGTCAGTGAATCCAGGAGCACCTGAAACTTTCTGTGCTTGTTTAATTAGATGACTGTCTGGCAACTCTTCCTGGTAGAAGATACCAGGTTCCTCTCTATGTGAGTAAACAGTAGAGGAAACTGCTGGTGTTCCAGTCTTCTGGTCAATGAATCCAGGAGTAGCTAATACTTTCTGAGTCTGCTCAGTTACCTGGCTGTCTTGAAATTCATAGAAAATATTGGATTTCTCTCTGTATGAATAAGGAGTAGAGGAGACTGTTGGTGTCCCAGTCCTCTGGTCAGTGAATCCAGGAGTTGCTGAAACTTTCTGAGCCTGTTCAGTTAGATGACTTTCTGACAACTCTTCTTGGTAGAAGATACCAGGTTTCTCTCTATGTGAGTAAGGAGTTGAGGAAACTGCTGGTATCCTAGTCTTCTGGTCAGTGAATCCAGAAGTAGCTGAAACTTTCTGATTCTGTTCAGTTGGCTGGCTGTCTTGCAATTCCTGCTCATAGAGAATACCGGGTTCCTTTCTGTATGAATAAGGAGCAGAGGACACTGTTGGTGTCCCAGTCCTCTGGTCAGTGAATCCAGGAGTTGCTGAAACTTTCTGAGCCTGTTCAGTTAGATGACTTTCTGATAACTCTTCTTGGTAGAAGATACCAGGTTTCTCTCTATGTGAGTAAGGAGTTGAGGACACTGCTGGTGTCCCAGTCTTCTGGTCACTGAATCCAGGAGTAGCTAAAACTTTCTGATTCTGTTCGGTTAGCTGGTTGTCTTGCAATTCCTGCTCATAGAGAATACCAGGTTTCTCTCTGCGTGAATAAGGAGAAGAGGAGACTGCTGATAACCCAGTCCTCTGGTCAGTGAATCCAGGAGCAGCTGAAACTTTCTGAGCCTGTTCGGTTAGCTGTCTGTCTTGCAATTCATAGAAAATACTGGGATTCTCTCTATATAAATAAGGAGAAGAGGAGATTGTTGGTAACCCAGTCCTCTGGTCAGTGAATCTGGAAGCAGCTGAAATGTTCTGAGTCTGTTCAGTTAGCTGGCTGGTTTGCAATTCCTGCTCATAGAAAATATCAGGTTTCTCTCTATGTGAGTAAGGAATAGAGGATGCTGTTGGTGTCCCAGTCTTCTGGTCAATGGATGCAGCAGGAGTAGCTAAAGCTTTCTGAGCCTGTTCAGTTAGCTGGCTGGTTTGCAATTCCTGCTCATAGAAAATACCGGGTTTCTCTCTGTATGAATAAGGAGTAGAGGAGACTGTTGGTGTCCCAGTCCTCTGGTCAGTGAAGCCAGGAGCAGCTGAAACTTTCCGATTCTGTTCAGTTACCTGGCTGGTTTGCAATTCCTGCTCATAGAATATACTGGGTTTCTCTCTGTATGAATAAGGAATAGAGGAGACTGTCTTCTGGTCAGTGACTCTTGGAGTAGCTGAAACTTTCTGAGCCTGTTCAGTTAGCTGGTTATCTTTTAAATCCTGCTTATAGAAAATACCGTGTTTCTCTCTATATGAATAAGGAGTAGAGGAGACTGCTGATATCCCAGTCTTCTGGTCAGTGAATCCAGGAGCAGCTGAAACTTTCTGCGCCTGTTCAAGTTGATGACTGTCCAGCAACTCTTGTTGGTAGAAGATACCTGGTTTCTCTCTATGTGAGAAAGGAGTAGAGGACACAGCTGGGGTCCCAGTCTTCTGGTCAGTGAATCCAGGAGCAGCTAAAAATTTTTGAGCCTTTTGAGGAAGATGGGTGTCTGTTACCTCCTTCTGGTAAAAAATATCAGGTGTGTCTCTATGTGAGTGAGGAGCAGAGAACACTGTTGATGTCCCAGTCTTCTGGTCAATGAATGCAGCAGGAGTAACTAAAACTTTCTGAGCCTGTTCAGTTAGCTGACTGTCTTGCAATTTCTGTCCAAATAAAATACTGGGTTTCTCTCTATGTGAATAAGGAGTAGAAAAGACTGTTGGTGTCCCAGTACTCTGGTCAGTGAATCCAGAGGCAGCTGTAACTTTCTGTGCCTGTTCAGTTAAATGAATATGTGGCAGTATCTGTTGGTTAAAGATGTGGGGTTTCTCTCCAGGTGAATTAGTAGTAGAAGAGACTGATGGTATCCCAGTCTCCTGGCTAGCTGGTTCAGGAACAGTTAAAACTCTCAAAGCTTCTTCAGTCTGATGACTGTCAAGCAATGCCTGTTGGTAGAAAACACTATGCTTCTCTCCTATTGAGTAGGAACTTGCAGGGACTTTAGGTATGCTAGTATTCTGGCTAGCAGTCCCAAGAATAGCTGTGACTTTAAGAGCTTCTTCAGTTAGCCGAGTGTCTGGCAACTCCTGCTGATAAAAAATATCAGATTTTTCCCCAAGCGAGAAAGGAGTAGAGGATACTATTATCCGAGCCTTCTGGTCAGTGAATCTGGGAGCAGCAGAAACTTTCTGTGCCTGTTCAGTTAGATGACTATCTGAAAACTCTTGTTGGTAGAAGATACCAGGCTTCTCTTTATTTGAGAAAGGAGTAGAGGACACAGTTGGTATCTCAGTCTTTTGGTCAGTGAATCCAGGAGGAGTAGCTGAAAGTTTCTGAGCCTGTTCAGTTAGATGACTGTCTGCCAAGGCCTGTGGGTATAAAATATTAGACTTCCCTCTTTTTGAGTAGGAACTAGTGGGAACTGTTGGTAATTCAGTCTTTTTATCAACTAGTTCTGAAACAGGTGAAACTTTCAAAGTTTCTTCAGTTAGATGACTCTCTGCCAATCCTTGGTGGTTGAGAGTATCAGTATGTTGCTCAATAGTAAACTCTTGAGTAGACTTTAGAGTCGACTGAGGAATGTCCTCAGGGGACAAGGACAAATGAGAATCAAAGTCTGAATCTCCAGGAGTGGTAGTGATGACTGATTTCAAGTTAGACTGAGTAATTTCAGCTATGCCTCCTTTAGATGTATCTCCTAAAGAAAAATAGATTTGTTAATATTACTAATATTCTAAATATTTATGGAGTAAAAAATATTTTTATGCACTAAAATAATATAAGCTTCCTTCCTTGGGTCTTTATGCTTTAGAAAGAAATCCTAAGGAAATAGTCAGCAAGGAGATAAATATTTATATACAGATATTTTACAGAGTTATTTGTAATAGCAAAATGATTTGGAAATAATTTAAATATTCAACAATACAGTAAAGGTTTAAAAACAGTATATCCATTTGATGAAATATTATGTGGATATAAATTGGATTTTAAAAAATTTTCAATGTCATGGAAAATGCTGTCTACTCAGGTATCTGACTTTACCCTACTTAAAAGCTATTTGCCTGTTGTGTTATATATGATAGCATAAAACATCAGAAACTTCAATCATTGTAACATACTTTATTCCATGGCATAGTAAAAGATCATCAGCTTACTTTCATGAGTTTCCTCTTCCCCCCAAATTCTATGAAGACAATGCAATATGGCTCAAATAGATATTATGAATGTAGTGGGTTTACTAACTCTCCTAATACAAGCACTCTAAATATTTTTAGATATATAAGTTATACTTTCATTCCTAGAGGTTACAGTAAGGAATATCAACTTAATTCCATATAGTTTGAAAAGCTGCTGACAGATTTGATCAGAAATGTACTGCAGAAATACAGAAATGAAGGAGATGTTACAACCAATACCACAGAAAGAATGATAGGAGGCTACTATGACCATTATATGCCAACCAACTGGACACCTGGAATAAATGAATAAATTCCTGGAAACATACGACCTCTCAAAACTGATACATACAGAGAAAATCTGAAAAGATTGATTACTAGTAAGAAGATTGAAATAGTTTTAAAAAACAAACAAACAATAACCTCCCAAAAAACAAAAGTCCAGGATCAGAGGGTTTCACTGGAGAATTCTATCAAATATTTAAAGAGAAATTAATATAAACCTTCACAAACTTCTGAAAAGAAAATAAAAACTTACAAGGCCAGCAGTACCCTGATACCTAAATCAGACAAGATGTCACAAGAAAATTACAGGCCAATACACCTGCTGAACAAAGATAGAAATATCCTCAACAAAATACTTGCAAACCAAATTCTAAGATATACTGAGACTCCTAAACCATGATGAAATGGGATTTAATCCCATAAATAACTCATTTTTATTTATGCAAGAATGTGTCAATATCTACTAAATAAATGTGATACATCATATAAAAAACAGATAAAAGCATTATGATCATCTCAATAGATGCAGAAAAAGTATATGACAAAATTCAACATTCGTTTATGACAAAAACTAAATAAAATAGGTACAGAGGGAACATGTCTTCAACCATATAATGAATAGCTCAAAGATTTTACTCTAAGATCAGACACAAAAAAATGATGCCCATTCTTGCGATTTTTAGTCAGATTGTTAAAAATTCCAGTCAGAGGAATTAGGCAAGAAAGAAAAAAGATAAATTAAAAAGGAAGAGTTAAGTGCCATTATTTGTAGAGGAAATTACACACACACATAACTTTATATGTATATATAATATATATATATATATATACATATATATATATTTCTAGATTCCACAAAACAAAACTATTATGACAAACAAATTCAGTAAGGTTTCAGGACACGAAATCAACACACAAGTATCTGCTTTGTTTCTATACATTAAAAACAAACTTTTTAGAAAGAGACATTAAGAAAACAATCCCATTTACATCTGCATCAGAAAGAAAATAAAACTGAAGAATTAAGCAAATTGGTAAAAGAACTATACACTGAAAACTATAAAGATTTTGAGGAAAGAAGCTAAAAAAGATAAATAAATGTAAAAATATTCCATGCGCATGGACTGCGAGTTAATACTGTTAAAATGCCCGCACGGCACACAGCAAAAAAAGACTCAATGCAAGTCCTATAAAAATTTCAATGATTTTTCACAGAAATAGAAAAAAATCCTAAAATTGGTACAGAACTACGAAAGACTCCAAATAGCCAGAGAATCTTGAAAAACAAAAAATGTGGCGGACCATGATCCCTGATTTTAAATTAAATTACAAAGCTATAGTAATCAAAACAATATGGTATTAGCAGAAAAATAAGAATGTAGTTCAATAAATAGACAAGAGAACGCCAAGATAAACCCACGCATAGAGTCAATTTATGACAAAGGAGTCAAGAATATAAATGGGGAAAAGATAATCTCTTCAATAGATGATGTTGGAAAACTGTACAGCCATATGAAAAATAATAAAACTAGATCATTATATAATACCATACACAAAAATTAATTCAAAACTAATTAAAGACTTAAACTAAATTTAAGACCTCAAATCATAAAGCTACTAGAAGAAAAGATGTTTAGTTAAGTTCCTTGATGTTGGTCTCGGCATATTTTTTGGATTGGACAGCAAAAGTACACACAACAAAGATAAAAGTGAACAAGCAGGACTACATCAAACTCTAAAAAATTTGTACACAACAAACAAAAGTATCACCAAAATGAAAATACAACCTACTGAATGGGAGAAAATTTTTGCAAATTATCCCATAAGGGGCTACTACACAAAGCAAGTAATAAATAAAATAAATAAGCAAAAAAAAAAAAAAAAATCTGATTAAAAAGCCAAGGAACTTTGGCAAAGACAAGCTGATGGTCAACAGTCATACAAAAAGGTGCTTAACACCACTAACCATCAGAGAAACACAAATCAAAACCACAATGAGTTATCATATCATTCCTATTAATTATCAATTATCATAAGACAAATAAGAAATAACAAGTGTTGGCAAGGATGTAAAGAAAAGAGAACTCTTGTACCCTGTTGTGAGAATGTAATATTTACACAATATTTATGGAAAATGGTATAGAGGTACCTCAAAAATTAATTAAGAGTTACCAACTGATTTAGCATCCTCAGGGTAAATACCCTGAAGTAAATTAAAACACTAATTTCAAATATAAATACACCAGTATGTTCAATGAAGCATCATTTACAAGAGCCAAAATACTGATGCAACCTAAGTATTCATTAATGGATAAACAGATAAACAAAATATGGCATACAGCACACATTGCTTAATGATGTTTCAGTTAACAACAAACTGCATGTGCATGTTTCCAGTAGGCTATACAAAGAGCCTAGCTATGTAGTAGGCTACACCATCTAGGTTAGTGTTATTACATTCAATGAAGCTTGCATTACGATGGATTTACTTCACAAAGCATTTCTCAGAGGGTGTCCCTGTTCTTAAGCAATATGTGTACTGTACACATAGAATATTACTCAGGCATAACAAAGAAAAAATCTTGCTATTTGTGACACTGGATGGACCTTGAGGGCATTATGCAAAGTAAAATAAATCAAAAGGAAAAACAAAAAATACAGATAACAGATGAATGGTTCCCAGAAGCAAGGGTTAGGGTGTAAACATAGGTGAAGGAATTAAAAAAGTATAAACTTCCAGTTAAAAACAAATACATCATGGGGAAGTAATGTGCAACATGGTGAGAGTATTGCATATCTGAAAGTTGCTAAGTAAGTAAATCTTAAAAGGTCTCATCAACACAAGATAAAAGCTTGTAACTACATATAGGGACAAATGTTAACTAAGCTTAATGTGATCATTTCACAATATATAGAAATACCAAATCATTATGATGCACATATGAAACTATCTTACATGTCAATTACACCACAATTTCAAAAATTAAAATTGAAATCTAAAAATAAATTAACAAAGTCTTGTTTTCCAATTTAATTCCTAATTTTGGGAAGTTTTTACATGCGTTTGGATCATTATAAAATGCAACTGACATAGTATTTATGGAAAATGGTAGAGAGGTGCCTCAAAAATTCCTAGATGGGAAAAAATATGTAAATAGCTAAAGAATTAAAATGTACAGCCTAAACTTTATTTAGGAAGATTTCAGTAGGTAAGAAAAGATTAGTAAAGAAAATGAAAAGAAATAAAAAAAAAGAAAAAAAGAAAAAAAAAATCAACCAACCATCCTGAAGGAATGACTGACCTAATTTCTGGCTTTTGTATGAAAACTGTAGAAGGGAAATCCAGGAAAACAAAGTTTTGTGGAGATTACCAGGCAGTTAAGAAAAATATTATTTTTATAGATTCTAGGATATTTGTGGTTTACTTGTTGGCTTTGACATTTGATATTTTGCTATGATTTCATTTCTCATTCTAAATACTTTTAAGTTTATACACCAACCCTCTCACCAGCAAAAAAAAAAAAAAAGGAACCATAAGCTAAACTGCTAAAAATACAGAGGCAATTTGTGATATTAAAGAAGTAATATCTGACATCTTCGTGTAAGCTTAAGGACAAACAGAAGCAATGGTGATCACAAATCCATTATCATTTCTGACATAAGTTTGTATGAGTAAAGAACACATGAGGATGGTGGCACTGGCTTGGTATTTACTTACTCTTGCAGTCCTGGCAAAGGAAAATAAATACACTGAATGTGAGTGCTAAAACATTACTACACACCTATTGAGTTTTTGGAGATCCATTTTCAGAACTGGCAGGTTCTACAAAATGTCAAAATTGTTTCTGATGCCGCTTACAGAGGAAACTAACAACCTCATTAGGATTTACTGAAGAACTCTTCCCACAAAAACAGAATTATTAATATAGAGGGCTCCTTTAGAAGATAAAACAGTATGGTTTTATTTCACAAAGTATAATCTAAAATCTTCTAAGTCATGACAAGAATTCTTTCTCACAAAGTGAGATACAATTCTAGTTTCATTCCACATATGAGTAAGGGCTTTCTTACTGGTAACCACAGCAAGTGAATAATTTTATGTTATTAATACTAGAATGCAAAAATAAATTAGCATATTTCTGGACTCCAATTCAGTCTTTACTAAGAAGTCTGGCTACCCTGAAAAGTATCTATTCTGTGTACATAGCAAGTAGATAGAAATTAGTGTAGTGTCCTAAGAAATTAGTATAGTTTCCTAAAGCACACTGGTAATATTTTAACTTGGTCTTCATGTTCATTGTAGCTATTCTTACTTCTTAATTATGAATTACAACAATCTTTTTCATAATTCCTTTATTAATTATTGATAACTATGTATTTGTCATAATTTTGTTGGGGTTAATATTGAGTAAAGTGATAGATGCTTGCATCAACATTATTGTATCCCTAAATTCTCTCAAAACTTGACTATAACATATGTATTTATTACAGTTCAAATACAATTCTCTATTAACAAAGTAGATATAAAAATAACACCTCCAAAGTACTTATATAATAACACTTGATTAATGCTGGCTTGACAAGCGTATGCCACTTAAATAATTTATAAAAAAAATCTAATTGATGAGTTTCAAGTTTATAGGGCACTGTTTTATAATATAAAAATCACACATAGACGCTAAAACAACTAACTTTTTGTTGCTATCACTAATTTTTTTTTTATGTGACAGTGGGAATAGGTAAAATAAGTGGGCTGTAGTGTCTGTGTACTCTCTAAGAGAGCAGTAGTTTCAAAAAGCTCAAGAAATGTTTACATTGTTCATGAACTCAGCACTCAGATACATGCTGAAATCTGAACTACACTATTTCCTAACGGAATAACCCAGAGAAAGTTAGTTCTCTCACCATATCACCCAAGTAGTGTTATGCAGGAGACTAAATGAGATAATATATACAAAGTACCTGGCAAATAGAATGTGCACTCTTACAAAAGGGAGTTAAAGGAAGATGAAATTTTGTGTTGGTTACCAAGGCCCTCATTTTTACCAAACCTTCCAAAGTCCTGCCCCAAATAAAGATCTTTGCTTACTCTGAGTCAAACCTAGATTGAATTTCCAAGGGTGAAAGATATAACAACATAAATAAAGTTAAGTTTTCGTTTAAAAAATAAACCAAAGACTAGACTTTAATCATAAATTATTACAAGAATAGTAACAGATAATTAAATCAATTAAACTTAGAGGCAGGGGTCACAAACACCAATACCCACCAAACAACTTAAAGAAAGGCACATATGCTACGCAAGTCATAGACATGGCCACCTACTAAAGAGATTAATAAAAGCTTTAATACTACAATAAAAAATCCAGACCTTTATAATAACCAAGAAGATATATTAATTCGAAGATAAGAATTTGTTTTCATTTAACCCACTTTTTTGATCCATAATAAACAGAATGCCTACCTCCTCATGTCGCCAATCTCTATTGTGGCTACCCAGACATTTAATTCATTTAGTATTCATTAACTCATTAAGTCATTCAAAAGATTACTTTTGAGCATCTAAGAAGCCCAGAGAGCAGGTCCAGGAAGTCTCCGCACTAGGAGCCCAACATTCTACATCCCTAACTCAGATTCACCGGGAGGTCTGGAAAGCACAGGTATCCCTACAGACTACATCAGAAGAATTCAGAGGGAGACCCACAGGCATCAGGTGACTCAGGAGGCAGGTCAAGGGAAGCAATCTTTATCCTATGAGCCAGTATCTCCTACTGCACAGTAAGAGCAAACTTGTAGAAAAATATTCCACCCTACGAGCATCAGATGCACAGGGACAAAGTAAAAGCCTCAGTGACACCATTAAAAAAAGTAGATCAGAAAGTACGACCTCTGAAAACTGAATTGTTTCTGATACTACCGTTCATAAAGATGACCAGGAACTAGATGCTATACATAAATAGGGTAACTTCCTGCTAAAACAGAAGATTAAATAAGATCCAAAGTCTCATGATGTCCAAAATGCACAAAACACAACCACAAATTAATTGCAATACCAGGAAAATCACTTCTTTTGAATAATAAATATATCACTAAGATGAATCAGATGACGGATTTATTTGACAAGGATGAAAAATCAGACGTCTTAAATATGCTTGAGCAAACAATTAAGAATTCTCCTGAAACAAAGGAAATAAGATAATAACAAAAATAAAAAGGCTACTGGAGAGGTTCAATAGTAGCTTGGAGGTCACATGATAGAAGACAATCAATAAACTTGAGAGATCAATATAAGAAGTGTGAACAACAAATTTTTAAATAAACCTAGACTTTTGGACTATAACAGAAGATTTAACAGCCATATCAACAGAGTGCCAAAAGTAGAGAAGGGAGGAAAACACCATGCATTCAAATAAATAATAGCTAAAAACGTTCTAAAGGTGGTGAAACGTACATCTAAACATTCAAGAAGCATAGTGACTCCCAAATAGGATGAAGTCAAAGAAATCTACAGCAAGACAAAGAAATCTACAGCAAGATGCAATCAAATTAAATTTCTGAAAACTGAACATGAAAAGTAAGAAGCAAAGATTCATTACATTTCTTATCTGAAAATATGGAGACCAGCAGGAAGTGGCATGCCATTTTGCAAATAGTAAAAGAAAACATTCTGTAACATGCATTCTATATGTGATTCAATTATCCTTCAAAAAGAAGCATTCAGCCAAAGAAAAGTAATAGACTATGTCACTAACAGACTCACTTTCAAAGAAGTGCTGAGAAGTCTTCCAAACAAAGAGCACAAAGAATTTTAAAAAGTTCATTAAAAAAAGAACAAAAGAATGGAAAAAAATAAAAGCTAAGTAAAACAGACAATATAGTAAGACTATCAATCACTTCATGTGTTTCTTAAATCATATTTAACTACTAAAAGCAAAAATTTTAATACCACATATTGTGGTGCTCAATTAATATAAAGGATAAATTAAAACAATTATATTTTAAGAGTAGAAATCATAAGAGGAACTAATTGTACCTCACTCCAGTTACGCCGATAGTAAGATTACATATGCATAGTATACATGTACCAAGACCAATCACTAAACAAAGCAATACACTAAAAATACTAGAGATATATCAAATGCTCATTAACACATAGTAAGGTAGGAAAAGAGGAACAGAGAACCAAAGAGAAATAAAATGACAGACTTTAAGAGCTTTATCAATAATTTAAGTCTAAATGTTCTATGTACTCCAACTAAAATACAGATATTAGCAGTGTTTTACAAAAACTTAACCACATGCTGTCTACAAGAAAATCACTTCAAATATAATACATAAAAGGGTAAAGTAAAAAGAATAAAGTGTACAATTTTTTAAAAGTAGGAATGGCTATAATATCAGATAACAGGTTTCAGAATGAAAAAATTACTCAGGAAAAAGAGCAAAATTACATGATGATACAAAGACCAATCCACCAAGAAGACAAAGCAATCTTATATGTACGTATATGCAACAAAATTGTGTGTGCCATGATGAAGGCAGTAAGGAGTAGAAACAGAAAATGTTAAGAACTGAATCTAAATAAATATTTAAAGAAAATATTTGTTCCCTTTTTGCATTCTCTGTTGGTTCCCCTTTCTCCTACTATATTCTATAAAATTCTGTCCTGAGCATTTTGCTTTTCTCTATACAGATGCTCCCTCAGAAAAGTGTTAGCCATTCACACAGCATAATAAATCATGGATTATTAAGGTTTTCCAAACATATATTGCCCACCCATTTTCTCAACTAGCTTTGAATGCACTGGAAACTGAACAAATCTCCTGAAAATAAAAACTAAAACAAAATCTATTTCTTTACTTCATAAGTCTCACTAGTCCTCAATAATCCAGACTCAAGCTGTCTATTCTATTTCCAATCTCCCCTGTAGTCTAAACGACTCAAATTCAGTTGTGTTATTATTTTACTCCACTTTTAAATTAAGTTGACTCACACGTTGGATCTAATTTGAACCAAAGCTCAGTAGTCATTTTCTGTCCATCAAACATGGACCCAGTGCTTTTGTCAATAAAAAATACAGAATTGGAGCAAGTGATAGCAAGGGTCAATTTTAATACAATAAAATATTTATTAAACACAGAAATAAAGAATTATTTTACTCAGCTTCTCTTCACCCCATTGGTGAGGGAAGGATTTCCACATGATGGTTACTGGAATGGTCAAATATATGATCCCCAACGATTAATAGATTAAAATATTGACAGCAGTTTATTAACCACACATACTCGCAATGTAGTAGAGCAGGGCACTATCCTGGCAAGGTCACAGAGGACTTTGCACTTGGGAAAAGAATGAATTAGTAGGAACTGCAGAAGAAGGCTTTGTAGTAGGGAAAGGGTAAGGCTATAACTCAGAATAATTTCAATAAACTGGCAGGAGAGAAAGGTTGTAGTGCAGTTGCTCTGGTTAGTTAAGAAACTAGCTATGTGGGGCTGGCTAATTAAGAATCTAGCCATGTGGGGAGTCTTTCCCATTGGATGGAGGCCTATCTGATGGGAGCAGGAAAAGCTGAGGCCTTCCCTTGTTTTAGGTGTCAAGACAGCACATATGACTTACTCTTAATTTTAGAATTTCACCACAATACTATAACTCAGGAGTTCAGGGTCTTATGGAGATGAAAGAGACTTGCCAAAATTTTTAAATGGTACAACTGGAAGCATCAATAGAAATAACACATGGTTAGAGGCAGAACAGAGAGAATATCTTGGGAGAGTGGCTGTAAAAGAAGAGTAAAAGAAATGCCCTCCCTCCACCCAGTGCCCACTTTTAGAAGATTTACCTCAAGGATGGCAAGCTGAAAATATTTGCCTACAACTGACTCCAACCAGGCATAGAGTAGAGATTCTAGTCTAGAAAAATCAATTCAAGAAGATCAGGGAATACCATGTCCATCTAACACCATTCTATTAGAAAAGGTGTATGTAGGTTCAAGTGAGAAGACGGGGACCTGGTATAGGAGAGTCAGATCCTCCCCACAGAGGAAGTAAGAGTTCACCTATTCTCAAGAAAAAACACTCCCCCAAAAACAAACAAACAAACAAACAAACACTGAGGTAAAGTAGGCGCAGGTGCTAGAGAGATGCAACAGAAATCGCAACAACAAAGGGTAGGTAAAAATGTCTGGGTTCAGAGCTAACTGCAAATTCTGGACTTGGGATATGGGCTGCAGTGGAGGGGTTGGAACCACAGAAAGAAATGGGTCTGTGGAGATTCGCTCCAAAAGCAGCAAAAAGTCCACCAGTGGGACTGGGACTCCGAAGTGGGGGAGACAGTCTTGGCAAAGGGTGGCGAAAGAACCAGCCACAAGGGTCTCAGCAGGAGACAGAGCTGAAATTACAATGGGTGCTGCCATAACAGAAAGCAACGAGGGGAATTCCCCATCCCAGTTCCTAGCAACCATCATATTGTGTCAGAGCATAGGATTTGCCCACTGGATATCCCACCTCCAGGATTACAGGAAGAAGGTAGTCGCTCAGAAAGGATAACACAAAATGTTATCCACTAATGTCACCCTGTGGTTGGAGGCAGAACTGCAACTTGGTTGTCAATTCTGACCAACAACAAGGTGATCAACCTATTCAAAACCATTACTTCAGAGAAGCTGAACCCACAGAAACATACACAATGAAAAACAGAGCTCAGATACAGAGAAATACATGCAAAAT
>RJWH01001636.1:294781-338705 GCA_004363575.1 Solenodon paradoxus
AAAAAAAAAAAAAAAAAAAAAAAAAAAAAAAAAAAAAAAAAAAAAAAAAAAAAAAAAAAAAAAAAAAAAAAAAAAAAAAAAAAAAAGAAGAAGAAATGAAGCATAATATAAAGAAATTAAGAATGATACTGAATTAAAGAACTCTAATAGAGGGACCCAAGAATAGGATGGATGAAGGCTTCAACAGAATCAGTGCATTAGAAGATAGGGCAGAGAAATGCACTCAAGCAAACAAGCAAAGAGACAAAAGAATGTAAAGAAATAAACACAGCATTCAAGATCTGTAGGATAACATCAAAAGGAGCAACATTTTGCATCACAGGGGACCCAGAAGAAGAGAGAAAAAGGAGGGCAGAAACTATTTGAAGAAATGATAGCTGAGAATTTCCCTAACCTAAGGAAAGACGCAGGTCTCCAGACCCAAAAAGCTCAATGAGTTCCTAATAAAAGAAACCCAAACAGACCTAATGTAGACACATTGTAATCAAAATGTCAAAAATACAAGATAAAGAAACTTTAAAGCAGCCAGATAAAAACGAGTAACAAAAAAAGGTGTACCCACGTAAGATTGTTATTGGATTTCTCAACAGAAAATCTGCAAGTCAGAAGGGAACGAAATTATACATTCAAAGTGCTGAGAGAAAAGGATTTTCAACCTAGGATACTATACCCTGCAAAATTATCATTTAGAACTGAAGGAATGATAAAAAGCATTTTGGACAGGCAAAAGTTAAAGGAACTCATCACCACAAAACCAGTTTTACAAAATATTAAAGAATGCTAATAGAGTATAGAAATCCCACTTAAAAATAGTAAGAGTAAATATAAAGAGTGGAGAGGAGAATGAAAAATGTGGATGATTAGAATGAGTGTAAGACTAATTTCCTTTATAATTAAAAAAGAAAATAAACATAGAAATGCTAATATACACCTCAGGGTAACCTCAAAACATATCTCCAGGGAAGAAGTAAAGAAGACAATGAAAAGGGAAACCAATCACAACATAACTGCTTTCAATTCATCTAAGAAAAACAGAAGAACAAGTTATCTCTGTAACAACATCCAGAAGACAATTAACAAAATGGTAAGAAACAATTATGTATCCTATAATCAATCTAAATGTTAATGGACTAATCTTAACAATCAAAAGACAGAGTGGCCAAAAGGATTGAAAAACATAACCCGAATATCTGCCGTATTCAGAAGACTCTCCTTTCAAAAGATAAACAAAGGCTCAAAGTCAATGGCTAGAAGACAGCACTATTCAAATGGCAATCACAAAAAGCAGGAACGGTTATACATATATAAGATAAAATAAACTTCCAACTAAAAAAGCATAACAAAAGACAGATATGGACACTATATAATGATTAAAGGATCAATCCAACAAGAAGACATATCACTCAAAGACATATACACCAAATGAAAGAGTATCAAAATAATATTAAACAAGTATTATTAGAACTGACAAGAGACATCAACAGCAACACAATAATGGTACGAGATATCGATACCCTACTTCATCAACCAGGCAGAAGACTAAGAGGGAAACAACTGCTTTAAATGACCATTTGGATCAGGTAGATATAAACACATAAAACAAACACATCAACGACTACAGATTTCATTTTCTTCCAAAGTACGCATGGAACATTCTCAAGGATAGAGCATATGTTGCGACACTAAACAATGTCTCGACAAATTTACAAAGAATGAAATCATACCAAGCATCTTCTTAGAATACAATGGCTTAAAACTAGAAATCAATCTCAAAAAGAAAGCCGGATAACCACAAATTAATTGGAGACTAAACAATATGCTTCTGAATGACACGAGTAAAAGAGGAAATTAAAGACTTTAAAAAATACTTAGAGACAAATGAGAATGAAGAGACAGTCTACCGGAGTCTACGGGATGCAGCAAAAGCAGCACTAGGAGGTAAGTTCATTGCAATTGAGGCCCAACTCAAAAAAGAAGAAAAATTGTAAATAACCTAACCCTACATTTAAAACTAAAGAAAGAAGAACAATTAAAGCCAAAACCAGCAGAAAAAAGGAAATAATCATCATTTGAGCAGAAATAAATGAAATAGAAAAGACAACCCAGAAAATCAATGAAACCAAAAATTGGGTCTGTGAAAACAAAATCAACAAATCATTAGCTTTACTCACAACTAGAATTGGAAATGAAAAGAAAGAAGTTACAAGAGATACCACAGATACAAAACATCATAAGGGACTACTATAATAGCTCTCTGCCAACAAAGAACATTGAGGACATGGAGAGATTTCTAGAAAAATACAGTCTACACCAAGACAGAACCTGGAAGAATTAGTAAACCTGAACCAAATCACAAGCAAAAAAATTGAAGAGGTAATCGAAAGTCTCCCTAAAAATAAAAGGGCCAAGACCAGATGGTCTTTTATAATTAGTTTTACCAAACTTTCAGAGAATTAATACCTATTCTTCTCAAACTCTTCCAAAATTTTGAAGAACAGGGATCACTCCCAAATATTATTTATGAGGCCAATACCACACTGATACCAAAAGCTGACAGTGATGTCACCAAGAAAGAAAGTTACAGACCAGTATCTAACGAACATAGATGTAAAAAGTCTCAACAAAATATTAGCAAATCAATCCAACAATGCATCAAAAAGATCATCCACTATGACCAAGTGTGATAAATTCCAGGGATGTAAGGCTGGTTCAATATATATAAATCTATTAATGTAATACTGTATCAACAAGAGCAAGGGAAAAACCCACATGATCATATCAAGAGATGCAGAAAAAGCTTTTAGTAAGATCCAACACCCATTTATGAAAACCCTACATAAAATGGGAATATAAGGTACATACCTCAACATAATAAAGGCCATAAAGGAAAAATCCACAGTCAACATCATAGTCGATGGCAAAAAGTTTAAAGCATTTCTTCTAGGGTCAGAAACAAGGCAAGGCTGTCCACTCTCATCACTGCTCTTTAACATCATACTAGAGGTCTTATCCAGAGCAATTAAGCAAGAAAGGAAATAAAAGGAATCCAAATTGGAAAGGAGGAAGCTAAAACTATCATTTGCAGAACACATAATTATATATATATATATATATATTTTAATATATTAGAAAGAAAACATCAACTAAAACTAAAAGTCGACCTAGTAACCAGGTTACATTTCATATTTCTGACAAGGGCTTAATATCAAAAATATACAAGAAACTCATAAAACTCAACAACAGAAAAACAGGCAATCCAATCAGAGTAGGAAGAGGAATTGAAGAGCCATTTTTCTGAAGAGTATATACAGATGGTCAACAGGTTGATGGAAAGATATTCCTACTCTCTGGCTATCAGGCAAATGCAAATCACAACAATAAGATATCACCTTAAACCTGAAACTATTAACCAAAAGTCTGGGAACAACAAATGTTAGTGAGGATGTAGAGAAAAGGGAACACTTTTACACAGTGGGTGGGAGGAAAATTGGTCAATCTCAATTTTGGAAAACAGTACAGAAACACCTCAAAAAGTTAAATATGGAAATTCCATATGATTCTGCTATCCACTTCTAGTTGTCTACCTAAAAGATATAAAAACATGAATTCTCAGAGATCTATGCACCCCCATGTTTATTGCAGCCGTATTCAAAATAGCTAAGAAGAACTGGAAACTACCTAAGTATCTGACATCAGATGAATGGATAAAGAATATGTAGTATATATATATATATATATATATATACACAATGAAATACTACACAGCCCTTAGAAGAGATGAAATCCTGTCATTTGAATCAACATGGATGAATCTAGAGGGGATTATGCTAAGTGAAATAAGCCAAAAGAAGAAAGACATCAGATGACCTCGTTCATAGGTAGAATGTGAATATAAAAAAACTAAAGGAAAACAGATGCAACAAAAACAAACCTTGGACACTTGTAACAGATCTGAAATTACCAACAGGGAATAGGGAAGGGGGGTGTGAGGTGGATGGAGGAAAAGTGGTGGCACAGCTTTCTGGACAATGGTGAAGAATACTTGGTAATTCAGTAGAGGAGAGGATGTGTTGACATAAATCTTAGGAACAGGGAAACTATATATGGGGAATCTACACATATGAGTTTATTTTAAAGCGCAAAATCAAAGTTATTGCAATAACATTTTTTTTAAGAGGTGTAAGTTATTTAAGAAAAAGGGACCACCATCCCAGCCACCAGCTCCAGAGCAGTCTCACAAAGCTCTTACCCAGGAGAAAAGGCAAGCTCTAAGAACAGGAGGCACTACACATCTCCATAAAAAGAATGACTTTATTTGGACTAGAACAAGGACAAATTCAAGCCCAGGACACTAGTAAAAACAAAAGTAATCTTGGTAGTGAGAAAGGAAGCTAGTAGGTACATGACACTAACCAAGTCATATGTAGACAATTTAGAAGGTTAAGATAGAACCAGGAAAAAAGACAAAGAGTTCTCCCGAGGTCAAAAGAAGCCTCAAAGATTGGTCTAAAAAACTACCTCTACAAACCGGCCTGAAGTTAATAGGATCCAGCCGTGAAGCAATTAATGCCTGAAAGCATTAATATTGTTGAAAACACAGCAGTCAGCTAACTAGAATTTAGTTGAAACTAACAGCTGACACCAAAGAGGGGAAACAAGTAAGAAGTTTAACAGTCATGGAGGGCTGGTGGGGAGAGTGAGTACAGGTCAGGGAAAGTGTACACAAATCAAAGTTTTTATTATTGGTGGGGAAATTCAAAAGCTGCATACTTCAGGAAAAACAGACTTCACCAAACTAGTCCAACTCAGTCACTAACTAGGCAAATAATTAAAACAACAAACTTTCCAGCACAGGGAGGTAATCAGTATCTAGAGAGGCAACAATACGTTATCTGAAATGTCCAGTATATAACAAAGGAAATTTGTGAGAAGTGTAAAGAAAAGTGTGACACCTTCTCAGGGAGAAAACAAAGGCAAGCAACAGAAACTGTACTTTTTTTTTTTTAAAGGAAAGGTACAGGCAGGAATGAAGGTGGGCAGAGACAGGCTAGCAGGAAGAGAGAGGAGGAAGAAGCACTTTATTTAGTTATTCATCTGGGTTGTGCCCACTCACTGCCCCCAACCCCATCCCAGGGTCATGAATCTGGTTCTTGGGACGTATGTGAACTGCATCCGGTGAACTTAATTGTTAAGCCACCAGGATATGGCAGAAATTGCCTTTAAAGGGTTTCACTTGTTGAAATTAACCAGCAAAGATTTCAATGTAGTTATTATAAATATGCTTAAAGAAGAAAAAAATCATGATTAAAAAGCAAAGGAAGGCAATGCAATGTCTCAAATATAAAGAATAAGCAAAAAGATCATGTAAGACTTATAAAATGGAAATTCTGGGGTTGAAAAATATAAATAAAAATTTCCAGGAGATTCAGCATATGATAGGAACAGAGAGCAGACGGACTCAATAAATTTGACAATAAATCAATAGATTATACATCTGAAGGACAGAGAAAAAATAAATAAGACAAATTAGCAATGGTCAAGAGACCTATGAAGAATTAAATGCACTCACAAATGTACAATGGGAATTATGGGGAGTGCCTGAAATAGAAAAATAAAGGACCAGAAAAAATAATATAATGGCAGAAAGTTTTCCAACTCTGATTAAAAAATTGAATCTACAAATCTGAGTCCAGTGAAGTCAATGTTTGATAAACACAGAGATTTACTCAACATATCATAGTGAAAATGTTGAGATGAAAAAGTTTATCTTAAAGAAGCAAGAGAAAACAAACCAGATATAAAATATTACTAAGATTAATAACTGACTCCTTATCAGAAACCATAAAGGCAAGAAGAAACACTCGAAGTACAAAAGGAACAAGACTATAAACCAAGAATTCTAGCACCAGTGAAATGGTCTTTCAAAAAGATGAAATAAAAACATTTCTAGATATTAAAAAAACCAAGAGAATTTGTTGGTAGCTGACCCATCTTATAAGAAATAATAAAGATTTTAAGTTCAAAAGCAAAAGGAACTAGACAAAAATTTGAATTTAAGTAACAAAACAAATAATACTAGTACCAGATAATTATGTGATAACATACTTGCATTATTTCTTTCCCTTTCTCCTCTTAAAAGATTTTTTTTTTTTTTTTTAAGGAAGGGTGCAGGCAGGAATGAAGGTGAACAAACAGGTAAGGAGAGGAAGAAAATACATTTTATTTTATTTTTATTAAACTGTTCCCCTGTGAACCTGAACACGCACCGAAGACCTTGGGATGAATGTGGACTGTGCTCCTTTGAAGGCAGTTGACCTAACTGCTACTTTACCAAGGGGTAGCCTCAAAGATTTTTAAAGCAAATTTACATACAGTAAATTGTATATAATTGCATAATTGGAACTATAAAATTTATAGAAATGTAATATGTTTGACAATAATAGCAAAAGGATGAGGGTTGAAACAAAGCTAGAGTGGAGTAAGGAAATGACACTAGATAACAAATCCACAGGAGCATTAAAGAGAATAGAGGTAAATTAGAAGGTTAACATAATGAGTTACATATAGATACTTGCTCTCTTTTTGTTTCTTTAAATACAAAAAATTATCTAATTGTATAATGTAACAATGTAAGTCTTGGGTTTGTAACACATCTAGGTATAATATATACAATAGTAGCACACAAATAAGGAAGCCAGAATAGAGCTATAATAACTTCTCAGTATTACACTAGAATTAAGGTAGTATGAATCAGGAGTATGTTTTTACAAATCAAAATAAAAATTGTAATTGTTAAGCAATGATTAAAAATATAACTTTTAAAGCTAGCTATAAAATCATTACAGAAATTAATATATAACAGAAAATATCCATTTAAGGCACACCCTAATGGAGTCGCAGGTCAATTACCTCTGAAGGAGTGCAGGCCACATAGTCCTGGGTTTGAATTCTGGCTTTGGGGGAAGCAACTAGTGTGAACAACTAAATAAAAAGTAAAGTGCTTATTCCTACTGTCTCTTCTTGGCTGCCTGCTTACTTGCCTTTATTACTGTCTGTACTTTTCCTTTTCTTTAAAAAGAAAAAATCTATTTAATAAAACAAAAAGAAACAGAATACATGAGACATGGTAAACAAAAAGTAAACCATAAATATACATCCAATAATCTTAATAATG
Organism: Solenodon paradoxus; assembly: GCA_004363575.1. Taxonomy (NCBI): domain Eukaryota; kingdom Metazoa; phylum Chordata; class Mammalia; order Eulipotyphla; family Solenodontidae; genus Solenodon; species Solenodon paradoxus. The sequence continues at coordinate 301,956 of RJWH01001636.1, forward strand.
ACATTAAGTTTGAATAGCAGGTACACCCTGGTGGCTCAGGCGCTAAGCCTGTGACTGAGGTACAGGGGTAAAGCCCAAGGTTTGTGACTGGAAGAAATGACCAAAAACAAGTAAATAAAAGTGCTTCCTCCCGTCGCTTCTTCTTTCCTTCAATAATGCTTCTTCTTCCTCTCCCATTCTCTTTTTATTAAAAGTATGAATATATTAAACAATCATATCAAACAGCAAAGACTGACAATATTCAATGGTATGCTGTTCATAAAAGATACACTTCAGATTAAAAAATACTAATAGATTGTTAGTAAAGGGATGAAAAGATAGGTCATACAGGCAATAACAATACCTGGAGTGTTTAAAACTGATAAAATACAAAAGAGACTTTAAAATGTAAATTGTTGCTAAATAAAAGAGGATCAATTTCTAACAACAGGTTAATTTCATCAGAAGTATGTAACAATTATAAATATAAAAGAACCTGATATAATAGTCTCAAAATACACAAAGCAAATTTAATATAGAAGGGGAAAAAGATAATTAAACAATAATAATTGGAAATTTCAATACCTACTTTTGAAAATGGAGAAAACTAGGCAGGTAATCAACAAGGATACAGAAGACTTGAACACTATAAACCCACCAGAACTAAGAGACATCTATAGAACATACCACATAACAACAACAGAATGCTCATTCTTCTCAAGGGCAAACTATAGATTCTACAGCATGAACTGTAAGCTAGGACATAAAACAAGGCTCAATAAAATTTAAAAGAACTGAAAGGATACAAAGGATTGAAAGGATTCTTCAACAAAGATGGAATCAAATGAGCTATAACAAAAGGAAATTCATAAATACGTGGAAATTTACATAATCCCAAATAACCACAGATCAATGAAAAAATAGGAAATAATTTAGATGAATTAAAAGAAAAACATAACAAACCAAAACTTTGGACATGTATATAAAATAGTGCTCAAAAAAATACTGATATAAATACTTATACTAAAAGAGAAAAACAACTATTGAGAATGAGGACATGAAAAAAACTGGAAATGTAACACGGTACATATACTTTGGAAAATAGATTAGCAGTTCTTCAAAGTTACCATAAACCAGCAATTCCACTCTTAAATATCCAAAGAGAAATGAAAAAAATATAGATATATAAAAACTTGCAAATGAAAGTTCATAGCAGAATTAATCCTAACAGTCAAAAAAAAGGAAGCAACTCAAATGTCCATCGACTGATGAAGTGTTAAACAAAGGTAACATACTCATAAATGATTATTTGGCAATAAAAATGAATGAGTGCTAATCTAAAATTCAACCACACTAATATTTGTGCAAGTCAGTGAACTGTACATTTAAACAGGTTAATTTTATGGTATATGTTAAATCTTTAAAAAGCAATTAAAAATAACAGATCATTTCAATTTTTATTGAAACTCATCAATTTTCCTTCCAAAGCAGCTTTGCTGCTTTTATTCTATTTTTGTGTGTATGTATACACACACTAAAAATGTTTTCTTGTACAAGACCTTAGAGCTATTACTCTTATCTGGCACAAGAAAAGAATTGAACAAAATGAAAATCAACAACTCTTAGATCCATCAAAGAACTGAGTTCCAGAATAAAACATCATCACCAAAACTGTAGAGACATACAAATGAGAGACAATCACAGATGACGAGGAAAAGCAGCTCTGGAACCGAACTGGTAGAAAAAAGAAAAAAAAAAAAACTATAACTGAACAAACTGCTAGAGGTTAAGCTAGCAATAACTTTAGAAATAAGAGCTCTTGGGGCCAGCCTTAAGGAAAACTCCACATTTTCATGAGTTTTAGTTCTAGGAGTCTTGCAAGACTCTTGAGACAAAAATGAAGCAAAAATATTCTCATATATCTGGGCAGGGGAAAGGAAAAGTAAGCATTTGGAAGAATGTGAATATACAAATTAATAAAGCCAACAGAGGATTGTGGTTCCAAGACAGAAGACAGTTAGAATCTTGAATTCATGCCTTCCCCCACAGATATAACAAAACTAAACCCATTTAACAACTATGACCTTTGAAAACGAATGGGGAACAGAAACTCCATAGAGAGGACACTCATCTTCATAAGCAACTAGGGGAAGTGGATCTGTATCAGTAATCATGTCACTGTTTGAAGACCTGGAATCCGGAGGGAGAGACCAGTGATACGAACAATCTCCTCAGAACTGAAGAGATCACTTCCTCAGTAAGTATCCCCACAACTGGGAAGTGACTCTCACTGTGACACTCACTTGACTAAAAACTTTGGTGTGGGACAGAAAAGAGAAACAGCCTCTTGTGAAACAAGACAATGTTTCTGCATGGTACAAGCACTGGAGGGTGACATTGCAAGAAGGCCCCAGGGTCTGCAGTGATAGCTGAGTGATACCCAGAAAAGAACAATGGAATTTTCAGCTTTCTCAGGAAAGACAACTGGGGAGGCTCCACCGAAACTGTAACTTCTGCCCCACACCACCTACTCCCAGCTGGGGTTACTGCTAAACAGTTAACCTATATGCTTAGCATTTCCTAGTGTTTCCATACCCAGGCCCCAGTCCCCAGTGCTTGTTTGCCACCCTCTGCTGAAATTGTCTCTCTTCTGGAGCAATGAGGAATTTTCACAGAGTAGTGCACTTTGCTACAATCGGCTGTAGTCTGTCTCTCTCTCTCTCCCCATCTCTCCCTCTCTCCCTCCCTCTCCCTCTCTTCCTTCCTCCCTCTCTCTCACTCTCTCCCTCTCCCCTCCCCCTCCCGCATCAGAAAGCAATTTTGAAGACAACAGATAAATAATTCAAATATTCAGAGAGAGGAAAGAAAACTCAAAAAAACAAGTTAATGAGATCAAAAATAAAATTAAGGTGCAGAAGGCAAAAACTGAAGTTTTAAAAAACTAAGAGATTTAGGAAGTAAAGAATGTAAATAAACAAGATCAAGAGTACAAGAGAAAGCTATGAAAACAGAATTAATCAAATGGAGAAGAGGCTCAGTGATCTGGAAGACAGAAATGGAGAAAGGAGTCAGGTGGAAAGAGTGATTAACTTTTTGAAAAATGAAGAAACACTCTGAGAACTCTCTGACTAAAGTAGGAAGAGCAACCTAAGAACAACTGGTATCCCAGAAGGTGCAGAGAAAAATGGAACAGATAATACATTAAAAATATAATTTCAGAAAACTTGCCAAACCCAAAGAAGAAATGAACACACAAGTCAATGAATTCCTAGTTATCTAAATGCAAAAAGACCTACACCAAGACAAATAATTGTGAAACTATCAAAAGTCCAAGACAAGAAAGAATTCTAAAGGTGGTCAAAGGGAAAAAAGCAAGTAACATACAAAGCTATTCTCATCAGGCTATTTGTCAGACTTCTCAGCAGAAACTCTATAAGCCAAGAAAGAATGGAATGATGTTTTCAAAATACTGATAAAACTACCAGCCAAGAATACTATAACCAGTAAAATTCTGTCTTAGACTGGAGGAAGAAATAAAGGTTTTCCCCAACAAACAAAAGCTAAAGTAATTTGCTGCCATGAGACCTCCTCTACAAAAAATATTAAGAGACAGTCCTATCTAAATCAAGGAAAAGGAACATTACCTTAAAAAAAGGTTAAACATAGTAATAAATATACAAAACCAGAAAATCAAAATCAAAATGACAATATCAAGTTCTCAAATATTAATAATCGCTCTAAATGTAAACGGACTGAATTCACCAATTAAAAGGCACAGAGTGGCTAGATGGATTAAGAAACAAAACCCAATTACATGTTATTTGCAAGAAAGTCACCTAAGATCGAAAGACAAATATAGACTTCAAGTGAAGGGATAAATATAAGTAATCCAAGTCAATGGTGAATATGAAAAAGAACAGCTACACTTATCTCAGATAAAAGACTTCCAGCGGGGGGGAAAAAAAAAGTAACAAAAGATAATGGTCAATATATGACGATAAAGGAATCAATACAACGAAAAGACCTAACACATTATTATACATACACACAATAAAGGAGTACCTTAATATATCAAGCAAATACTAACAGACATAAAATGAGACTGGCAGCAACACAGTTAGAGTAGGGAATTCCACTCTCAGTAAAAAAGCAGACAGAAAATCAAAAATAAAAGCTTTAAAGAACAAATTAGAAGAGAGGAATGTAATAGGTATAGAGTATTTAACCCTAAACAAACAGACTACACATTCTTTTCAAGTGCCCATAGAACATTCTCAAGGATAAACCATATGTTGGGACACAAATCAAGTTTCAAGAAAATACAAAGACTGAATTCATATTTAGCATCTTTTTGGATCATAATGGTATCAAACTGGAGAGCAATCAAAAGCAGAAGGCAGTGAAAACTGCAAGGGAGTGGAGAAAAATCAACATGTTATTGAACAACCATTGGGTCAATGAGAAAATCAAAGATGAAATTAAAAAATACCTGGAATCAAATGAAAATGAAGACATGACTTACCAGAATTTGCAGGTGCAGCAAAAGCAGTAATATGAGAGAACTTTATAGCAATACAATCCTACCTCAGAAAACAAGACAAATCAAAAATAAAAAACTTAAATCTTCACCTAAAATAACTGGAAAAAGAAGAAAAAATAACCAGTAGAAAAAAGGAAATAACGAAAGACATAAAAAAGACTATTCAAAGAATTAATGAAACCAAGAGTTGGTTTTTTGAAAGGGTAAACAAAATAGACAAGCCACTAGCCCTACTCAGAAAGAAGAAAGAGAAAACAAATAAAATCAGAAATGAAAGAAGATACAGCAAATGATAGAGCAGAAATACAGGGGAACATAAGAGAATACTATGTAAACTTGTATGACAACAAACTGAATACCCTAGAAGAAATGACACATTCTTGGAAACATGTTAGGCCTTCAATACTAAATCAGGAAGAAACAGATATCCTGAATAGATCATCACAAGAAAGTAAATTGAAACAGTAATTAAAAATGTCCCCCAAAACAAAAGCCCCAGACCAGATGGCTTAACTGATGAATTCTAACAAATTTTCAAAGAATACCAATCCTTCTCAAGCTGTTTCAAAAAAATTAAAGATGGCAAACTCCCAAACATTTTTATGAAGCCAACATTACTGATTCCAAAACCAATTAAAGACATGCCCCAAAAAGAAAATTACAGACCCATATCTTTGATGAATATTGACACAAATATTAAACAAAATACTAGAAAACCAAATTCGACGATTAATTAAATGAATCGTAACTATAATCAAGTGAGATTTATTCCAGGGATCCATGGATGCTTTAACATTCTTAGCTGTTATTTATTGGCATAAGTCAATACATTATATTAACAAAAAGTACAGAAACCACATGATCATGTCAGTAGATACAGAAAAAGCATTTGACAAGATTCAACACTTTCATGTTAAAAACTCTCCCCAAAATGCATACAAATAGAATGTACTTCAACATAATAAAATTCATGTATGACAAACCTACTGCCAACACCATGCACAACGGAGAAAAGCTGAAAACTTTCCCTCTAAGATCAGAAACAAAACAAGGATGTCCACTCTACCACTATTTAATTAATGTTGTAATTCTCAGCCTGTGCAGACAAGAAAATGGTATTAAAAAAAAAAAGTAGCCAAATTGAAAAAGAAGTAAAAGCTGTCACTATTTCTAGATGACATGATAAAATATACAGAATATTCAAAGATTCCAGTAAAAAGCTTCGAGAAAGAATAAAGAAATAAAAGCGATAAGCTACAAAATGAATATTTAAAAACCTGTTGCATTTCTATACGGCAAGTAACAAAATTGCAGAAAGAGAACTCAGGAAAATAATCCCATTTACAAGTGCATCAGAAAGAAATATCTTGAAATAAATGCAACCAAAGAAAGGAAAGACATATACTCTGAAAACTATAAAGCATTTTTAAAAGAAACATAGAATGACACAAAACAGAAAGATATTCTGGGCTTATGGATTGGGAGAATTAACATATTTTAAATGGCTATATTACCTAAAGCAATATACAGATTTAATGTTATCCTCGTCAAAATCCCAAGACATTCTTCACAGAAATAGAACAAAACTGAAATTTATTTGGAACTACAAGAAAGTTAGACAGCAAAAACAACCCTGAAGAAAAAGGAAAAGAAATAAAAGATATCATGCTCCCTGACTTCAAATGCTACTACAAAACGCTAGTAATCAAGTCAGCATAGTATTGGAATAGAAACAGACATGCAGATCAATGGAACAGAATTGAGAACTCAGAAATAAATCTACACATATATAGAAAATAAATTTTCAGCAAAGTAGCCAAATGCTTACAATGGGGTGAGGATAGTCTCTTTAACAAATGGTGCTGGGAAAACTGGACAACCACAAGCAAAAGGCTGAAACTAGATCACTACCTAACACCATAAAATTAATTCAAAGTAGATTAAAGATTTAGATTTAAGGCTGGAAACCATAAAATACATGGAAGAAAATAAATAGATAGACTACTGGACACTGATTCCAATTACAGATGAAATAAAATCCAAAACAAACAAAAGGGATTACATCAAGCTAAAAGCTTCTGCATAGCAAAAGAAATTCACCAAAATAAAAATGGCCAACAGGCACAAGGAAAGATATGCTACCTCTCATCATTAGGGAAATGAAAATCAAAATAACAATGAGATATCATCTCACCTGTGAGAATGACTATTGTCCAAAAGAATGGAAACAAGTGCTGGAGAGGATGTGGAGAAAAGGCAACTCTTATACACTATTGGTGGCAAGTATAAAATGGTGCAATCTTTATAGGAAGCAGTATGGAGATTCTTCAAAAAGCTGAGAATGGAAATACCATATGATCCATGTGTTCCTCTATCGCGTATTTACCCTAACAATACAACAACACTTTATTTGCAGATATATATATATATACACACACACATATATATATACTCATGTTCATTATACAATTATTTACAATAGCAAAGAACTAGAAACAACCTAAATTTCCATCAACAGATGAGGGGATAAAGATATGAGATTCTTTCTCTCTCTCTGTCTCTCTCTCATACACACATACACACAGACACACTCAATGGAATATTATGCAGTTATCAAAAAGGTGAGCCCCTGCCCTTTGCAGCAACAAGGCTGGACATGAAAGGAATTATGGTACCGGAATAAAAACAGACACACAAGTCAGTGAAATAGAACTGAATCACCCAAAACACACACAGGGTCAGTTTATGACAATGGAGAAAGGAAGTCTTGTTAACAAATAGTGTTGGGAAAACTGGAGAGCCACATGTAAAACAATATATTGAGACCACTTTCTAATACCATACAGAAAAATTAACTGAAAGCAAATTACAGACTTGGCTGTAAGATTATAAACTAAAAACTACTTAGAAGAAAACATTCATGACATCAACCTTAGAGAGGTCTTTGGGGACTCGACTCCAGCAGGAAAGGAATCAAAAGCAAAAATAAACAAATGAGACTACATCAAACTAAAAAGCTTCTGCACAGAGATATAAACTATTATCAAAATGAAAAGACACCCCTGGACAGCCACATGCAAAAGAATGAAGCCAGACCACTCTCTAACTTTCACAAAAATTAAAAATGGAATAGAGACTTGGACATAAGATGAGAAACCAAAAAGTTTTTAGAAGACAACAGGAAAATTTTCCATGACATCAGTCATAGAGAAGGCTTTGGGGACTCAACTCCACCATTAATGGAAATTTAAACAGAAATAAACAACTGGGACTACATCAAACTAAGGAGCTTCTTCACAACAAAAGAAAACGTCACCAAAAGAAAACCTATTAACTGGGAGAAGATATTTGCATTCAATATTTCTAACAAATGTTTAATAGCTAAAATATACAAAGCGCTCATAAAACTCAACAACAGAAGAACAGGCAATCCAATCAAAAAATGGGAGGAGGAATTGGAGAGACACTTTTCTGAACAGGCTATACGGATGGCCAACAGGCACATGAAATTATGTTCCTACTTGCTGGATAGCAGGAAAATGCAAATTAAAAGAACAATGAGAGATCACCTTACACCTAAAAGACTGGCCAATATCCAAAAACCTGGAAACAACAAATGATGGCAAGGATACAGACAAAGGGGAACACTTTTGCACTGTTGGTGGGAGTGCAAACTTGTACAACCTCTATGGAAAAGTTTGGAGGTTCTTCAAAAAACTGAAAATGGAAATCCCATATGACCCTCTCATGCCACTTCTGGACATCTATCTACCCAAAATATACAAAAGCACCCATTCACAGAGATGTATGTATCTCCATGTTAATTGCGACCCTATTCATAATAAGCTAAGAACTGGAAATTACCTAAGTGCCCAACATCAGATGAATGGATAAGGAAGATGTGATACATATATACAATGGAATACTACACAGCCCTTAGAAGAGATGAAACCCTGTCATTTGAATCAACATAGATGGCACTAGAGGGAATTATGCTAAGTGAAGCAAGTCAAAAGAAGAAAGATACCAGATGGCCTCACTTATAGATGGAATGTAAATAGATAAAACAAAGGAACAGATGAAACATAACCAACCCTGAAACATCTGCAACAGAAGTGAGGTTACCAAAAGGGAATGGGGCAGGTGGGGGCAAATGGTGGCAGAGCCCACTGGACAGTGGGGAAGAACACTGGTAATTTGGTGGAGGGCATGGTGTGTTGAAATATATCTAAGAAGTGAGGAACCTATACAAAGGAAATTATTTTAATGTGTAGAATAATTACTACAATAAAAATGTTAAAAAAAAATGAAAAGACACCCTATAGACAGAGAAGAGATATCTGCACATCAAATATGTATGTGTATGTGTGTGAGTGCCTATTTTAGGAAAGGTACAGGTGGGAATAAAGGCTAGCAGAAGCAGGCAGAGAGAGGGGGAAGAAGATTTTATTTATTTGTTCATCTTGGTTGTTGTTCTTGGTGTTGGGAAGCAAACCCAGGTTTTTTGGGTATATGTGGACTGTGACCAACCTCTACTCTACCAGGGCCATGCCTGCACATCATATATTGACAAGGGCTTAATATTCAAAATATATAAAGAACTGATAACTCAACAACAGAAAAAAACCCAATTAAAAAACGGATACAAGAACTGAATACACATTTCTCCAAAGAAGACATACAGGCATGCCCTGGTGGAGCAGAGGTCTGGTTCACTGCCTTCCGCTGAGTGCAGTTCACATATATCCCACGGATATGGATTTGCATCCTAGGACTAGGTGAAATACCCAAGATCAACAACTAAATAAAACTTAAAAAATTAAAAATAAAAACAACAGACATACATATGGGCCAACCATCATATGAAAAGATGTTCCTCCTCTCTGCTTATTAGTAAAATGAAAATCAAAACAAGACACCAACTCAAACCAGTAGAATGGCTTTTATTCCAAAGACTGAAAACATCAAATGTTGGTGAAGGTACCGAGAAATGGAACCTTGGTGGGAGTATAAATTGGTGCAACCTCTACGGAAATATATGAAGATTCCTTACAAGAATAAAAATGGAAATTCCATACAATCCTGTCATCCCACTTCTGAGTATTTATCCAAAAAAGTACTAATTCACAGAGATATCTGTACCTCCATGCTTACTGAAGAATTATTTACAATAGCCTAAAATTGGAAACTACCTAATCGCTTATCATTAGATAAAGAGTATCGTATGTATACACAATGGAATACATTGCCTTAACAAGGATAGAAACTTGTCATATACAACATGATTGGAACGAGAGGGGATTATGCTAAAGTGAAATAAGTCAGAAGGAGAAAGACAAATACTAGATGCTCTCACTCATGCCGAACATATAGAAATAAAGTAAATATAAACAGACAAACCATATGCCAAATAATGGAGACACCAGCAGGAAAGAAGGTAGGGGTCAGGAACAGTGGTAGTGAGGGCTGAATGGACTGTAGTGGAGGTCTTTTGGTAATTTGTCTTAGGCATGGTGTGATACCATATATTGGATGAATATGTATGCTTATATTATTTTGCAAGTCAAAGTTACCTCAGTAATTTTTTTAAAGCCAAAAGAACACTTGATTACCTAAATGTAAAGAGACCTCAATGAAGATACATAATACTGAAAGTATCAAAAGTCTATGACAAAAAAAGACTATTTAAAAGTGGCAGGGTAGAAAAACAACATATAAAGGCACTCCCATCAAGCTATCATCAGACTACTCAGTTGAAACTCTATGTCCAGGAGTGAGTGAAATTACATATTCAAAAAATCCAAAATAAAACTATCCTATGAAATTTTATTTCAGATATGGGGGAGAAATAAAGGTGTTCCCTCACAAACAAAAGCTGAAAGAAACCTCCTTTATAACAAACATTTAAAGATGCTTTTCTACTTAAGAAAAAAAAGCTCACAAAAAACTTTTAAAAAAATCTATAAAACCAGAAAATAAAAGTTAAAATGTCAACAGCAAGCTTTTATCTATCAATAATCACCCTGAATATAAATGGACTGAACTCATCAAGCAAAAGGCAAAGTAACTGGATAGATTAAAATACATTTTCCATCTGTGCTGCTTATAAAAGTGTACTTAAGATATAAATACAGACTTAAAGTGAAGAGATAGAAAATGATACTCCAATCCTGTGGAGAATCTATAAAGTCAGGAACTTTAAGGCGTTTCTGATAAAAAAAAACTTCCAGACAAAAAAAGATAATAAGAGTCAACAGTGGACATTATATAATGTTAAAGATCAACACAACAGAAAGACAAGATACTTATTAATAGATACATGTATAAATAAGTAAATCACATATTGACAGAAATAAATGGTGACACTGATAGCAACAGAGTTAATGTAGGGGACTTTACCGTGTACTTATAAATAATGGACAGATCATCCAGACAGAAACTCAACAAGAAAATAATGGCCTTAATGACAAATTAAACAAGATAAACTTAACAGAGATTGACAGAGCATTTCACCAAAAATTAAAACTATATATTCTTTACAAGTGCTCATGGTACATTCTCAAGGACAGACCATATGTTGGGACTGATAGAACAAGGGCTCCCAGGAAGGCATCAGTATTTTGTAAAGAACCCCATTTAAAAGCTTCATTGTATTGCATTTGAACAGGATTCTCAATAAACTATCTTAGGTTTTCCTGATAACATCCTTGGAGCCTGGGCCCTTGTCTCAGTCTTTTCCCACAACCTTGGTCCTTGGATTCTCATTATAATGTTTTGGCTAATGTCTTGTAGTAAAATTTTAATGGATTTCTCAACAGACTCTTTGTCTTGTCTGTTCCAGACAACATCTCCTGACTGAGTAAATTGCAACAGCACTGTGCCCTAAATCCTGCTGACCCAGAGCAACTGAAAACCCACCCTGCCTCCTACATTCCATAGAAAACTACAGATCTGCAATTTGATCCAATCCTGCACATCAACAATAGAAGCCAATATCCTATTAAAAAAACAAACAAAAAAACAAACAAAATCCAATAGCCCTTTCCCTGGGGCTGGTACATTTCTTTAGTGCATTTGCCCACTGCGAGCTTCCAATAAACCTCTTGGTTACTCAGAGTGTTTCTAGGCCATTCTTCCCATGCTTCCCAGACCAGAAAGATCGCCTCTAATCTTCTGGGGGACCTAACAGGTACACGACACAAGTTTTAAAAAATTTACAAGATTCAAATCATACCAAGTATTTTTTCAGATCACAATGGCATGAAACTAGATATTAACCAAAAGAGCAAAGAGGAGAAAACTGCAAATGTATGAACAATAAACAATATGCCACTGAACAACTATTGGGTCAATCAGGAATCCAAAGTGAGATTTAAAATATCTGGATGTGCCCTGTTGGAGTAGTGGTTAGGTGCAGTCCACATACAGTCCAAGATCATGAGTTCAAGTCCCATGAGTCCCAGTGCCAGGGTCTGGGAGAACACCTAAGATGAACAACTAAATAAAATAAAGTGCCTCTTCCTTCTCTTCCCTCCACCTGTCTGCTTCTGCTCACCTTCATTCCTGCCTGCACTTTTTGTTTTAAAATTTACATATGGAGTCAAATGCAAATGAAGACACAAAACCTATGGGATTACACAAAGGCAATACTAAGAGGAAAGTTTATAGCAACACAAGCCCACCTCAAGAAAAAAGAATCACAAATTTAAAAAAAAGCCTACCACTAAAGGAAGTAGGGGGGGGGAAAAAGTCAGTAGAAGAAACATAATTTAACTTAGAGCAGAAATCAACAAAATAGAAATTTCAAAAAACCTCTTCAAAGAATAAATGAGCTGGTCCTTAGAAAAGGTAACATAGACCTTTAGGCAGACTTATAAAAGAGAAAACACAAATGAATAAAGCCAGAAATGAAAAAGGAGTAGTAACAATAGCTACTACAGAAATGCAAAAGATCATTAAGAGGATATTAGGTATACCACTACTGTTCAATAAAGAGTTGTAAGTCCTACTCAGTACAATTAGACAAGAAATGGACATAAAAGGCCTCCAAATTGCAAAGGAAAGGAAAAAGTTAAACCATCACCAAAAGGAAAAACAAAAACAGGACCTAGGCTGTAAATCCTAAATTAAGAGTTACAATAAACAAATGCAATTACATCAAACTAAAAAGATTACAGAGCAAAATCAAATATCAAAATAGAAAAGACATTCTAGTGACTGGGAAAGGATATATGCACATGATACATCCAACAAGGGGATAATATACAAAATATATAATGAACTGATAAAACCAAGCAACAGAAAAACACACAGTCCAAGAATGAGAAGACATAAATAGACATTTCTCCAAAGAAGATATACCAATGGCCAAGAGGCATTTAAAAAGATGTTCTTTCTCATTTCTTATAGGGAAATGTAAATCAAAACAATAATGAGCTTTCCTTTCTCATCTGCGAGAATGACTATTATTCAAAAGACTGGAAACAGCAAGTGTTTATGAGGATGTAGAAAATGGGGAACCTTTAAAGACTATTGGCAGGGGTACAATTTGGTAAAACCATTATGGGGAGCAGCACAGAGATTCCTCACAGGAGAGAGTAAAAATTCCTTATGACCTATCATCCCACTTTACAAAAACAAAAGAAAACAAAAAAAACCCCAACAACAGAAAACAAAAATAACGCTAATTGAAAGAGATTCATGCACCCGTGTTCGCTAAAGCATTATTTACAACAGCCAAGAGAACAACCTAAGTGCAATCAACAGATGAATAAAGAAAATGTGGTAACTACTCAACTGTCAAAAAAGATGAAGTCTTAACATGTGCAACTACATGGATGAACCAAGTTTAGTGGGATAAGTTCAAAGGAGAAAGACAAACACTGTATGATTGTACTCATATGTGGTATACAGAGAATCCAAATAAATGAACCAAATCAAACAAAAACGGAGTTTTGGTCTATAGAATCAAATTAGTGGTCACCAGAAGGGAAGTGGGTAGTTAAATTAGGTAAAACGGGTCCATAATATGGTGAAGAATAGAATTAGACTGTTGGTAAAACTTAATGCATTATATACAGAAGCTGATTTACAATGATGCATGCCTTAAACCTACAAAACATTATGACGCAATATTCCTACAAAAATATTATTTAAAACGTGTAGGCTCACTAAAATATTGAGACATAATCTTAGGATTATTTTAATGCAGCTCTCCCCTCCATACCTGATACCATAACATATCACTAAGTCTCCAGTATTACTGGGATTACAGATGAACGCCTCAAATCTCATTTAAGGAGTCTCAAGAGAAAACAAAAAACAATAGGGGAGACAAAACAAGGACACTAGAGGAAATTTTAGTATGGTATACAATTATAGAAAACAGAAATATAGCTTAACTACTAGCAAAACAAACTTAAAACCTCAAATCAAAGGCCTATTTACCTGTTATTTTTCACCTAAATACATCATGCCCATCACTCGCAAATCCCAGTTCCCTCCATTCACTTTTTGAAGACTTGAAGGTTTGTTTCACAGACTTTTGCTAAGTCACACTAATCAGAAAATATTTATAGAGTTAACCAATCTAATAAGTTAGTCTCAAACTTCAACTTACTTTACCCCCGTAATATTTAGTCAAATTCAATGACCCAGTCGCAGGGCTGAGCAATGGATCTCATCAAACTTCAGCATGAGCCCCTTTCAAATGTACCAATTCAGTCACACCAAAATTAACTTAATTTATACCCACCTCATCCATTCAACTTCATAAATAAACATTTTGTCCTTGTATTCTCTACCAGACAAACAACTCTTCTTACCCCAATAGTTGATCAACTATTCTCTTACAGATTTCCTCCCACTATACCCATCCACTTAACAAATTCCATACATGAATCAATCTTGTAACTTATTTTCTTCATTTCTACATTTAGTCGAGGAAACACAGAAATTCAGCATAGGCTGACATAAAATCATCTCCGATAACAGCTGATTTCTCAGAACTACCTTCCAATTATTTACTTGCCTTGGTCAGCTAATCTCCTATTTACTTCAACATAAATTTTGAGCATTCATCAGGTCACTTTCCTCAAGCTTCCTAACCCACCTCCACCTTACTCAAGCAGGATAATTTTACTTTCTACCTCAAAACTGGTCTCACAACTAGCTCTTTATAAATGTATTTTAATTCACTCCTGTCCTCTTATACACAATTCCTTTTTCCCTTCAGTAATAGAAGGAAATAACTAATCAGACTCCTCCACATAATTCAGTTCAAAGCATTGTTATATAGAATACAACAAAAAATCAAATGGTTCATCTACAAAGACACATGGGTTTTATACATACATCTAATCCAAAGTATTAATAATACTGTAGGTGTTAAAAAAGTTAGCCATAGCAAGATAATTTAACAAGACGGCATTAAGAACATTTAATACTACTTCCTACATACCTGCTAAATGTAGAGTCTTTGGCACAGTGTCAGGAGACACTCTCAACATTCTGAGATCTGAAGAGCGATATTCCAACTCTCTGGTTGGCTCATGAGGTACAAGTGGAGGTAATAAAGATGTTAAAGATTGATTAATGTCCACATTAGCATGATCTATCTAGGAAAAGAGATTTAAAAAATGAAAAAAAAAAAGATTAATTTTTTATTTCAACTACTAAAAAACAAAACTCATTTTTATGAGAAGCAATTATACTAGTTTCTTAAAATCATATTCTCAAACCCTCTGATTATATATATATAGGTACTATCTAATTTGGTCAATTCTAGGAAGGTTCTACAAATTATTCTGAGGGTCTGGAAGTTGCCTGTATAGAATGTTACAGATAGGAGACCTACATTTGTTCTATTACTCAGAAGTGCATTCCTTATAACAGTATGATTATCACAGAATTTGAAATAGATACATAAACATATTAACTTGACAAACTCAAGAATTTTTTCTTAAATGAGAGGTATGTTATGCAAAAGAGGAAAGGTGGAAAGATAAAACAAGAATATTTTCAAGAAATCTAAAAATCTAGAAGAAAAATAAAAGCATCAAAGAATTATATCTGTGATCAGTTACCAAAAAAACCCTAGGTCCTCAAATTTCTTGAAATAAAACTGGTGGGAAATACAAACTGAGTGAAGAAAAAGGTAAAATGCTGAAAAAGAAGTTTCTAAAGTTTCATCATAACCCAGTAAGTCTAACCTAGAAATTAGAAATCATTACTGATGATGTTAGGATATAAATGTGTGTGACTTTTCACCAAATTCACAGTATATAATCATAATAAAATAATATAACACACCTTTACGTTGCTTTAGTTTCAAAAAAAGATTATTACATTATGTCTTCTCAAGAAGTAGTCTAGGGACTGGGAGTCAATATGGTGACTTGGTAGGGGTATGTTGGATCTCTTCCCCACAGAACAACTAGAAATCACCTATTCTTCAGAATTACAAGGTGTAGAAGAGCTAGCCTGGGGGTTACAGAGACAGGAGCAGCAATTACCACCACAAGGACAGGTGAAGGCATGGGGTTTCAGACCTGAATTACGAGTTCAGGGCTCTCAGCCTTGAGGTGGGGAAAAAATGGAGGAGAGGGTGAAACTATGGGAAGAACCAGTCCTCCGAAGAGTTGCACAGTGGGCAGCACAGAGCCTGCCAAATGGGCCCAGGACACAGAGTCAGGGTAGAGGGTCTTGGCAGGACAAGAGGGAAGACCAATGCCTAGGTGGTATGAGCAGGAGTCCCCAAAGGAAATTACACAGAGCACTGCCATAAATGGAAGTCAGTTAGGGAAATTCTCCACCCCAAGCTCTCCCACTATCATACTGATCTAGAGCCACAGGATCCGCCCATGGGAAGTCCAGCCCCCAAGCTTAAAAAGAGAAGACAGTCTCCCAGAAGTGAGGAAATATGAACACAACCCAGAAATTCCACCCAGTGTGTGGAGGTGGAACTGCAGTCACATTGTTGAAAATGGGCCACTGACAAGATCGTAGTTATCATTTAGACCCAGTTCAAGGTTCTGCATCCCCCGGAAAAACTCTAACACCATAGGCTGCACTCCTGGGCCCCAAGCAGGGTCGACCTAAGAATGTTAGCAAATCCAGCCAGTGATGATGCCACACACCTCAAGAATTCCCAGTGTTTAAACCAAGATCCATACTTCTCTGTTACCAATGATGATGCCACACATCCCAAGAATTCCCAGTGTTTAAACCAAGATCCATACTTCTCTGTTACCAGTGGTGCCCTACACAACACTATCAGTGCACGGAAACCTACCACAGAAAAGTAAACAGAATGCAAAACAGAATAACACAGAATAGACACAAAATGATGGGTCTAATTAAAAGCTCAGGGGAAAATATGAATACAAAAAAACATGTGAAAATGAATTTGGGTCAAGAGTGATAAACTCAGGGAAATCAAGAAAACAATAGAGGAAGAAAAAGAGAACAACAGAAGGGAGAGAAAAGAAATGAAGCAAGATATCAAAGAAATGAATATGACAGCTGAACTGAGGAACTCAATAGAGAGAAGCAAGAAAACTGGATTAAGCCTCCAAAATATAAGTGAAACAGATGACAGGGGAGAGGAATGCACTTAAGCAAACCAGAACAGTAGTATGCCAATACAGTAGACAACCTCAAGGACATGGACAGATGTTTAGAAACATACAGCTTACCAAGACTGAATCAGGAAGAAAGGGAAACCCTAAATAGGACTATCACAAGCAAGGAAATTGAAGCAGTAATAAAAGTCTCCCTAAAAATAAAAGCCCAGGATAAGATAGCTCTTCTAATGAGTTTTAGTAAATCTTCAGAGAAGAATTAATAACCATTCTTCTTAAACTCTTCCAAAATTTTGAAGAACAGGGAACACTCTCAAACATCTTGTATGAGGCTAACATCACAGTGACACCAAAAGCTGGTAAGAGACATCGCCAAGAAAGAAAAGTTCAGACCAACATCTCTAGTGAACATAAATGCAAAAATCACAACGAAGTATCAGCAAACTGATCCAACATGCATCAAAAGGTTCATCTATCATGACTAAGTGGATTCATCTCAAATATACAAAGATAGTTCAACATACATAAATCTATTAACGTAATACACCATTATCAACAAGAGCAAGGAGAAAATACATGATCATATCAACAGACACAGAGAAATCTTTTGAATAGAACCAACACCATTTACGATTTAAAAAATCCTACATAAAGTGGGGATAGAAGGTACATACCTCAACATAATAAAGGCCATATGCAGAAAACCCACAGTCAACATCAAAGTCAATGGAAAAAAATTGAACGCATTTCCTCTAAGGTCAGTAATAAGGAAGGACTGTTCATTCTTACCAGTGCTATTTAATATAATATGGGAAGTGTCAGCCAGAACATTTAGGCAAGAAAAAGAAACAAAAAGAATTAAAATTGGAAAGGAGGAAGTAAAACTATTATTATTTGCAATGTCATAATTATATCTATTGAAAACCATAAAAGTTCCATCAAAAAACAACTAGAACTCATCAACAAATACGGTAAAGTAGCAGGCTACAAAATCAATACACAAAACTGTTACATTTTTTTATTCAAACAACATGCTAGAAGAAAATGACATCAAGAAAAATCACACTATTTAAAACGTAAGTTAAAAAAAAAAAAAAAAAGAAGTATCTTGGAATATGCTGAACGAAGGAGGTGAAAGACCTGTACAATGAAAACTACAAGTCCTTCTTAAAAGAAATAGTGGATGACACAAATAGATGGAAAGACATCCCCTTCTTATGGTTGGGAAGAACCCAACATTTTAAAATGGTCATCTTACCTAAAGCAATATAAAGATTTAATGCACTCCCCATTAAAATCCCACAAGCTTATTTCTAGGAAATAGACAACAACAACAAAAATCTTAAAATTTACATGCAACAAAAGACCCTGAACAGTCAAAACAATTATGACCAAAAAGAATTAATGTGGAGGGATTACATTTCCAGACACTGAGCTGTACTACAAAGCAATAGTAATCAAAAAGGTATAATATTAGAATTAATAAGAGGCACAGATCAGTGGAATAGAACTGAATCACCAGAAACGGACTCACACACATGTAATCAGTTAATCTACAACATAGAAGCCAAAAGCATATGATGCAGAAAGGAAAGTCTCTTCAATAAATGGTGTTAGGATAACTGGATAACTGCAAAAGAATGAAGCTAGATCAGCTCACCCTCTAACATCAGTCACAAAAATTAAATCAAAATGGACTAGAGAATTGAACCTAAGACCAGAAACCAAAAAATTCTTGGAAGACAACATATTAGCAAACTGAATCCAAGATGCATCAAAAGGATCATCCATCATGACCAAGTGGGATTTATCTCAGGGATGCAAGGATGGTTCAACATACATAAATCTGTTAATGTAATACATCAAATCAACAAAAGCAAGGATAGATCATGAAATAAGCATAGAGAAGTCTTTGGGGACTCAATTCCAGCATCAAGGGAGACAAAATGAACAACATGAACTACATCAAACTAAAGAGGTGCTTCACAGAAAAAGAAAATATCACTGAAACAAAAGGACAACCTACTAACCTGGAGGAAGATATTTGCATTCCATATTCTGACAAGGGCTTAATATCCAAAATATACAAAGAACTCATAAAAATATCAGAAAAACAGGCAATGCAATCAAAAAGTGGGAAGAGGAATTGGAGAGGCATTTTTCTGAAAAGGATATATAGATGGCTAACAAGCACATAAAGAGATGCTCATACTCCCTGGCTATCAGGGAAATGCAAATCAAAATAGCAATGAGATATCCCTTTATGCCTGAGAGACTGGCTATTATCCAAAAGTCTGGAAACAATAAGGGTTGGTGAGGATGTGGAGAAAAGAGAAAAATTTTACATTGTTGGTGGGAGTGCAAAACGGTACAGCCCTTATGGAAAACAGTATGGAGATTCCTCAAAAAGTTGAAAGCATTAATATTTTGGAGTCTATTAAAGAGAATTCTGCATATATCCAGAGAATATAAAAACTGTGATCAGAAGAAATATCTGCACCCAATGTTCACAGCAGCACAGTTAACAATAGCCAAGACATGGCAAACAACTTAAATGCCCATTAACAGATGCCTGAATAAAGAAGCTGTGATATAAATACTCAATGGCAGTCTATGCAGCTGTTAAAAAAGACAAAACTGTGCCCTTTGTAATAACCTGAATGGAACTGGAGGCTGACAATACTAAGTGAAATAAGCCAGAAAGAAAAAGGGAAATACAGGATGGTTTCACCCACACATGGAATATAAAGCAGCAAAGCAAAGGAACAAAAAAAAAAATCTCAATGAATTTGACAGGACACAAGACTGTGGTTGGGGGTAAGGGAAGAAAAGGAGGGTAAACGGGCACTAGAACACCAGTGGAGGGTGTGGTATGAAATATACAGAGTGAGGTATGATACCAATATCCTGAAATGAATATAGCAATGGAAACAAAAGAAATGACTTTTTTTTAAAGTCATCTAAAAATGTATATAATCATGAATTTTTCTATTATCTTTTATCCAGATTTTTTATGATAGGGTAACGAACATGGTAGTGTGTATAAATGAATATACTATTTCTACTGTCCATAACAGTTTCTCTAGATCAGTGATTCTCAACTGAGAAGATCTTGTCGCACCAATCTATTACCCATACCAAGGAACACTTGGCAATGCCTGGAAATATTTTTCACTGTCATAACTTTGGGATGTTAGGGGAGGATCTAAAGTAGAGGACAGGAATGCTGATCAACATCCTAAAATGCACAGAACAGCATCCACAACAGAGAATTATGCAACTCAAAATGACAACACTGGTTTATCTTTGCACACCCTGGTGGCCTAGTGGGTTAGTCCACTCCAGCAAAGTCTACATACATCCCAATATCCCTGATTAAAGACCTGGGGCCAGGGAAAACCACCAAGATGAGCTATAAAATAATATAAATAAAGTGCTTCTTCTTCCTTTCTCTTCCTGCCTACCTACCTCTGCTCACCTTTATTTCTAACTGCACCTATCCTTAAAAAAAAAAAAAAAAGGGGTGGGGGGAATGTTAATATCTCCGAGTTTTTCATTATTAGTGAAAAACCAAAGATGATCAAGAAACCAAGAAATGCTAATATTTTACCTCTATAAGAACTCAGAAGTCAATCTGATTTTAGGGAAAAGATGAGTTACTTTGATACAGGCAGACTGAATTTGAGGTGATGGGAATGTTCACAGGAAAACTTCATTCAAGATAACACAGGGGTCTACCGCAAGAATAGTAACAGAATCTAAAAATAGAGCTGATAACCATACACATATAAAAAAGCATTTAAATCTTAAGAAGGAACTAAATCTCTTAGAGGTAGAGGGCATTAACAAAACAAAAAGAAATCTAAGAATTAAATCTTAAATAATGCTTATAGATAAATGACCAAAATAAAGGATACTAAAACAGTGCTTTATCACAGAGGCTAAATGAGTATGTGGCTACCAGAAACAGTATAAAGAACAAAATAATCAGAGTGGGAAAATCACTGGAGAGAGTTTAATAGTCTAGTTTCAGTAAAGTGAAGGGAACTAGCAACCAAACATTATATAAGTACTATATGTCTTTACTTAATATACAACAATGTATCAGGCTGATTATTACTATTCATATGTCCTTATATAGATGAGAAAGGTGATTCTCCACAGTGATTTGATCAAGGCACAGACTAAAAAAGTAAATATACAGGATTTGGACTCCAAATTTCATGCTCTTTTCACAGGCCCAAGTTACACCATATATAAGTAGAAAAACAAATAATCATTTAGAGAATAATGGGAAGGCATCAAAGTGAGGCAAACAAGTATGAATGACTCTTCTGAGACACAAGGTGAGAACAAGGGAAAAACAGAGGAGTAGGCAAGCCACCTGAAAGGAGGTGAGTCTAAAATGAAGACTGATGTTGCTGGCTCCTTGCTTAGCAAGCGCCAGCATCATGTAACACCCAGAGCACAGAATAAAGCCAAGAGTAAAGAACAACAGGGGTAACAGCATCCTCACCAGGATGAAGAAATAAAAGTATGGCCACAGAGAAGGGTAAATAAAACTTGGAATACTGGTCAGTCAATTTCAGCACATCACTATTAACAGAACATATTATCTTCATTTCTTTAAATGTATTTTATCTATGTGAAAAGAGGATCTAAGCTGTAAAAGTACAATAAAAATTACAAACTCTCAAGTTTAAAACTGACCATATTGTTTCTCATCTTATTAAAACTGACTTAACAAATTCCCTTCAAAAACTTCACTCATCCCAAAGTAATGCAAAATCTTAGCTTTAGCTTTACTGAAAAGCAGTTAAGGCTTTACTGAAAAGCAGTTAAACAGGGAGAAAGTTTATGGCATAGTGGCTAAGTATATGGAAGAAATTAGTTTAAATGCTAGTTCCCCTACTTGTTAAATGATCAGGAGTAAATTCCTTAATCTAACTCTGTTTAATCCCCAATAATCCTAGAATTCACCAAAGGACTATAAGAACTGATGTATATAAATTAAACTTGTAGCACAGTATTTGAGCACAAAGCATTAGTTACCATTTTCATTCCATTATAATGCCTACCTTTAGAACTGAAAAACAGAAACACAAAAACTAATCACAGTATCTTTGTTCATTTTCTCTTATCAACTTTCTGAACATAAAGGTCTAAATATGGTTGCAACTAAACCTAATCCACAAAAAACATAAACAGAATGCCAAAGAGAGCAAAGACACAGAGAAATATACATGAAATGATGGATCCAATCAAAAACCCAGGGGAAAATCTCAATACAACAAATGTCTACAAACTACCTGAGGATGAATTTAGGGCAACAGTGATAAACATATTCATGGAAATCAAGAAAACAACAGAGGAGGAGAAAGAGAACAACAAAAATTAGAAGGAAGAAATGAAGCAGCTCAAGCAGATGTCAAAGAAATAAAGAACTCAATAGCTAACTGAAAGAATTCAATAGAGGGACTCAGGAATAGGATAGATGAAACATCTGATAAAATCAGTGAGCTAGAAGATAAGGCAGAGGAATGCACTCAAGCAAACGAGCAAAGAGCAAAAAGAATGCAAAGAAATGAAGACAGCATTCAAGACCTAGTGATAACATCAAAAGAGACATTCACATCATAGGGGTCCCAGAAAGAGGAGAGAGGGAAAAGGGACAGAAACTATATTTGAAGAAATAGTAGCTAAACATTTCTCCAACCTGAAAAATGAAGCAAGCCTCCAGATCCAGGAAACTCAAAAAGTCCCTAATAAAAGAAACCCAAATAGACCTATGCCTAGACACATTGTCATCAAAATGTCAAAAATATAAGATAAAAATATAAGAATGTGCATATACACGGGTATGCCACTCATACGGGAAGGGGTTAGTTAGTTCTCCTTGAGATCCTGATTAGGATGGACATTAAGCAAATTCAGCATCCTATCCGGAGAAATACTAGTTCGTGTAATTTTCAAAAAATTAAATCAGAAAGGAGCTTCTTACCAGAAATATCTGAATATTTCAGGACCTATTCCAAGGTCTGTACATTATAGGTTGCATTGGGGAGGTGGGGAATCGCCTCATGAATTAGTCTAACCTTACACTATTTCAGGGGCTCTTGCTTTGAAAAGTTTTCAGTTCACCTTGCAAGGGTTAGGAAGCCTCAAAATATACGGTCTGGGAACTCTTAAGAATGGCCTTTTCTAAGACAACTCATTTACAGTTTTCAGTCTATAAAACACAAGCAAGTCTTTAATGCCAACCTCTAACAAAATAATGGAGCATATTCCTGGATGTCAAATGAAGACCAGATAACAAATCATAAAGTAATTTTAGAGGATATAAATGAACACCTTACTTTCATCCCCACTTTTCAACTAAAATATTTCTTTCCTACCCCAAAATAAATGTTCAATAGAGGAAAACTTACAGGCTCTTCAAAATTGCTCTCTTCCTTAGACGGCACTTCCAAAGGAGACTGCCACTGTAGGAAGCTGTCACAAATTTCTAGATCATCAAGCAAATTTCCTAAACCTGCTAGCTCAATGCACTCACCAGTAAAGTCACTTTGGTCACATACCTGGGAAAGAGTAATAAGTAAAATAAAAACAAATAACAATATCATGTTCTGAAACAATACTGTAAAAGACTATTTCCCCCCCAACTACCATTTTATTGTCTCTCACCTCACTATGTAGTTCAACAGCTTCTTCACTGCATACAACAGCATTTTCATCTAGGCTACAGCATTCAGTAACATCATCCAGACTACAGATGTCAGATTCAGCCTTCCCCTGCAGGCCCTCTACAAAATAGGAGTCATTTTGCATAACTGTATGTATAGTAAAACTGGATTTGGCTTCCGCAGGCTGAGGAATTTCACCTTGCCTTACATCAGCTTTCAGCAATGTCTCTTGGCCAATTGCAATTAATGATGCATCACTGGTCAATGATAAAGTACCGTGTGACTTTGCATCACATGGCACCAAGTATGCTGAAAAGCTGCTTCCTACAGCTGCAGGTGGACCTCCAATGATGTCACTAGAATTTACATTCTTACCCAAAATACAGTTTGAGGAATCTGCAAATTCTTCATAAGTTTGCTGCTTTAAATCTTGCAAAACCAAAGAACCTGAAGTCGATACTTTCATCGGATTAAAAAAATTTAAAGATCCTACCTTCTCTGCAAGGTCAAGAGTAGAAGGAGACTTTATCTTCCCAATGGGAAGAAATGGTTCACTGTTTGTATCAAACTGACATAAAGCTGACCTTGCTTTGCCAAGAACATGAACCTGGTTATGATATTTTTCACTTAAAGAAGCAGATGATTTAAGTTCTAGAATAACAGAAGGTGGCGTAATGAGCATTTCCTGAGGAGCACTGGGGAGTGATCTTAAATTAGGATGGCAATACATGGAGCTATCATCATCGTCATCTTTTTTATTCAATAATTGTTTTGAAGCTGCTGGTTCAAACACGCCAGGAGTAGACTGATAGCGTGGATGACTAAGTTTATCAAAGAAAGAGTTTTCATTATTAGAATTTAATAGGGAAAGATCTGGATTTTTTGGTTCACTTTCTTGGCTATCATTTGTTAAAGATTTATTGGTGTCAGCTTGGATTTCACTTATTGTACTCTCTTTCTTGGAAGGCTCAATAGAGGCAATAACTGCCTCAAAGGCTAAATTTTCAGTAGTATCATTTTTCCCACCAAAAGCAAAAGCTGCCTTCTGGTTTCTTTCCTCTTGAAAACTCAGTTGTTCGGATGTCTCATCCAAGTTGGATATAACAGTCTGAAAAAGACCACTAGCAGCCTCTATCCTAGAGGTATCATGTCCCCTGGAGAGTGTATGTGTTTCTGGAAATTTTACGGAATAATTCAGTACTACATTGTCAATGCACTTTATTTCTGAAGATCTGGGAGGCACCTCTGAAAATACTAAAGTATTTTTATTTTCCTGTAGTTCAAAATTTTGGGTTAATTCTTTCCCCAGACTTTCATTTCTTTCATAACCCTTCACAGAATCCACTTTTTGTTTCACCTCATTCTCAGCTGGAGCCCATATATATACACTATCAATATAATGACTATCAGTCGCCAAGGGAACCCCTTTTCCTCTTCTTTCCAACAAACAACGTAAGAAAGAATGTGATGCTTCATGTGAAAGAGACACATAATCCTTATTGACTGGACACGTTTCTGGATGGTCTGAAGCTCCCTGCTTGTTCCATGGCATACATGAAAGCGGGGCATCAAAACTGTCACCTTCCTTAGGAATTTTATTTTTATCAACTGTGTCAGATGAATCTGAAAAAGAATCATGGTTCTTATTGGGCAAATATTTTTCTAACTGCTGTAAAGCTTCCTGTTTCCAATATTGCACATATGAACAAGAAGCACCAAAATTCTCAATTCCTTTAGGAGTTATGTATTCATCACTCAAATCAGATGAAGTTGAAAAAGAAACTTGATCTTTATCAGCTAAACTGGTTTCTGGCTCATGAATAACTTCTTGTAGTTTCCAGGACATATGTGAATAAAGAGCATCACAACTATCAGAGTCTTTGGGGGTTTTCAGTTCATTGATTGCTTCAGATGAAACAGTCTCTTCTTTAGTCCCTTGTTCAGGAGGTGAAAAAGAGTTCTGAGACTCAATAGTTGTACTACCTGTAAGTGAGTGCTGAGAAACACTAAAGCAACTGTTAACTAAATCTGAAGCTACTTCTGAGGCTGCCTGGAATAAAGCTTCACTAACTTCCGACGGTCGAGAAAACCATTCAGAGTCTTCAGACTTACCAGGAATTTCCCTGAAAATACACAGTTAAAAATAAATGAATAACACATTAAAAACTTTAAAATATATTAACATTAAAAAACTGAAATCAAAACTCACTGGAATCAAAGTTATTTGAAAAGTATGTTGATAAGCAAACTCCCAATTTAAAATTCCAGTAAGGTGGCTAATGACTAAACAAAGCAAAACAATAAACAGAAGGTGAACTAACATCCTATCATCCCGATATTGTCTCAGGCTTTTCTTAAAACTATTCCCCCACTCCCAAAAATGAATCTTTTCATACTGAAAACAAAAATGAATCTTTAAATAAAATATCCATATTTCACTATTTGAAATGTTTAGTTTATCACCTTCATTAATTCATTAATCCATATTCATTAATCCACATTCATTAATCCACATTAACTCTTTTACCAGTCATTTATTATACTCTTGAAAACCACTTAAGTGATCTATTCTCAAAATAAAACTATAACCTAATCAAAGGATGATTATGTGTGCTAAGAATTATTTAACCTCCATAGTAAAGTACAGCCTTAGTCTGAAGGCATTAATATTAGGAGCAACGTAGAATGAACGAACACACACACACACACACACACACACACACACACACACAAAAATAGTAGAAAGGTTATAAGAAAATAAATAATAAATCATCTTACCTCAGAGGTGCAAAATCTTGTTCACTTTGGTGAAATAAAGAACCAGGCCCAAACTCTTGATCTTGTGTCAGACAGGTCAGCAAAGGCAAATCAGGAGAAGCAAAGCTGTCCTGTATGACTGCAAAAGTTTCAAATATAAAAGAATGTTGGGAATGCTATAAATTGTTCAGCTTACTCACAAAATACATTTAAAAGAACTTAAATATGCTGTCATCTGTAAGTTTCTACAAGCATTGGATGATAACAAAAGCAGCACCAACTACCATATATTGATAGCCTGACAAGGTCCAAGCACTTAACTTATAATTTTTCACTAATCCTCATGACAATCTTCAAGGTGTCATTATACCCATTATACCCATGTTTCTTTCCAACTATAACAAAGCATGGTCCATTTGCTCCTGAGTATCCTTCAAGAGAATACTCTGAAGAGTGTCTAAGGTCAAAATTATATTCAAAGTAATATTAAAATATCATCTGTCTTATTTACTCTCATTTTCTCACAAACGTACAGTGGAATTTTATGGTAGTACATAGCAACATACTGAATACAGAAGCAGAGATCAGAAACTACCTTGTATTAATTAATAAATTAGAAAATGTTTAAATAAAATAATGCTACTCTTTAAATATTTGTTTTATAAAATACTTGTTTTTCCATAAAACTATGTAATGCATGTTAACATGCAATGGGGGTTGTTATACTTTAATGAGTTAATATTTTTAAAATTTCTCAATTTTAATTTTGAATATAGAAAAAATATTAATAACTGACATAAACGAAAGCTTTTTGGAATCCTCAGTACAATAATTCCTCACCTATTGCAGGAGTTAATGTTTCAGAGACCCCAGCAATAGGTGAAAACCCACAAAGTAGCGGCATTATAATTTATTTTATTATTTATATATGTTTTAAGGCTTTATAAACCCTTCCTACTCTCCTATAAACACTTCCCACACTCTTAAACCTACGTAATTTTAACAACATATAAAAT
The DNA here is from genome assembly GCA_004363575.1 of Solenodon paradoxus. Lineage (NCBI taxonomy): Eukaryota > Metazoa > Chordata > Mammalia > Eulipotyphla > Solenodontidae > Solenodon > Solenodon paradoxus. The sequence goes on from RJWH01001636.1 coordinate 329,512, forward strand.
TCTATGTGGATACTCACTAGTGAAGTATATGCATACCACAAAATCCCAAGATATAGCAAAAATTCTGCGATATAGAATTAGATATATTTTTTTTTAAAACCCATGATACAGTGAAGCCGCAATAAGTGAACTGCAATATAGTGAGGGACGACTGTATAATATTTTTTAAAGAGGGAAAGAAGGGTGAGAAGGAGGGAAGGAAAAAGTATTATTTATTTATTTGTTTGTTTGTTTATCTATCTATCTATCTATCTATCTATCTATCTGTCTGTCTGTCTATACAGTGAAGCCGCAATAAGTGAACTGCAATATAGTGAGGGACGACTGTATATTATTTTTTAAAGAGGGAAAGAAGGGTGAGAAGGAGGGAAGGAAAAAGTATTATTTATTTATGTTTGTTTGTCTGTCTGTCTATCTATCTATCTGTCTGTCTGTCTGTCTGTCTGTCTGTCTATCCCTGGTTCCACCCCCCACTTCAACACCCATATTGCCCTGGGTGAAGTTGAGAGCACAGGTCCTTGGGCTTTACATGATCCACACCCTAGCAGTCACCTGAGCCCAAAGGGTACATCCTTAGTAATCTTAAAATGTGTAAATGAGTACTGTGACTGTAAGTTTGAAAACTGCTGATTTAAAGGGAAAAAATTCTTGTGAATTCCCGGAACACTGACAAGTAATTTGTATTATAATGTCTTTAAATATGTACAAAATAGGAATAAATTTCTTATCCTTTATAACATTAATGTAACTACAGAAACAAAAAATTAATAGAAACAAAACTATAAAAATAACATACTATTTAGTATTAATTTAACTAGATTCAGCAGTAAAGTTTTGCTGCTAAAACTAGGTTATTTCATTGTAGTATTCAATGTAGTATTGTTGTTAAAGTACTTTCTTAATTTCAGAATGCCTATAATACTACAAATCTTCCCCATCACAACTATCACACTCTTGTTTTAATCTGTTTTGTTTCCCATCTAGAGAATCACAGATATATTCTCAGTGTCTTAGTAGACATTTAGTAGACACTCAAGAGAATTATTTATTTACTGAATGAACTAAAGTGAAAAATTGAAAGACAATGCAAGGACCAACTGGTATGATTCCTCTATGATCTTGGCATAGAGAGTTAGTCTTACACCTTCCTAATAGAAGTCCTTCAGGCCTCTACGAATCATAAAGGCTTTTTAACAAAGTTCCAGATTTCCTTGTATTTAGAAAAGTGCTCATAGCTTAGACTGATACGGGGATTCAGCAGCGAATGACCAAGAAAGAATTCTTAGGCATTTTTAAATGGTGCAACTCAGTAAGTTTATCAGAAAGACAGGGGTAGCATGGGGGCAGAGACCTGTGGGCAAGCAGGGAACTGGTGCCCCACCGGACTCTGAGGTGTCCAGATATATACCTTGGCCAGGCACGGAAAGGAAGCTTTTGGGCAGACTGTATTTCTAGAAAAGAATGTTTGTTAAAGAATAAAAGTCATAAAATCTCAAGGGAAGTAAGAGGGCATTTTTGTGAAATTTTCCAGAGGTACACGTTATGGCCCATGGAGCTGGTTGTTTCCAAGGACTTAATGGCTTCTTATCAGTCCAGCCCTCTCAATCTTTATACAGGTTTGAAAAACTTACAGAAATGCACATCCATTTCAAACTTTCTCTCATCAGGATCACTCTTTTTTGATACTTAGGTGTTCTGGCACCAGTCATCATCATTGACATTTGCCATTGGTGAGACCAATAAATCCCACAATGAGTATATTCATGCAAATGTAAAGAATGGGGTAGCGGGCAGAGGGGGAAGAGTCTTAATAGGCTGTACTAACCTTTTTCAACACATGAGAACTCACATGGGAGAGAAATGTAAAGAATGCAGGAAAGTCTTCAATAGGTATTCACATCTTACTCAACATGGGAGAAGTCATACCAGGGAGAAACCTTACATATGTAAAGTATGTAGCAAAGCCTTTAACTGCTGTTCAAGCTCTAACATTAGAGAATTCATTCTGGACAGGGAATTAACAAACGTAAATTAACTGGAGCTTCTCATCCAAAAGTGCATACTAGAGAAACTCACTAAAGGTACTAAGTGATTTCTAACTCTTATACAAAGAATACACTACAGAAATTGCTAGTGCTACTTTAAAAGTAGACAAAATGGGAAAAGCATTTAATTAAGAGTCAATCTAAATATAAATCAGAATATTTTCAGTAGAATAGTAAAGTCAATAATATTTTTTAATATTAATCATAATTGGAATATCTACTATACAGCATAATCCAAAGTTTAATAAAGCCCTAGATATTTTGTGTGCATGATTTAAAAGATCAAGAGGCACACCCTGGTAGAACAGCAGTTAGGTCAACTGCTTGCGAAAAAGCAAACCACATAAACCTGGGTACAAGTCCTGGGCCTGGGAGGAAGCAACCAGCATGAAGAACTAAGTAAAAATAAAGATGCTTCTTCCTCTCTCTCTTTCTGTCAGTCTACCTGCTTACCTTCATCCCTGCCTATACCTTTCCTTTAAAAGAACAAACAAAACTATAGCTAACTCTTCCCTAAAATGGTATAAAATTACATATATCTACATTTACTAAATAATGTGTCCATCCACAGAGATGTACATGTCCCAATGTTTACTGCAGCTCTATTCACAATAGCTAAGAACTGGAAATTACCTAAGTGCCCAACACCAGATAAATGGATAAAGATGATGTGGTAAATATATACAATGGAATACTACACAGCCCTTACAAGAGATGAAACCCTGTAATATGAATCAATATGGATGGAACGAGAGGGGATAATGCTAAGCAAATTAAAGTCAAAAGAAGACAGAGAGATACCAGATGACCTCACTCATAGGTGGAATGTGAATAGACAAAACACAGGAACAGATGAAACATAACCAACACTGAAACATTTGCAACAGAACTGAGGTTACCAAAAGGAAATGGGGCGGGCGGGGCCAAATGGTGGCGGAGCCCACTGGACAATGGGGAAGAACACTTGGTGATTTGGTGGAGGGCATGGTGTGCTGAATATCTCTAAGATATGGGGAACCTATACATAGGAAACTATTTTAATGTGTAGAATAATTACTATAATAAAAAATAAATTAAAAAAAATGTGTGCTGAAAATCATGGAAAGAGCTACTCTCAAATAATATCAGATAAACAGTAATGTTTTTTGAATGCCTATCATCTGTATGTTCAGTGGGTTCATACAGTGGCATCTGTAAAACTTTAAACTTTATGTATTCTTAATATGTTTGATTAACAAAAATGAATATTTTTTAAAGATGAAAATTTTTGAAAGGTAAAACTTCCTCTGGTCATCAGATTCAAGGTTCTACCCTAGAAATTTAAAATTCGACTTTATCTATAGTAAATCAGAAGCTAGTTATCAAACTTTACATTAGAAAACATTGTAGCAGCCACATAGTGTTCTAAAGAATCCTCAAGGGTGAAATTCTAGTATTATAGAATACACATTTACCATGACGAAAGTTCACTTTTTGGATTATGAGAGCCACTATTAAGTGGCTCTACTGGTTCTTTCTTTATATCAAGTTGGGAACAGCCTCCCTTATAAATTGTCTTCTCATTTAAAACTCTCAATAAGAACTAGATAAACATTTTTATAAAAGTCCAACTAAAAAATATTTCAAGTTTTTACTGGTCACATATACTTCTTTATTTGTTTTTACAAACCATTAAAAATGCAAAATCTATTCTAAGTACAAAATCAAGCCTTGACCTGTGACAGAACTGTAGTTTGCAGACCCCCTACTCTAGATCACTGTAATCATCATGCCATGGTACTGTTAATTTCACTGAATTGTCTTCCTGAAAAATGAGATAGCTTTCATCTGTACATCCCTATCATGAGTCATACAATAGGCACTTAGATATTCATTAAATGAATGAAGGAATGAAAAACAAGTTGGTGTGCTTTGTGGTTGAGATGATAGTGAGGACCACATGCAGCCCAATGACCCAGGTTTGAAATCCAGGGCCAGGGTGAAAAAACAAAAATGAACAACTAAATAAAGATTCTTCAATTCCTTCGTTCCTTAAATGTTTCTTCTTCCTCTCTAAAAATAAAAAATGCTGCTTCCTCTTTAGCATGAGAATCCTTCAACTAATTACAGTAAAGTGATCTATTTTATCATAGTCATCTACTACAAAGGAAATCTAATGTCATCAACATCTTTCTTAAAATGAGAAACTAAAATTGACTCTGATGATCCACATCAGAGAAAAAAACTGGTGTTGATATTTTATTTTGGATAGCATTAGCTTACGTCTGAAAACAATCTCTTGACTTATTTCCCTATTCATGTACCTCCATAAAACAACTTCATAGTTGAATTCTAGTCCCAACAAAAGATAATTCCAAAGAATGTGGTGGCTGGAATTTTTTTTTTCAATTTTGGAAAAAAAATGGAAGAACAAAATATTAGTATGAATTACGGCTCAGGTATAAAAACATTTGTTATCATATTTGCTAATCATTCTTACACATTCATAATACTCCGAAGCACAATTAGGTAGTATAATTCTATATCCAACCTTATTAAAGAGCTAACAAATCACTTCTCTATCAACAGAAAAAAGCAGTAAGATAAATCTCAAGCAAGTCATTTAACCTCTTTATCTTAATTTTAGGGTCTGAAAACTGAGATTAACAACATGTATCAGAAAGTTAAGCATGAACATCTTTCTTCCTTTTTTTTTCACAATGATCATGGCACCTCCATTGCTTAAAGAAGTAGTCAAAGAATAATATAACGGTTACCTTCAAGGAAAACTGCAAATTCAGGCCTGAGGAGGCACACCTACTAGAGAGAAAGTTATCACCTTTCTGTCTTCTGTGAGCAATAGGTCATGATAAAATTAAGGCCAAGTGCACATTTACCATAATTAGACCTGTTGATCAGTGTAGAAAACCAGAAATAATGTTAATACCTTTGAGTACAGTTCTACAGAGCTTTTCAACTCAAGAAAAGGATTAGTTGAAGTACTTTCAATCCCCCAAAAGTATTTTACATATGTGAGGTATTACCAACAGTTAAAAACAAAGAGGCATTACCTAGTGATGGAGAACATAAGAGATTTCTGTTAGGTTCTTTTACTTGATTTTCTGATTCAGTCAACACACCTTCCTCCAGAGAAGGGAAGTCTGTCACTTCAGTCCCTTCCTCTCTCACATTAAACTTGGTCTGGGATATATCCAAGGATTGAGAAGAGTCCATTTCTTGAGGAAGATGATGCCAAGATTCTGTTTTCTAAAACAATAATTTTGAAGGAAAACATAGTAAGGCATTAACTTGAGTTAGCACATGCTAACATTTAGATTAAAATGTTCACTCACGCAGCATATAGTTTCCTACTTGATGACATTCTCAACAAGTTTTCTAAAAGGTAAAGCTATTCTATGTTGTTCATAATATTAAGTACATTTTATACCTCATCCCGATACTACCTATCTCTTTATATATTGAACCACTGATATTTTTGCTATACTTAAATAATTTTCATCATTAAAACAATTAATTTGGTTCTACATGAGAAAAAATTTGCAACTTGATTATAATAAAACTGGAAAATATATTCCAAAATTAAAGCTATAATATTTGCCAAATGTGATCATTTTACTGAATTCTTATTAGTTATACTAGTTTCAAGTAGACTCATATTCTCAGTATATTTATTCATGAATAGTGAGAGATTTGTCTCTTAAAAATGTTTACTCTTACATTAGTGGCATGATTCAGTTATACTTCTCCAATCATCTACGGGAAGGATTGGTTTTTCCTATTTTCAATTCACCACAGACTGACAGCTATTAAAATACTACTACTAATAATATGTAGTAATAAAAAAATAAATAAAACTAGAAAATAACTACAAAAATAAAATTAAAAAGATACATAAGCCCAAATATAAAACATAAGTATAAAATGTCTAGTACTAAAACAAACAAAATTATGGTTAAATTGCTATAAAAGTTGAGCAAACCACTTTCTCTCAATTCTTGTACTTACCTCTTGATAGACCAACAGCAGGCAATTCATGTACTAGCACCAATCAACACATCACACTAAGTAGCAACATTGAATTAAAGTGGAATTAAATGCTAATGACAACTAGCTTTATAGGCATTTTCCTTTTAAATTTGGTATTGGTTAACAATTAAGAATATTTTTCCTATCAGCCAATGAAAGTATTATTTTCAAATTTAATGAACATGATTAGAAGAAATAAGTACTAAATTTAACCAAATTACACAATATCATCTTTTTCCCAATTAAATTTGATCAAGTACAGCAATAAATTTCTTTATATTGTAACATCTTCACATTTCTTACTTGGTAGTGATAGATCAGATTTTGATATCTGTGAGTACACTCCTTAACATTTTTACAAATTTAGTCACAATAGGATTAAACAGCATTTAGAATGCCTTGTTTTGTTTTTTTAACTTATTCCGTAACTTTTTTCTGTTTATTTTATACAAGGAAATTCGATTTTCCTTAAAAATATAAGATTTTGACAGTAAATCCATTGGTTTCAAAAACTTTTTGATAGCTAGTACTACTTTAACTTTCTACATTTCCTCCTTAGTAACACAAGTCCACCTCTATAAGCTTTAAAAGGTTTGTATAGTCTATTAATAAGTCTTCTTTCCTTTCCTAGATTTACTAGAAACATATCCATTCTTCTTCTATCTTGAATTTAACAATTTTATTGTACTTTCTCACAATTATTTCTGATTTTCTCTTTACTATGTCAATAATTTTTAGATAAAAATAAATTGATTTTACAAGTAAATATTTAATTAAATATAAAGATAATAAGATATTTTGTTGAAGCAACCTACATGCTCTGATAGAAAATGTATTATTTTTTGTCATTTTGAAAAAGTTTATTATTGAACTATTCATTCTTGACCGCTTAACTGTTTTTTAAGAGAATATAGGGGTTGTCTTTATTTTTTTCATTCCCAATGACCCAAAATCCATATAAAGAGGATATATTACAACTTGGAAAGATTTTCACAAACCTTTTCAAACAAAACTTTTGTCTTTTAAAAGTTATTTCCAATATTTAAAATTCTACAATCAACTGTTCTTTCACTAGTTTAAAAAAAATGCATACAACTACCTACTACCTAATATTAGTTAAATATAAGTAAGGAAAATAGAGAAAAATACTCTGAAAATTAACATAATTCATCGATGAATTGTGGCATTATAGAACAGCAGACCTTTGAAATTCAAAATATCTCAATCCCTTCTATGTTCAATAAATTAGTCAAATCTATATTATCAAATTGCTGCTGGAAACATGTGTTTTATCTTTTAATAAAACAAGAATCAGAATTATTCATTTAAATCTTTTTCTTCTGAGAGCACTCCATTCTATAGGGGAACATGGATCAATGAAGGATTTTAAAGCAAGGGAAATACAGCAATTTGGTGACTCTCATTACAGAAAATCTCTAGTTCCCAACTCATCTCTGTCTTTCAAATTTGACCTTGGTTTGCACCTGGTATCACAGTTTATTCCTCAGTCCTGAGGAGAAAGGTATCCATTAGTCATCCCACCCAACCTATGATCTCCACAGATAATCGACTCTACTCTAGTTCAATTACAGTAACTTTTTAAAACTCATGAAGACAACTTTCCTAACATAGTTATACTTTACAGCATTCCTAATTTACCTGTATTTCTCTCTTTATTCTTCTCAGTCATCTGTAGAATCACTGCTTTAAAAACACTTTTATTTTCATACCCTCTTCTCCCATTAACCTATTTGCTGGAAAAAGCTCAGTTCTGGTTTGCTCTTTCTGAGTTCTGATTGAGTTTCTCCATGTCTGAATCCAAGCAGCACATTGCAGAAGAAAGCACACATCCAGACTTTAAATTAATGACATTAAACCGAAAGGGCACTTGGAAATTCTACTATATATTCTTGGTGAGGACACTATTAAATGACTACTTTATATCTTCTCACCTCAGTAATACTGAACTCTTTCCTCATTTTCAACTGACAACTTAATGCTTTAATAAGTTAATAGTGGAAGGTGGTCAAGATGGCAACCTGGTAGGACATGCTGGATCTCCTCACCACAGAACAACTAGAAATCACCCATTCTTCAGACACATGGTATGGAAGAGCTGGTCTGAAGACTGTAGACACAGTGACAGAGATCACCACCAAAAGGATAAGAGAAGGTCTCAGGGTTCAGAGCTGCATCATGAATTCAAGACTCTCAACCTCTGGGGGAAAAAAGCAGCAGAAGGGGTGGAACTGCTGGAAGAACTGAGCCTCCCAAGAGTCGCTCTGAGGGCACCAGAGTCCAACCAGCAGGACCAGGACACAGGGATGGAGAGAGAGTCTTGGAGCAAGGCAGAAGGAGGACCAGCATCCCAGTGGTCTGAGGGGGAGTCCCCCAAACCAAGGAAAATTACATAGGTCACCGCCCTAAATGAAAGGCAACAAGGGAAATTCCCCCACCTCACCTCTTCCCACCTTGTAGCTCCAGGGCCACAAGACCCAGGAACGGAAATTCCAACCCCAGGCTTAAAGGAAGAGAGTTCCAGGAGGAAGGAACCTTCAAGTCTACCCACAGTGCCACTCTGTGGATGGAGGAGGAACTGCAGCCCAATTACTCTTTGTGGGCCAGCAACAAGGTGGTCGTTACTGTTCTGAGCTGGGACACTGTGGGAAGGCTTTGCATCCCCTATGCAAGTTCTTACCCCTTAAGCTGAATTCTCGGATCCCAACACAGGATTCTCCTAAGAATGTTAACAAATCCAAGCAGTGGTGACACCACACAACTCAAGAATTCCCAGTGCTCAAGCCAAGATACAGGCTTCTCTGGTGCAAGTCGATACCCTACAAAATGCCACTACTGCAAGGAAATTTAGCTCACAAAAACATAAGCAGAATACTCAACAAAAAGGAGACAGAGAAATATATGGAGAATTATGGATCCATTTAAAACCCCAGGAGAAAATCTGAATATGACAGACATGTACAAACTACCTGAGGAAGAATATAGGGCAACAGTGACCTATGGAACACCATCAAAAGGAACAATGTTCACATCATAGGGGTCCCATAAGGAGAGGATAGAGGGATGAGAGGAAAGGGGACAGAAACTGTATTTGAAAAAAAAAAA